>CM077091.1:31775654-32174038 GCA_039513925.1 Platanthera zijinensis | reverse complement strand
ATCACCAATCTAGACCAACCTGTCCAGATGGTTCACACAGCATGCATATCCCATACTACACATTTCCGGGTCTAAATGCAGATTCAAGCTGGGGATAGCAACTATCACCCACTAGAATCACTCACTTTTTTCAACCTTTTGGTCAAGAGGATTCCTTACTCATGCATAAAGGAGGACTTCTACATGTCTGAGAAGGAAGATCGTTACCCTTGACGATCTTTGGGATCCATCGAAAATTCTGTCAGTTGGAAAGAACCGCAGTAACCTTTCTCCACAGAACTAGCCTCGGATCTCGAATCGGACCTCGGGAGCTCCACCAATGGCTTTCCCTTCTCCTCCTACTCCTTCCTCCAAGCTCTGCCTTCTCTCTTGGTTTTAAATGAGAGAAGATTCCAACTCCCCAGTCTTATCACTGCAGGAAAGCACCTGGGCCATGGAATCCAATTAGAAATAAATGGATGGCCAAGATCTGCCCAAAACTCATTTTTGAACTGACACGGCTGTGACATGCCCGTGTCACAGGCCGTGTACTCAAAGCGGTGCATGAACCGACTCAAACTAGACCAAAACACGGCCTCCACACGCGTGTCACCTTGCAGACACGCCCGTGTCAACTTTGACACGGCCGTGTGACTGGCCGTGTCACTCTTCAACACAGGCCCAAATTACCCGAGTAGAACACGGCTAAGGCACACGCTCGTGTCCTTGGCTGTGTGCCCAACACACCCTCGTGACACGCCCGTGTCACAGATCGTGTTTCACACTCAACACCATTTCACTCAAATCCACTCAATGCCATTTCACTCAACGTCGCCCGGTATTCACCCGAGCAGGACAAGCCATAGGACACGCCCGTGTCCCAGGCTGTGTCGCCTCTAAAGGATCGTCGACTGTGTTGTCTTTGAGAACTCGAGTCGACACCTACAGCAAAGGACACGCCCTGAGATATGCCCGTATCCCAGGCCGTGTGCCCTAGACACGCCCTGGGACACGCTCGTGTCCCAGGCCGTGTCACCCAGCCTGACACCATTTTGGGACTTATGGATTTTGGGGTGTTACAAGTTCAGGGCTTGGTTCTTGGTGCACATCTACCCGAGACTCCCGTTGAGCCATAGTACGCGTGTGAGCTCCGTTGTTGTGTTCTTAGTATTGAGGCGTACGGAGGCCTAGACCAGGTAGTGTGGAGACAAACCTAGTAGTGGAGATGCACGCTCTACTGTCACCGTCTTTCCCCGACGGATGACACCTGAGAGGTTAGCTACCTGCTCAAAAAGTGGGAACTAAGAGTCTGTGTCGACACAGTAATTCCTTGTGCGTGATCATGAGTGATTCATTGCATACCATTGAAGGCATTGCATTATATCGCATACACAAGATCCTCATCGTATAAGTTTGTATGGGCACTCTTATACGATGAGTTACTTTACTGTTGAGCCGAACCTCAACTTATATGTCTGTATGGGCATTCATATAAGTTGAGTTACTCTTGTTATAGCTTTACACTTTTATTTTCTTCTGTAGATGTTAGAACTGTAGGACAATGTGTTTGCTCATTTACTATGCTGCTATATATATATACATTGTTTACAGATCACTTCATTCCACCTATTTGTACTATTGCTTATATACATATATTGTACCTGTTCCTTTCTATGCCCGGTTCTGAGGAGTCGATGGGAGAGTGGATGTGATAGACACTTAGTCTTTGTGACTAACTGTTGCTACATCTTTCTTTTTAGGAGGAAACCCCGCAGACAGAGCAGCATCAGGTTTTGTAGCAGGATAGCTAGGCCAGGACGAATGGGCCTGAGGGGACGGTACCGTCGCTATCGTCAGTGACTTATGTGAGTCTTTGAGAGACTCTTGTTGTATCCCTTTTGGGCAATTTTTAACTCGTACTCTGATAATGTAGAAGCTTGTTGTAGCTTATTTTATATGTTGTATTTTTTGGACAATTATATGCTTGTGTGGATTTGACTTCTTATTTTATATGTTTGGTTGGGTTGGCAATGTTTGATATTGGTGAGGGCCGGCAGAATAAGCGTCTTGTAGTACAGGCTAGCCTGAGTGCCAGTGCTATCGCAAGGCGGCTATTCTGGGCATAAGACTCCACTCGAGTCGTGTTTTGTGATCCGGGAGGGGGATCTTACATAAGCTCTGAGGAGCATTTGGAGGAGCTTGTGCCTTGTCTAACATAAGTTAGAAAGGTGGGAGGGAAAGTGGATGTACCCATTTGGGGAACCACTATAAATACCTGTGTGCTTTGTTGTGTTGCTTGTTTTTCTTTTATATTGCAGGGGTTAAGGACAAGCTCTAGATCACTTAGTAAGAAAACAACATAAACACTTAAGAAAATTCAAAGACCTATTCACCCCCCCCCCCCCCCCCCGCCCCTCTAGGTGACTAGCTAACCTTAAGCTAATAACTTTCAAGTGGTATCAGAGGGAGGTTGCTCAAAAAGGATCTAACAATTTGAGTATACCTCCAAGTTTAGCTATAAGATATAATTATGGGGTCAGGAATGAACTATAAGGAGCTAAAGGAAGGATTTGACCTCTAGAAGCAAAGGGTCAGACTATTCATGGAAGTATCTTACCCTAGGGTCTATGTAATAGTAGTGGAAGGTCCTTTTATCCCCATAAAGGCTTCCACCATAGATCCAACTCTGAGAGTGCCCAAGGAATATATAGAGATGGATAGAGATGAGGTAATTCTTTCTACAATGGACAAAAGGGCACAAAATATTATAGCCAGTGTCATTGATGAATTAACCTTCCAAAATTGTGTACACTGCAAGACCTCCAAGGAAATGTGGGACACTCTTATGGTCTACATAGAAGTCTTTTAGGAAGTTAGAGATGATAGGAAGTCCATGATCAGCCAAGAGTATGAGGCTTTCAGACAAAGCAAATCTGAAAAAGTAGCTGACTTCTTTGAGAGGTTCTTTAGTACAGTAAATGAACTAAGAATCTATGGTAGGGTCTTCAACAACTATGAGCTGAATGACAAGTTCCTTAGATCTCTAACTAGAGATTGGGACACAAAGATTTGTGCCATTAGGGAAATGGCTAAGTTGGCAGACACTCCCCCCACCAACTCTCTTTGGAAGCTGATGTCCTATGAAATGCAGCTGGCTGTCAGACAAGAAGAAGAGAAGGGCTGTCAATCCAAGACTCCTTCTCCACCAAGGAGAGAAGTTGAGTCCAGCTCAGAATTGTTTGGGACAAGTTCCTCGGACAACCACATGTATGATGAAGAGTTTGCAGCCTTCTCTAGGAAATTTCAAAAGTTCATGAAGAAGCAGCACTGGGAGAGCAGACCCTCTTCATCATCTCATCACAGGAAGTCTTCTAAGAAGGACAGGTATGGCCCTAAGTCTAGTAAACATATTTCATCTAAAGTTATCTGTTATTTTTGCAGCAAGGCTGTACATGTCATTGTCTAATGCCCAGCCAGGAACAAGGAAGAAGATAATAAGAAGAAGAAGAAGCTTCACCATCACCATAAGGAAAGGAAGAAGGAGAAGTCCTTTGTGGCTAAGAAGCAGAAAAGTTGGACAGATTCTTCCTCCTCAAAAATAAAAGATGATGAAGAAGAAGCCTACATAGGGCTAATCTCTATTGGTGCCGAACCAGAAGAAGAGGAATATCCTGCTGCCAGGATAGGAATAAGGGCCCCTCTATAACATTCAGACAGTGATAATGAGGAGGATGAAGAAGATTGTGGATACCAAGGGCTGATGGCAATAACTGAAGAAGAAATAAGTGAGTTACATACAAAATCACTCAAGGTACATCTTCTCTCCATTTCTTCAACTTCCTATGACTATGAAACAAGTCCATATACTGGTGCATCTTCATCCTATGAAGAAGATCGCTCATAATCTGAGACTGATGTCAATCAATTGATTGACAAGTATGGACTTCTCGTAGATTCTCTAAAGAAGAGCAGAAATCTTACCAAAAGGCAAACAAAGGAGATTGAAGTCCTCAAGCCTTATAAAACTCTCTATAATAATAAACCTATTAAGTTTTATAAGAAAAGTCATGAGGTGTCTGAACTCAAGAAAAGCCTTGAGTGTCAGACAAAAGCTCTAGAAGAAAAATGTAAACACATTAGATATCTCGAACAAAAATTAACTGAGAGATTAGGGATTGTGATTAACCCTTCTTAATCTCTTGGTATGTTGCCAAAAGATGCAACTTGTCAAACTTTGAGAAGCTGGGTATTAATCACACAAATTATCAGGACAAATCAAATCTCCCTGATAAGTTGATAGTATTTCAAAAGGTGAATTTACCTTCTAAAACTATCAAGTTTGCACCTCCCCGTAAGGGTCAATCTAATGTGTGATCTACTAGTGGGGTAAAGACACACGATCACAGAAGGAGTGATGCTGTCCACTCTAGCCATAAAGTTCAGGATAAGTTCTTTAGATTTGGATCCAAATATCCTTTATCTAAAGAGATAAGCGAGACCACTTGATGGCAGGCTCCACAAATATAATTAGCCCATCCTGGACCAGCTGTATTTAGTTCTTCAACACCTTCACTCAGGAAGAAGGAAGCAGCAACATGCAATGCTCATCTAACAAAATATGGAGCTGCTCACTTCTCTCATGGACAACAATTCTGTGATGTCCTGAAGAGAAGGTACAACATTCATAAATATTGGTGTTGTGAAAAGCTAGGCCACTTTTCCATTGATTGTTGGCACAATCTGAATGTGGCTAGTGGACAGAAAGGTGCTCAGCCTAGGCAGAGAGCTGTGCAAAAGTTTTATACTACTAACAAGAACCTAGGACCCAATACTTTTTGGGTGCCTAAGGGTAAATGAATTTTCTTTTGCAGGGTAGTCCAAATACCTGTCTAGATAAGACTTGGTTTTTGGACAATGGTTGTTCCATGAAAATTTTTGGGACAGGATGATTGCTCAAGGAATATACTATATGTAAAGCAACAAACAAAGGTTGAGGCTATTAAGTGTGTGATCCTTAAAAGTTGGTGGTAGTAAGCCTCAAGCTAAGTTTCTCTCTCCTGAATAGAGACTGAGCTTGCAAATTCATGAATTAAGTTAGATGTGCTTAGGATAAACCTAATCATGCACACCAGTTAGAAAATAATGATTCAATTATCCCTCAAAATTATCTACACTATTAACTTATGTAGCTTCTTCTCTCAAGCTCAAATAACATGTAAATTAGTGCATATTAAGGTCACTAATAAAAATGGCTTATTAGCATGTTAAGTCTCCATTACATTTAAAATTGATAAAATATTTGAATAATGGTGTGACTAATAGAATATACATCCAGACAGTGAGGGAAGCTATAAATCAATCAGGTGATTGAGTGAATGAAAGAAAATATGAGAGGTATAATCAAAGCGCAAAATACCTTGTATCATAACAGGATGCGTAGAGCAAGCCGTAAAACCTAAAAGTACTAATTAAAGCTAAAAATATTTAATGAGTTAATGTAATGATAAGGAAATTAAACCTTCTCATTATATACATAAAGGTGATAAGAAAGGAAAATCCACTCACTCTTAAAAGCCCTAACCCTAGCCATCGAGACTGAAACCTTCCCAGCATCTTGCCGCACTGGTTTAATGGTGCCAAAAATCACCAAGGAGCTCCAGGAAGGCTATGAAATTGTAAGGAATGGATTTAGTCCTGCCTCGCTAGAGATTAAAGAAGTGTTAAGGATGATTGAGACCAAAGGTTTGGAGTACACCCTTTCTGAACCCTCCTCCATTCTTAGAGAAGAGATAGTAGAATTCTTCTCCAATGTTAAAGTGTCGTCTTCTCAAACCTCACTTAAATATAAGATTGAAGAGATCAAGATCAAGGTAAACCCTAAGAGACTAGGCAAAGCCCTTCATCTACCCTCTGTAAACCCTAGCGAGGAAGAAGAACCCACAATCACGGACAGAGACAGAGCTCTCGGATGGTGTGGATACAATGATACCAAACCTGGGTCTCTTAAGAGGAAATTCTTCAATCAGAGAGGTAAACTTGTAGGACCCCTTTTTTCTTTAAAACAACTAGGGCCTTATGCCCAGAACAGCCACTTTGCGGTGACACCAACACACCCAGGAAGGTTGTCACTACAAAACGGCGATCCTGTAAGCCATACCGATCATAGAAGAGAAGAATGAATATAAGAGTACATGAAAACTCAAATACTGGTCCACAGAATCACATATATATATATAATATAAATCTCCACGAAGGGAGAGTCCATAGAAAAGATAAAGTAAAGTACTAAAGAGGGCTCCTGCCTGATACATCAAATCCTCACTGCAACCACTCAATCGTGGAAGCAAATCTATAATATCTACTAAAGATCGGGACTCACAGTCACTGCTTGCTGAACTCCCTTGCTAGACTGTCCCGTCTCCAAGTGCATGACCTCTTGGGATGCATCTCCTTGTTCGGCTCCATGATCCCCTAAAATGATTTGGTCAATGACCGTTAGTCTAAAAGACTAAGTCCTATCATCCCCACCACTCCCCCATGGCTCTTAGGGACCGAGCGGGGAGAAGGAAATGGAATGTAATGAAGGTGGAGAGTAACAAAGGTAAGCAGGTAGCGGCGGAACTAGTCTATCATGAGTTCATAAATAGAGCAAGTATATGTAAGTAGTAGTAGGTAAGCATTATACATGTAATAAGAACAAGTGAGAAAGTATAGTATGAGAAGGTAAACAAAGTAAGTAACCATGACATATAGGAGTGCCCATACAAACCTATAGACTAAGGGGTCATTTTGCAAGGCCTATTGTATAAAGTGGCCCATACCATTTATACAATAGGTGTCAGGGATTATATGCAATGATGATGCTATGACATGAAAGTATGCTATAATTTGAGCATGTAAGTACAACACACACTCGACTCTGTGCACACAGAACATTAGTTCCCCCTTTATGGAGCCTAACCTCTCAGGATACATCGTTAGTGGCAAACAAAGCGGTGGGTTGGGCATCGCACACCTCTAAACCGGTATCAACACTACCAGTCAGACCTATCATACGCCTCGATGCTGGTGCACTAAGCGTAGCTCCTACGTACTCTTGCCGGCTGGCGCACCGGACTTTATTTGGCCAACTGCAAAACCACACCTACCTAGTCAACGTATTGGTGTCAGTGTGATGACTCTCCAATACCAAAGAACCACCACCTTTTATCTTATGCACATGCAATATTACCATGTTTTCCCTCTGAGCCAAAACTCCCCGAACTGTCCCATCAGTCATAAATATCTACCGAGCCAAAGCTCGCAAGACTAACCCGTCCGTTATAACTACCACCGAGCCTACCGCTCGGATAACCGTACAAACTAACCTCCCATTTCAACGGGGTGTGTGAAGGTGAATAACTAGTTATACTAATTGCTCTTTAAAATTGATTATTCTTATGGTTTAGGTTAGCCCAGGACTGCCCCCGGCATACCCGGTGAAGGGTTCTCAAATGACACTAGGAACAATGATGGTAGCTGAAGCCCATCATTCCATTTTGCAAGGCACTTACTATTATTGGTTATTACCCAGTTCCCGATCCTTTTAATATTATACTGGATCTAACCCTAGTGTATTTTGACTCTCTTTCTCTCCACAGGAAAGACGGCCTTTCGTCAATCCCGAGCACCACTTAACATAAGGCAACCCAACACTCTCTTCATCATTACTCACAATAATGAACTAAATTTCATTTTATCAAACCAGTATATCATTAACTCAACTCCTTATGTCCATATCCCAAGTTATCGCCATTTTCGCAGTTTTACTAAATGCTAACCAACATAAGCTATATGATGTACACGATAGGAGGCACTCCAATTTTCATCCAAATACCGTAAAATAATTATTGTGGGTCTATCATGACAAATTTAGCCTAAATCTAGAATATTGTAATTTTCCTAATTAATTTGGTATTTATTAAATTTTCCCAAAAGTTTGGCCATGGGTAATTTCGAACATGAAGTACTAGATTTCCTTATGTTATAGCCACACAAGAATTAGAAACAGTGTATGATAACAAAATATTAGTAAATTCCAAATTTCACAGATTTTCATAAATTTAATAAACTCTAAATAATTAACTAAAATTAATTCAAATAATCTTAGCTAATGAAGTGAGTACCATAAATCATACTCCAAAAATTACCTAAAAATTACCAGAGGCTTATAATGATCAGAAAACACTATTGACTAAGTTTCATTCAATTCCAAGGTCAGTGAGTCATGTATAAAAATACTTCAAATAATTCTATTAAAGTGCACTTTGTGAAGAAACATTCTTATAAACTCATTAAAATGACATGTGATAATTTTTCAAGGATTCATTATGCCCTTAAAGGTTCTTTGGCCATGTAACACAATTTTTTAGACAGGTATAATATTTATTATCTATTTATCAAAGTATGGTGCACTAGTTTATTTTACACATGAAGTACTAAGAAAAAATGTCCAAATAATCCAAATAATTTACTACTGCTTCTAAATGGTATTTCATTAACATTACCAGAGTTTCATATCATTCTAAGTTAATCTAGCCATGGTTACTTCAAAAATCATCAAAAAGGGCAAGGTGGAAATTATACCTATAAGTATGAACTACTGTTTTCTAAACTTTCTATAATAAATTTCAGTGATCAATAGCACTATAAAATTTTTCCTGCCAAAATCATATGAAAATCCAAGATCATATGACCCTTCAACATTTTCATAAAAGGTATAGGCCCAACTATCCCTAATAGCTTTAAGTTGTGTGCCTAAGTCTAAATGTTACTAAATTCCTTCCTAAGGCATTTGACCACCCTGATATCATATGGACTAAACACCAAGTCCATACAAGAACATATTACTCCATGTCCTTCACAAACCCCCAAAATTCAACCCTTGGATTTGAACTATGGTCCTAGGGCAAATCCACCCCAAACCAACTCCAACTCCATGAGAGGGTGTTTTAACTGACCATGGAGCTCTGGCCCAAGTCCCAACCCCTTTGGGTGAGAATTGTCCCCTCTATGCCCCAAACACACTTTTCCCTAAATTACCCTTAAGGGACCAAACTTTGGTCACACCAATACCAATTCAAATCAATCGCAAATGGGCTGAAATTTTTAGAAGAGTCATAAAATGACCCTAAAATGACAGCCACAAAAAGTTTGTTGGGTTTAGAGGTCATTAGATCCCTTAAATAATTCTTACATGGTTTATTAAATTTCTACAAAAACTTTAGGAAAATATTTTCCAAAAATGTCCATTTTTGGATATGTTATAGATATCCGTAAGAGTGACCCCCATCCTAAATTTCAAGTCATTTCGATTGCTAGATTGATGAGGGCACTCAAAAAAATCTCTGACAAAGCCTAGGTATAGACCTCACCAAAATGAGTGTTGTGGTCTAACCTTAAACCCAAATTGGTTTAAACCAATTTAAAATTAAACTAGACCCTTAGGGCTATAACTTTCATATAGACAACTTTTACTATAGGGTAACCTACTATTTTTAATAATTAATTTAAAATAGCCCAATAACTGTGACAGAAAACAAAATAAAATGAGTTAATAAATTCAATCATCGCACGAATCTTAAAGCTGATCGGACGATTCCTGGTTTTCTCCTTCCTTCAGCCAACGACCAGGCTCTACCCGACCTGGAGCACATTCCAAGCCAATTTCCCAGTCCCCCCATCCTCCTCCCTGGTCAGCCACCACCTCCACCACCTTCGTTGAGGTGGGGGCTATCGCCGGGCGGCGGCATGACTGCTAGAGAGGCAGTTTCCTGCGAACCCGCAAGGTAGAAAATCCATGGAAATTTAAGAAATTTCTCTCACCCGATCGGGCTCAATTGAACCTGATTTCTCTCCTAAAAGATCTAAGATGCTATCCAACAAAGAGAGGAGTACAGGAGGGCCTGTAACCGGGCTTTCTGACGAGTGTGGTTGTGGTGCGCATTGGCCGGTGGTGGAGCTTTTCGGTGTTCTAAAACAGCACTACCAAAGTGCACGGTTTCTTAAGGGTAAGAGTTGAAACTTCTCCTCTGACCTTGGGGAAGCTTTTAAGATCATCAAATGGGGGAGGGGAGAGGTCATTCTTCAATGACCATTAATGGCTATTTTGATAATTTCGGGCGAGGAGGAGTTTTCTGAATTCAACCACCTAGAGGCTGGGAAAAACCTCTGGTCTCCTCTTACTGATGAGGAGAAAATGTATCAAGACTTTGGAGTAAATTGGAGAGGGACTCTTGCTCTCGTATAGCAAATAATGGCTTTCTCTCTCTTCTTTCTCTCTCTTTCTTATGGGAGAAATTAAAACTCAGCCACTTTGGTGGTTGGCTATGATTATCCAACTCCTCATAACTGATGAGGGGGAATGTATCCATCAATTGGAGAGGCCCTTGATCTCCCTTGGCCATGAATGACCTCCTTTTTCACTTTCTCTCTCCTCCATTAATGGGAAAATGGAGTTTTCTCTCTCCCAGTTACCATGGCCGAAATTGATGACCACTCCATCCTAATGGCACCCCACTAACTCGCATTATTAATGGAAATGGGGTTAGCCTAAGCGGGGGAAATGGGCCTGAGCTTGGGTTAGGCCATTTGACCTAGTTTGACCTAATCTTAGGGTAGAGTTGACCTTGGTCAACATGACCATTTGAGTTGACCCCAATGGGTTCTTGGTGATCCATTGGCCTCCCCTAAGGTCTAGGAATGGTTGAGTAGTGTTGGTTGGGCACCTTGAAGGTCACCTGACCCTTAGTTATGACACTTTGACATTTTTAGGGCTAGGGGCTACTTGGGTCAACTTAGTCTATTTGGTTGATACCAATGAGTCCTTGGTGACCCATTGGCCTCCCTTAGGGCTTGGGAAGGCCTAGGTCGGTCCCTTTGGCCAAGAGGATGTCAGTTGGCCATGTATGAGCTTAGTTTGCCCTAATTAGGGTTTGAGTTGACTTTGGTCAACTTGACTTTTTTAGTTGACCCTAGTGGGTCCCCATGGCTCTAATGGACCCTCTAATAGGTTAGTGATGTTGTGGTGGGGTCATGGATTCATGGTGAAGCCCTATGGTCATCCTAAACTAGTGTATAGAATTTTACTATTTGTAGACCATGGTGATCTCACCTTCATTCCTAAGTTCACTTGGTCTTCTTGGGCTTCCTAGGATTTTGTCATGACCTAGTCTTGACAAAATAACTCCTAGGGGTCTAGTTGTCTGAGTGATTGATGAGTTGTAAATATATCAAATTTTTCTATATTTTTAAATATTATTTTAGTCTATTTTTGCCTTTTTAAATTAGTTTTATTCAATAAATTGCTTATTTTTGTAAATATTATTTCTAACTTAGGTTTATTTTTGTTCCAGAAAAAATTCGAGAAAAAGTAAAAAAAAAATAAAAATTTTGACTGACACGCCCGTGTCACATGACTGACACGCCCGTGTCACTCCCTCGACGATCGTCGACTCTAGGTTGCCAGCTCGACGATCGGCCCTCATCAAACCAAGCTCGACACGCCTCCATACACGCCCGTGTCAAAATATGACACGAGCTTGACTACTCCACCTGGCCCGACGTGATGCGGGCGACTTTGCTGCCGGACCGTGCCCAGATCGACCTCCCCGACACGCCCAAGTCACGCCTGTGACTGACACATGTCACACCTGTGACTGGGGCGTGACCGCCACGTTTTCAGCCGAAGTCAACTTTCCAGTCAAATCACCCGATCAGCTCATGAACAGTAGTGACACGCCCCCTGTCACGCCCTAGTCACGGGCGTGACCAACCCAAAATTTTGCCTATAAAAGGCCAGCTACTGTATGAGATTTCTGTCCACTTTTTGACCATTTTGCTTAGGGGAGGTGCTGCTCGAATGACTTCTATGCTTATGTAAGGAGAATTTCTCTCTCTCTCTCTTAGTTTGTGTTAACTTTCTTGCTTTAGCTTTTCATTGTAATAGCTTTTCAATTAATAAAAAGTTAGTTGTTTTTCCTCTCTTTACATAGTATCAAATTTCATTTGAATGCTCCTACCCAAAGTGATTTTTCGTTCCCATTTTTGCGCTTTACTTTTCATGTCTTTTATTTTAAAGCTTTCATAATCTCGCTTAGTTTAAGATTTTATCGGCATTTCTAGCCGTTGTGCCGTCCGTTTAATTTTTGTTTTCAGCACTTTTTAGCTTTAGCTTTTTATTCTTTATCATTTTCATTCATATAGGTTTTATAAAAACTCCCCTAAAAGTGTTCGTTTTTATTTTCTCTAACTTAGACTCTTTAGGATTGTAAACCTTTTCGTCTCTTTTTAATTTTATTTTCCATTTTTAGGAGCTTTTATAAAAACTTAAGAATGAAAAAGTCGTTGTTATAATTTTTCATCAACTTCATTTTAGCTTTTTAATTTCAAAACTTTTTAGTCCCTTTAATTTTATTTCATCTTTTTATGCATTTCTACCGCATTCTAGCAGTAGAAATGCAGTTGTTTTAATTTTTCGAGCACTTCACTTTTGCGTTTATTTGCAAAACTTTTTCGCTCCGGTTAATTTTTATTTTCACTTTTTATGTATTTCTACCGCATTAATGCAGTTGTTTTAATTTTTCAGCAACTTTGTTTTTCTTATTTCTGCAAGTGTGCGTGTGTATATGAGTTAGATTTTATTGCTTTATTTCAATTTCTGTAGAGTGTGTGCGTATGCATTTATTTCTGCCTACTCGTTAACAGTAAAATGGGGCTCTGCTTTCATTTTCCGCCCACTCGTTTGAGTGGGACTTGTATTTTATTGCTTACATTTTCTTTCTACTCACTTGAGTAGGAAAACTTTGTGCGTGTGTGTGTGTTTTCATTTATGTAGAGTGTGTGCGTGTATGAGATAAATTTACTCCCGCCCACTCAATTGAGCCGGGACTCGCAATTTTATCGCTTTGATTTTATCGTTTTCATTTTATCGCTTTCTCAATTATGTAGAGTGCGTGCGTGTAGGAGATAATTTTTACGCTTTATTTATCGCTTTCCTAAATTAAGAAGAGTGTGTGCGTATATGCATTTATTTCCGCCTACTCGTTAAGAGTTCAATGGCGTGCTTTTATTTACTGCCTACTCAGTTTTGAGTAGGACTTGTCATTTCCCGCCTACTTAGTTTTGAGTAGGGCTTGCTTTATTTAATTTTCTTTATGGTTTTGAAGTGTGCGTGAGTTCCTGCATCAATTAGCCTTCAATTTATCTAATTATCCTGTTTTTTTTTTGTGTTTTCTCTTATAATTGTTTAGTGCTTAATTTAACACTCACGCTTCACCTAAAAACATAAAGCCGTCCCCATACCGATGAGTGGCTAATCTCTATTAGCCTACAGCATCGAAGAGCATTGGGACATATAAAATGATTTGAAATAATTAAAGAACTTTATTTTTTCTTTAATATTAGGACTTAAAGTTTACCCCGGGTTAATGACGCGTAGGACCACATAATCGATGTGTGGTCTCTATTTCCGTTATCCATACGCTATCTTGCCGAGAGGCGTGCATATGGACAGATCCCCCTTGGGTAAATAGAACTGCGTACGCCCCCTCGAAAGGGGAGAAGCGTAGTCCTACCGGATTGGGTTCCCCACCCAATAGCGGGGTTCTTAGCGTAAAGCGGGCGTTAAGAGGATCCTTCGTCGGACTCACGTTCGGTCGAATAGTCTTAGCGTTCAGGTGAGCGATATTACCTAGAGATAGGTGTGCTCATACTTATGGAACCTCCACGGCCAAGTGCCTTTTATTAATTTTAAAAACTAAGTTCAATAAATGTTAAGAATTGTTTTAGTCTTAATCCGATTCGATGCCGAGGGTTAACCCGTCATCGAACTAATCTAAGTAAAAATTCTGCTCTCTTTTCTTTCCGTATTAATTTAACTAAAAATCCCACCTTACTGATTGTAAGATAATAGTACTCTTGGAAGAGTAAGTATAATCACCGCGCCCCCGAGAACAATACGACCTCGGTATTCCCCCGAATATCGAGTACTACTTGCGATAGGTGCACTTGCCTCCTCTCGTTAGAAAACTCGATCTTCTAACCGGCCCGCGGAATCTGACCATTTCATACCACCCATAGTCGGTCTCTATTCTGCGGCCATCAGTGATGTTATAAAACTACTAGCAGATATTGTAGGGAAAGCCCTTATCTGCAAATCGGGATCACATGACATAATCTCTAGGTCAATGTTTGATGTCATGACTAGGATAATCTTTAATAGGAAGACCTCTTAGTCTTCTCTCATCTACCAAAGAATAGTAGATTGTCTACACACTCCAAACATGGGTAGAATTCTTTCTTTGTACCTAATGAACACCTACCTTGATACATTCAAGCAGGAGCATGGATTGAAGATTCACAACCTAAAAAGGATGGATATATAGACATTGGATAGATTCGCTAGGATCCTACCCAAGAGCCAACCTTCAACAACAAAGGACTCCTCAAGGGATAAGGAACATCAAGTTACTGATGTATACAGTTCCTCCTACTCTGAATCTGAGCTAGGAACTTCCCCCTGCTAATATTGGTCTGTAGACAGACGGGATAAGTCTCTCCTCAACAAACATTCAACTCCAGGATACTGTTGAGCATGTTGATAAAATCCATGTCAGCCCTTGGTCAGGATAAGTTTCAAAGAATGATACTGAAGAAGAGATTTTTGTAGGAGATGAGGTATATAGGTCTAATACTGATGATGTAGCTGCTGTTGAAGATATCCCCGCCACAAAAGATAACTATGAGCCTCCTAAGGCATTAGATACTAATCTTGATGGGTCAAGCCTAGAAAAGGATGCTCAGTCTGAGGGGGAGCATAATCAGATGGATTTGACAACCTTGGATCAAGTTGTAAACAGAATGGTTGAGTCTGCACCTACTATAGGTAACACTCATACCCTCTTAATTAGTAGTGTTAATACAACATTAGCTAAGGAGATGGTTCCTTCTATAGGTGTTGTAGTTGAGGGGGAGTCTTCACAGATCCCTGCTCAGGTAGATGTGCCCCCTGCATTATGCCAACCACCCACTACCCAAATCTCAAATGAGTTACTCCTAAACCATATCAAAGCACTCATGGATGCTGAGACCACAACCCTCAAGGAGCATGTTGACCAATCAGTTGCCAAGCTAAGGGATGAAATATTAACTAGAGTCAAGGAATGTAAAGAAGAAACCTCTCACTTAAACAAACAGGTCACCACCTGGTTTGATATGGCTAGAACTGCTGGCATAAAGCTGACCACCATCATGAAATCCTTGGAAACAAGCCAAAAATTCTCTACAACTGACATAGGATATGTCAAGAATTATGTGAGTACAACTAATGAGGTGATCAGGGGTACAGCAAATCATGTAAATCAACATATCTCCAATGTTGATGTCCACTCTATGAAGGAGACAAAACTTCTGAAAAATGAGCTGCGTACTTATAATGAGAGAATATTCCAATCTATATAAAGCAAAAATGAAGCCAACACCACCCTACTACAAAATACCATCCTTGAAGAAGGCAGAGAGGGGAGAGCAGCCATGCTAAGGCAGTAGCACTCATTGAAGATCAAACCTTCAATGTAATTCAAGGTACCAGGGTGGCACTACACCTGCCACTCCTGGATAAAAAGAGGCCAGAGGACCTAGACTTCCCAGCACAAGCTAGAGTTGTACAGGATACACAACTTGTTGCTAGAAGAAAAAGGGAAGGAACTCAGATGGCTGAAGAGTTCATGGAAAAGAGGAGAGCTGAGAATAGAGATGATCTAGATAATGAATAGCTAATTGATTCCTCTGAATCCATCATTATCAATACTTGGGTAAGCCATGGACAAATCATAGGGTCCGTTCGGTGCGCAGGTATTGGCTTTCTAGAATTGGCTTTGGTCAGAAAACCAATATCTGCAGGAATTGGTTTTGTGCAGAAAACCAATTTTGTTGTTCGACTGAAGGATATAATTCAGCGAATAGAATTGGTATTGATATGTTAAAGCTGTTCGCCTGCACAATGGAATTGGCTTTCTGAAATCAAAATTTTTAAAATTTAAACCAGCAAATCTAGCTAGTACTGATAATTAAAGTTCAAAATTATAATTACGTTCTATCGCATAAACATTGTCCATAATTCAAAATTCAAAAATAGATATATGTCCGTCATCAATTTAAAAAGGCACAAATCTAGCAATAAAACTGCATTCGCAGCCACACGCCCTTCATGTCTACAGGTAGCCGCATGAATATGTCATATTTGACATTATCATGACACAGTATATCCATCGCCTTCAGAAAATCACCCCGGTCTAAATCCGTCATCTGAGCTAGTGCGACATATATGTCATCAACATTGCTAGTTGACTTGCCCCCCGCTGCCTTTTCTACGGAATCATCCAATTTTTCAATGGCTACAACTATAGTATCAGCTCCTACTACGTGTTTTCTCCTCCTTCTAATGCTCCCTTCTCCACCGGTTCCAGTTTGTTCTTGTGTATTACTTGTTTTCTCTATCATAGACTCAGCATCAATCTCCTAGGCCATCTCAGTTGCGATCGCGGCGTAACTACTATATAACCCCATATTCACTCGAGGGAACCCAGAGATGCCGACAGTCATGATTGGACTAGCTTCGGGCTCGAGACCAGAACCGCTTGCGCCGTAATAAGCTCTCGCCTACGAGCATGCGGGACCGTTTGCGCCCAGCCTTAGCCAAGACCCACTGATGACCAAAGGAAGACGAGAGGGCGTCGAGTCCACTCGATGCCGCGTTGAGTGATCTCCACGCACTCTATGTCAAAGTCCAAGAAGCAAGGGCATTGAGTCCACTCAACGCCGCGTTGAGTAAGCTCCACTCACTAACCGCCATGTTCGGCAGTAAAGGCATCAAGATCACTCAACGTTGTGTTCGGCAGTAAAGGCATCAAGCTCACTCAACACCGTGTTAAGTGGAGGCAGGAAGGTTCTCGTCTCAGGGTTCTCGCCGCGGCTCAAGGTTCTCGACGCGGCTCAAGGTTCTCGGCTCAGGGTTCTCGCCGAGTGGGGCCCAAAGCCCAGGGTAAAGTAATTTAATTGTCCTCAGGTAGAATTACCTGCATACCCCTAGGGGCAGCATTTAGTATTTTATAAATGGCGGAATTTGGCTATTGGCAGGCCAGCCAGGGGTATTTCAGTAATTTCAGATCAGTAGAAGGCTATAAATAGACCCATAAGGGCTCCTTAGGAAGCAAGCTTTCATTATTCTCAAAATCCCCAAGTGCTTTTGAAGGAGCTCGAAGCCCAGCTTTGGCTTTGGAGGGGACGATCTCAGAGATCTTCTGGGTGTGAGATGGGACCTCCCTGCTGAGGCTTTAGGTCAATTCTAGGTCCCATGCAACCAGTCTTCGATCGAGGCTTGAGAGAAGTAGGTGTTGGCTGCACCCTGGTTGTTTGATCATTAGTTGAGGTCATTTTTGGCTTCAACAGTTCCGGTGCGGTGAGCGTGGAAAGGCAGTCGATACAAAAAGGCCTTGAGTTTGGTCCCATGACTGGAGGTGATGGTGAAGGGTCTGGCTAAGGAATTTCCCCCACCCGATGAGAGGAAGCAACGAGGAAGATGCTGGATGATTTCAGACGAGAGGTCCTACAAACCATCAGCTTGGCCTTCTCGGAGAGGAGTGAGTGGGCGACACCTCAGGTTCCGGTGGAGGTGGTCCTACTTTTGGGAGAGAATGCCCCTGGGCAGCGTCCCGGGAAGGAGGTCCCGGCAGAGGTTGGCGAGAGAGATTTTGCGGCGCGGGAGCTCTTCCTAGGCCAGTACCCCGGGAATGAGGTTCAAGCAGAGATGGGTGAGAGGGAGGCGACAGTGCGAGAACTCTTCCCTGGGAACGGTCCCACGGATCGAGCAAGCCAGCCTAGGATGCGAGACGTGCCCTCTCGACTGGCAGGTGGCGAGAGCCCTTTCAGTGAGCTCATCATCTCGGATCCGGTGCTGGAGGGGTTCCGGGAGCCCGACATGTCTTACTAATCGGGAAGAGATGACCCTATATAACACGTACAGTTGTCTGAAGATGTGGTTTCAATAAGGCAGATGACGGATGCCTTAAAGTTCCAGCTGTTTGTCATCATGTTGAAGGAAAAGGCTCGGGACTGGTTTCATCAGTTGTCGGCATGCTCGATCTACAGCTTTAAGGACCTACATCGAGGGTTCCTGTTGAGGTTCTCGACGTCAAAGAAGAGGAAGAAGGAGGCGGAGTTCCTGTTCACAGTAAGACAGAAGCAAGATGAGATGTTGGGTCATTACGTTGACCAATTTCAGGAAAAGATCCTCCTTGTCCAGGAGGTACCGGGGTACGCGTTGATGCTTGCCTTTACCCTGGGGCTGAGACCAGGCTTCTTTAGCATGGATTTGAAGAGAGTGCCACCCCTCTCTTTTTATGAGCTCATGGAGAGGGCGGCAAAGGAGATAGATTTTGAGAGGGCCAATCCAACTTTCGCCAAGAAGTTGGCCCGGTTGGCAGAAGATGATGTGAAGGAACCAGCAGCAGGAAGGCAGAGGGAGTAGAGGGAGGCAAGGGAGCCGAAAGAAGATATGAGAAGGGAAGAACCCCGAGGGCAGGGGCATCACCAGGGATGGGGGCCCTGGAGCCAAATAACCGATTGGGTTGGACGCCTTAAGAGGGTCTCCCCCAGGGTCAAGGAGGAGGCTTCCAGATAAAAGACAACCTCCGGGAGCGGAGAAGGTTCGATCAGCCGGCATGGAGGCAGGGACCGAGTGGTCACTTCCCAACGCCGCAAGAAGCATTGGAGATTGGTAGGGGGAGAGGAGGAAGAAGAGCTTGAGGAGCTAGAAGAGGGGGGGTTGGAGAAGGAAAAGGGGGCAGGGTGGCGTTGCGTTTTTGTGACTTCCACTAGGAGGAAGGTCACGCGACGGCCTCCTACCCAGAGTTCTTAGAGATGAGAGAAGCTAGAGGAGCGGGGAGGCAGGATTCACCAGTAAGGATCGTGAAAGTGCAACAGGGAGAGGGAGAAGATAGGTGTGAGGACAGAGCAGATGTGGAAACTTGAGGAGGGATCGGGGTGATCCACGGAGGAGTAGGGATCGATGCAATCCGCAAGGGTAGCCTTCAGACCATGTTTTGAAGAGGGGTCACCTCGACCTCTCTAGTTCCCCCCCCCCCAGATGAAAAAAATCACCTTTTTATCAGCTGACATGGCGGACTTTGAGGATCCGTTCTGCGATGCCCTCGTGATTCAGACAGCATTGGAGAACTTCACGGTCTCCAGGACACTGGTGGATAATAGGAGTTCTATGAATGTGATCTTTAAGAAGGCTTTCGATGAGATGAAGGTTGAGGGGAAAAGGGTCCTGGCCTAAGATGGACTGCTATTTGGGTTCTCAGGGGAGAGGAAGGAAGTTGAAGGGGGAGTAGGGATGCACGTGAAGTTGGGAGGCGTGTCGCGGAACTGCAGGTTCGTGATCGTGGACATCCCAAGAAGATATAATGCCATCTTTGGGCGTCCCCTCATCAGCGCCTTACGCTGCATCCCCTCCTCATTTCATCAATGACTCAAGTTCAACAATGGAGGGGTGCAGGTCAGGATTAGGGGAGACTTGAAGGTGGCGAGGCAATGCTACGTAAGGGTAGTGAACACAGTGTCTTGGATGGCGGAGGCAGAAGAGCTAGAGAAGGGAGATGGCAGAGCAAGGATAGGATGTCGCAGAAGAGGAGGTGAGCCTAGGGGAGGCGATAAGGGAGAGAGCGGAGGATCAGGGAGAAGTTGAACAAGAAGCCCGGAGGGGCGTGGAAGTCAAGCAACATCAGGAGAGACTAGAGGAGGTGATGGAGGTAGAGGAGAAGCTAGTAGCAGGAGTTGAGCAGGAGAGGCCGGAGGAGGCAGCGGAGGTTGAAGCAGGAAGTGAGGAGGAGTTGGAGCCAGAAGAAGATGCAAGGGTCGGCTGGGAGCAGTCACGGCTTGAGCCGGCCGAAGAAGTGGTGGAAATGGAAGTCTTCACTAGCGCGGGACAAGTGTGGAAGGTGCGGATCAGCGGGAGCTTAAGTCCCGAGGACCAGGAGCAGATGAGAGCTTGTATCCAGAGCAATGTCGACATCTTCGCTAGGAGTGCGGCGGACATGCCGGGAGTTGAGGTGGATGTGGCTTGCCATCGCCTGAACCTGTACCCCTGGACACTCCCCATACGCAGGAAGATGAGGACCATCGCCACCAAGCTGGAGGAGCCTATCCGCGAGGAGGTCAAGAAGCTCCTGGAAGACGGCTTCATCTCAGAGATCCAGTATCCATGGATGGATCTCCAACATGGTAATGGTTAAAAAGGGGAGCGGGAACTGGAGAATGTGTATTGATTTCTCTTTATTAAATAAATCATGCCCTAAGGATTACTACCCCTATTTCGAATCGACGTGCTGGTTGATTCAGCCATCGGTTTTTCTGTTATGAGTTTTTTGGATGCTTTTTCAGGTTACCACCATATCCGGATGCACCCTCCCAATGTCAAGGACATCTCCTTCATCAATAGGGAGGGGTGCTTCAGCTATAAAATGATGCCCTTTGGGTTGAAAAATGCTGGGGATACCTACAAACGCATGATGGATCCGAGTCTTCCAGGGGCAAAGGGGGAGGAACATGGAGGTTTATGTCGACGACCTGATGGTTAAAAGTAAGTGTGTGAACTCGCACCTACGGGACCTAGAAGAGACCTTTGCCACCCTGCGGAGATTCAAGATTAGGCTGAACCCCTTGAAGTGTGTCTTTGGGGCCAACCGTGGGAAGTTCCTTTGGCATATCTTGACCCTGGTAGGGGTAGAGCCTAACCCGGATAAGGTGAAGGCCATCCTAGACTTGGAATCAGCTCGTGACACCAAGGAGGTCTAGCACTTGACAGGCAAGTTGGCTGGTCTAAGCAGGTTCCTCTCCAGATCAGGGGATAAGTGTTCATCATTCTTCATGGTGTTGAGGGGTAACCAAAGGTTTGATTGGACTGCCAAATGTGAAGAGGCCTTCCAAGGGCTGAAGAGATAGCTCTCCCAGACTCCTCTACTTCAAAGCCCAAAAGAAGGAGAGGACATGGCCCTGTAGCTAGGAGTAGGAGCGGAGGTCGTGAGCTCTGTTCTGGTCAGGGAAGAGGGGAAGAAGCAGCTACCCATCTATTATGTGAGCCGGATTTTGAAGAAGGCGGAGCTCCGTTACCCAATCCTGCAAAAGCCTGCATGCGCCCTGATCATCTCAACAAGGAAGCTTCGGCCATATTTCCAAGCGCACTGAATTAGGGTGGTGACCAACCATCCTCTTCGTAGGATCATTGAAGTGGTAGAGCACTCGGGAAGACTTGCCAAGTGGTCCATCGAACGAAGTGAGTTCGACATCTCTTTCATTCCAAGGCTCTCCATCAAGGCGCAAGCGATGGCGGATTTTCTAGCGAACAATGTTATTGAAGTCGGGGAAGAGGAGCCGCAGCCGTAGGGCGCATGGAATATGATGGTTGATGGGGCCTCGGGAAAGCATTCCCTTGGGGGAGGAGTGGTGTTGATAAGCCACCCGGGGGTCGCTATAGAGCAGGCGGTGGCGGACCACTTTCTAGTGACCAACAACCAAGAAGAATACTAAACTGTGATAGCCAGCCTTCGTTTGGCGAAGGAGCTTGGGATCCAGGACATGGTGGCTTTTACAGACTCGATGGTGGTAGAATCATAGATCTGAGGGAAGTTTGAAGCCCTAGAGCCCACTCTCGTAAAATACCTATCCAAGTTAAGGGCGATCATCGGAGGGTTTCGATCATTCTCAATCCGACATATCCCTAGGGAGTAGAGCGCAGCCGCCGATCGATTGGCAAAGTTCGGACCTCAGGGGGGGGGAGAGACCCTCATTGAACTATTTCGGCTAGCGATCGAGGATAGGGAATTGATGGAGGTAGATTGGTGACCCTCGTGGATTGACCCCTTAGTGACTTTCCTGACCACGGGTGAGCTTCCGAATGGGACTCAGGACACCAAAAGATTCAGGCATAAGGCAGCCCAATAAATAATGTTGGAATTGGGGTTGCATTGAAAGATGTTATTAGGGTCCTGGCGAAATATGTAACTGAAGAAGAAATCCCGAGGATCCTGGAAGAGGTACACTCCAGGCGAAGTGCAGCAACCACTCGGGTGGAAGGACGTTGGAAGCAAGAGTGGTAAGGTAGGGGTACTTCTGGCAAACCCTGAGGAAAGATGCATCGGAATTCGCGAAGAGATGCCAAAAGTGTCAGCTGTACGCCCCCCTCCAACTCTTGCCTGCTCAACGACTTAGGAGCATAACGTCTCCATGGACTTTCGCCATCTGGGGGAAGGACTTGGTCGGGACTTTCCCCCAGCTAGTGGGCAGAGAAGGTTCCTCATGGTCATGGTCGATTATTTCTCAAAATGGCTAGGAGGTTAAAGCCTTGTCAGAAGTCACCTCGCAAGTTATAATGAACTTCGTCTGGGGGGAGACCATATGCAGGCACAAACAACTCCAAGCGATAGTGTCGGACAACGGTCCCTAGTTTGCCAGCGAAGAGTTCATCAGCTTCTACGACCAACTTGGGATAGACCTCAAGTTTGCCTTTGCCGACCACCCTCGAAGCAACGGCCAGGTGGAAGCGGAAAATAAAATCATCGTGAACTTACTTAAGAAAAAAATGGAGAACTTAAGGGGAAAATGGGTGGAGCGGCTTCCCTCAGTCCTGTGGGCCTTGCGAACGACCCTGAACACGGCCACTAGCGAGACCCCCTTCAAGCTTTATCATGGATGTGAGGTGGTCCTACCAGTATAGTTCGAGGTCCGGTCCACGCGGGTCGACGCCGCGGGCGAAAGGAGATGAGACATGGAGGTTTGAGAATGAGGAGGGGTTGCACCTCTCGCTAGACATGGTGGAGGAACTGCAGGATGTTGCAACCATAAGACAGGAGGAGATCAAACGGCGGATGGCCAAGTATTTCGATAAGAATATCTGGATCAAGCAGTTTGCCAAAGGAGATCTGGTGCTGAAAAAGGTCGACGCGGCGGGAAGGTCGGCTTCCGTTGGCAAGCTCAACTCGAATTAGGAAGGGACTTACATTGTAAAGGAGGTCCTTGGAACCAGAGGTTACTACCTCCAGGACGTGGATGGAAGAGCCCTGTGCCACACTTGGAGTGGTGATGATCTAAAATGCTTCTACCTGTAAGAGGGGGAAAGTGATTGTATTAATACTTTTGAGTGCAATCATAATATATCCCTTATCATTGATCCATTGTCTACTCTTTTTTATTAAAGTTAGAATAGGTTTTGTGAACTTCATCGACATCCAGAGCTCGGCTCGGCCCCAGGTAGACCCGCTGTGTAGGCTCTCATCTAGCTGGCAGGTTCGAAGGCTCGGCTGTTGGGGAGAGTTTTTGTGTTGAAAACTTAATCGACACCCTGAGCTCGGCTCGGCCCCAGGTAGACCCACTGCGCAGGCTCTCATCTAGCTGGCGGGTTCGAAGGCTCGCATATGGGGGAGAGGTTTTGTGTTGATAACTTCATCGACACCCCGAGCTCGGCTCGGCCCCAGGTAGACCCGCTGTGCAGGCTCTCATCTAGTTGGCAGGTTCGAAGGCTTGTCTGTAGGGAGAGGTTTTGTTTTGTGAACTTCATCGATACCCCAAGCTCGGCTCGGCCCAAGGTAGACCCGCTACGCAGGCTCTCATCTAGCTGGCAGGTCCGAAGGCTCGCCTGTGGGAGAGAGGTTTTGTGAAGAGAACTTCATCGACACCACGAGCTCAGCTCGGCCCCAAGTAGACCCGCTGCACAGGCTCTCATCTAGCTGGCAGGTCTGAAGGCTCGCCTGTTGGGCAGAGGTTTTTTTTTATGAACTTCATCGACACCCCGAGCTCGGCTCGGCCCCAGGTAGACCCGATGCGCAGGCTTTCATCTAGTTGGCAGGTCCAAAGGCTCGCCTGTGGAGGAGAGGTTTTGTTTTGAGAACTTCATCGAAACGCCGATCTCGGCTCGGCCCATGGTAGACCCGCTGTGCAGGCTCTCATCTAGCTGGCGGGTCCGAAGCCTCTCCTGTGGGGATAGGTTTTGTTTTGTGAACTTCATCGACACCCTGAGCACTGCTGGGACCCAGGTAGACCCACTGTGATGGCTCTCATCTAGCTGGCAGGTCCGAAGGCTCGCCCGTGGGGGAGATGTTTTGTGTTGAGAACTTCATCGACACCCCGAGCTTGGCTAAGCCCCATGTAGACCCGTTGCGCAGGCTCTCATCTAGCTGGCATGTCTGAAGGCTCGCCTATGGGGGAGAGGTTTTGTTTTGAGAACTTCATCGACACCCCGAGCTTGACTCGGCCCCAGGAAGACCCGCTGCGCAGGCTCTCATCTAGCTAGTAGGTCTGAAGGCTCGCCTTTGGGGGATAGGTTTTGTTTTGAGAACTTCATCGACACCCCGAGCTCGGCTCGACCCCAGGTAGACCCGCTGCTCAGGCTCTCATCTAGCTGGCAGGTCCGAAGGCTCTCTTGTGTGGGTGGAGGTTGGGTCCTTGGAAATACTTCCACGTGGATGTTCTGAGCCAGACAAGAGATACACCCAGAAGGCAGAACAAAGTGGTTGAGGATCTCCTCGGGCCAAAAAGGTCTCGGCCAGGATAGTTCTCGGCCAGGAAAGGTCTTGCCGAAAGGAATTCCCGGCAGGAAGGTCTCTTGGCGAGGGGTCCTTGGCCAGACAGTGGGAAGATCTGGGCGAAAAGTTCTGTCCATTCACACAAGGTAAAGAGGGGCGTTCTTTGGTGTAGGGAACGTCCGGAATCAGAGATCTCCACGAACTAACGCTTTCCTACGCACTACACGTCGTAGATCTACCGCACCTACACAGCACCTATCGCCCACAATAGTTCTCGTCGCAAGAACGCAGCGCAAAATAACAAGGAGGAATGGTCGACTAGAAAACAACGATCGGAAATTTGAGTCGGAGTATTCCCCAAGAAAACACAAAGGAGTCCACTCCTTTTAGAGAGCAAGACCAAGGCTATTGGCCAAGATCCGCTCAAGCAAATAGGATCCACCCGATCCGGAATTAAAAAGCCTAGCAACGGCGAATTCGATTCAAAACTTGCAGCGATTAATTAACTTTGCGGAGAAAATGATTTGCGAAAACCACCACAACTACTTAGAGAATCACATAAGGAGAGTGAAGAGTTTACCCAACCGGGATGAAGTGTTCACACAAGATAACGGTGGGAGAATCGCTCTCTCCACGGATCCACCGGCGTCACACCGAAGGGATTGCAACCTTCTTCCCGGAGTCGCACCGAAGGAAGCCGCGCCGGAGTCGCTCCGAACGGATGGAGGAAGCAAAGGGGGGCCGGCGGCTTCACACCACAAGCAAGGGGAAGAGGGGGGGGGGCGGCGGCTAGATGAAGCCTCCTCTCTTGGCCGAAATTTGCCAAGGCAAAATTAGGTTTCTTCTTTTCTAATTATCTCATAACAAAGCCTCCTTATATAGGAGTTACAAACAAGCCTTAACCATTCATGATGGAGATGTAATCTCATCCATCCGAATGGCTAAATGCACACCAACATTAAAATTGTTCAAAATTAAAAATAACAAAACATGCAAATGAATATAAAATTATCACTAAACATGGGATAATTTTATATTCTAAATATGAAATAAAGTTTTCCCGAATAAAATAAATAAGGCTAATTCTTTGCAGTGGATGCAGCACGCCGCGGACGGAAGTTATAACGTAGCCTTCCGTTAGCGTCCTCGTGCCGCCTCACGTCCTTGAGTTGTATTGCCTTATCAACCGGATCATCATCAGCATCGTCAGCATCGTCATCAAATTGTGGAGGAGAGGCTACGCCATCAATCCTCCCCTGCTCAAATCCACACATCTCCGTTGCGTGGTCCAAGCGATAGCGGTGAAGGAGAGCGGTATCCAAACTGTGCAGCTCCGTCTCAAGTACCCAAGAGTCATCCGAAGGGGGTCGATCTCGCCAACGGATGAGAAAGCGGTGGGTGTCGCCATCAGCAGTGGTAACAGGCTCAGCATCAAGTATCATCTCTGGAGTGGAAAACGTCCGTGGAAACCTGGGGAACATATTAGCAGTAGGCAGGAAAGAAGGCAACTTACCATCCGATGATATACCTGTGGGGACCGAAGGAGAGAGTTCATCTGTACTACCACTCCCCAACACATGAGAATTTAGAGTGGGAGAAGAAGACGACAAAGAAGTCAACTCTTGTGGTGGTGACACAAACATCATTAAATCTGAAACGTTAAAAATGGGGGAGATACCCCAATCAGCAGGCAAGTCCAAAACGAAAGCGTTGTCACCTAACTTTTTAACAATCCGAAAAGGGCCGGCGCGCTTTGGTGCTAACTTTTTAACGGTGCCAGTTGGCAAGCGTTCGGGAACTAAACAGACTAAAACTAGATCGCCAATTTTAAAGTTTGATACTCTCCTATGTAAATTAGCGTGCGCTTGATAAGAGTCGTATTGCGTAGTCAAAGTGGCCCGTATACGTGCATGTAAATCATGGATGTGCTGGGTGAAGGATTGTGCAAACTGACTTGCCTTGTACGTTGGGGGCAACGACACCAAGTCAAGCGGCACAGGAGCCTTATATCCATGGACAATCTCATTCGGCGACAAACCCGTAGACCTATTCTTGGAATTATTGTAGGCTAATTGGGCATGGGGAAGGAGAAGATCCTAAGTGCTCTTGTGATCACTCACAAGGCATCGTAACAAATTTCCTAAGCTCCGATTAACCACTTCCGTCTACCCATCAGTTTGGGGATGATAGGCGGAGGAAAACAATAATTTTGTGCCCATTAATATCCAAAGAGTTTTCCAAAAATAACTAGTGAATTTTACGTCCCTATCCGAGACTATGGTCTTTGGCACTCCACGGTGACTAACGACTTCTTTAAAATATAATTTAGCGACGTGAGACGCATCATTTTTCCTACTGCATGGGATGAAATAAGCCATCTTTGAAAACCTATCCACCACTACAAAAACTGAGTCGTGACGGCGTAGAGTAATGGGGAGGCCTAATACAAAATCCATACTAACGTCTACCCAAGGCATGGAGGGAATAGGCAAGGGAGTATATAATCCAACGTTGGTTTTACTTCCCTTAGACACCTGACACGTGCGGCAACTACTCACTACCTGCCCCACCATAACCTTCAGTTTTGGCCAATAGAATTTGTCCTCGACTAGCGTAATGGTCTTATCTCTACCGAAGTGGCCACTCAACCCTTTGCTATGCAATTCCCATATGATATGTAGTCGTAACGATGACTGCGGGATACATAGCTTCCCGTTCCTAAACAGGTAACCGTCCTTGATAACGTATGCAGATATCGTGGAGGGGGAACTATCCTGGGCAGATAAATAAAATTCCTGGAAGTCAGGACACGTAGCATACTCATCCTTGATACGCTCAAATCCTATAACATGTACTTCCATAGAGGTGAGTAAAATAATAAGGCGACTAAGGGCGTCTGCGACTCGGTTATCAGCTCCCTTAAAGTGTTTGAGATTAAACGTGTAGCCTTGTAAGAAAGCTACCCACTTAGCGTGTCATGGGCTAATCTTATGCTGGCCGTTGATGAAACGTAAAGCCTCATGATCGGAGAGGATCATAAACTCCTTGGAGAGGAGATAGTGCCTCCAATGGTGTAGACATCGGACTACAACATAAAATTCCCTATCGTAGTTTGAATAGTTCAACTTAGGCCCGGACAACTTCTCGCTAAAATAACTAACGGGATGGCCCTCCAGGCTCAAGACACCTCCAATCCCTACCCCAGACGCATCACATATGAGCTCAAAGACTTTAGAAAAGTCAGGTAGACGTAAGACAGGTGCCTCAGTCATAAGCTCCTTTATTCGTTCAAAGGCATAAGTGGCGGACTTCGTCCATGTAAACTCTCCCTTCTTCATACAGTCGGTGATAGGCGCCATAATACTACTGAAGTCTCGTATGAAACGACGATAAAACGTGGCTAACCCATGGAAGCTACGTACCTTACGTAGGGTGGTTGGCACGGGCCAGTCCTTAATGACCTGAACCTTGCCCGGATCAACTCGAATACCCTTAGAACTGACTATATAACCTAAGAACTCTACCTCCGAGGCATTGAAAGTGCATTTCTTAAGATTGAGAAATAAGGGCTCTTTCTGCAGGGTGGAAAGGATCACTCTCATGTGGGAGATGTGCTCGGTAGTAGAGGTGCTATAAATCAGTATATCGTCAAAGTAGACGACAACGAACTTCCCCATGAATGGCTGAAATACATGCGTCATCATCCGGGAGAAGGTACTAGGGGCATTGGATAACCCAAAGGGCATCACAAGCCATTCGTACAGACCATCCTTCGACTTGAACGCCGTCTTCCACTCGTTGCCCTCTTGTATCCTAATCTGGTGATAGCCACTCCGAAGATCTAATTTGGAGAATACGGTGGCTCCAGACAAGACATCCAACAAATCATCTAGGCGGGGAATGGGAAACCTATACTTGATGGTGATCTTGTTGAATAGCCCGGCTATCAACGCACATCCTCCACGTACCATCCTTCTTGGGGGCAAGAAGGGCTGGCACCGCACATGGGCTCATACTAGTCCTAATAAAACCTTTCTCTAGCAAACCCTCTATCTGGGACTGCAACTCCTGGTGAGCTGCAGGGTGGAGTCGATAATGGGGCTGATTTGGCAAGGAAGACCCCGAGATGAGGTCTATCGCATGCTGGATATTCCTAAGCGGGGGTAACGTGGGCGGCAACTCATCCGGGTACACGTCCCTATAATCTTCCAATAGTACCCGTAACTCACTAGGTAACTCATCCAAAATGCTAGAATCGGGCTTCGCACTTAGGAGGACTAGTGCATACATAATTCCATCAAGGAACGGATCTCTCTCAAACTCTTTCCTACCAACTAGATTCAACGTCTTTCGTTCTACCGGGATAGTGGTGTCCTTAGCCAATACTACGGGCTCCTTTGGGATGGTCGGTCTCAAGGTGATGGTTTTGCCATTGAATTTGAACTCATAAGTGTTGGCTC
Organism: Platanthera zijinensis; assembly: GCA_039513925.1. NCBI lineage: Eukaryota > Viridiplantae > Streptophyta > Magnoliopsida > Asparagales > Orchidaceae > Platanthera > Platanthera zijinensis. The sequence goes on along the minus strand of CM077091.1, from coordinate 32,144,982 downwards.
TACCAAAATGAGTAACATCACGGTCATATAGCCAAGGGCGGCCTAACAACACATGACAAGCGTCCATCGGAAGGACATCACACCACACCTCATCAACATAGGACTTGAATGAGAGTGGGACCAGGCATCGCTTGGTAACGGGTACAGAGATCTTGTTGATCCAAGCGAACTTATATGGGGTCGGGTGTGGTTCCGTGGTCAAGGACATACGTGCTACGGCGTTCTCAGATACGACATTCACACAGCTACCACTATCAATAATAAGCTTGCAAAGTTTCTCGTCACTCTTAAAAATCAGAGAAAATATGCTCGTCCTTTTCCACTCATCTAATGGACGAGGGGTGGCCAAGATATAACGCATCACCATAAGGGGGTGATCATCCTCTAAGTCACTTGGGACCCCTTCCGGGTCGCTCTCCTCGGCGGCTTCATAAACGTAATCCGCAAGATCGGTCGTCGACTCTAACAAGGCTATGGCTTTAGTTTTCGTTGGACATTCGAAGGCGTAGTGACCTTGAATGCCGCAAGAGTAACATGTGGCGTTAGTCTTGCTAACCTTTCCGATAAGTATACGTTCGCTCGCGGGATTCTTAGTGTTCCTAGCAGTGATCACGACAGACTTTGACTCGGCGGACCGGAACTTCCCTTTGTCCTGATATGTGGAGGAAGATGATCCGGTAGTGGATTTCCCCTTCGTAAGGGAATAACGGGAGTGAGCCTTAGATGCTAAGTGTTTCTCAATGTCGAGGGCGGCATTGAATGTCGTGTTTAGTTCAGTGTGGCCATATCGTAAGAGCTTTCGCTGAATATCGGGATTAAGCCCCTTACGGAATCTAGAGAGGGTGACCTCGGGGATTTCCTTCAGATCACAACGCACCATTCGGTCCTTCAGTTCTCCCATATACTCCACTACTGAATTTGAGCCCTGCCGCAGGGTGGCAAGCTCGTCAAACATCTGTGTCCGATGGTACGCGGGAACGTACAGATCGGTCAACAAATTCTTCATTACGGTCCACCCAATAATTGGGTTTCCGTCTCCCGCACCTAGCCTACGCTCTTCATTTAGCCAATAAGTTTTGGAACGGCCTGTCAACTTCATCCTGGCAACTTGGACCTTTTGGGGGTCCGTGAGATGGTGCCAGTCGTAGTAACATTCCATGTCCACTATCCACGTAAGGAAGTTCTGTGGATCTCCCATGCCGTCGAAATTGGGGGCATCAATCTTGATGGCCCTAGTAATGTCAAACTCTCGCTCGTGGCGACGGCCTCGAGGGGGCTCTCGTGGGGAGTCCCCATCCGAATCCGAATCGGAGATGTGTTGGTGTCGGCGGGGCAACTCAACATTAGCGGGTGGTGGTGGTGGCCTAACTTGATTTTGTAAAATCTGTGCTAAAGTGGCCCTAAGCTCCGCCATATCATTACGTAGACCTGCTATCGCTTCAGCGTTATGAAGTTCATTCCCATTCTCAGCCATCCTAGACGTAGACGGCGTCGTATATTCCGTGCCTAGCCTAGTACGCATGTAAGACCCAGAAAATTATGAAAGATGATTTTTCCTAGGGCTGTAGCTAGAATGAAAATAAATTTTTTTTTGAAAAGCTTGATGTGAGAAACACGTAGATCGTTAAAATTTTTTTTTTTTTGAAATTTTGCTGAAAATGAAGATTTCAGCCCGCTATTTGCAGACCAACTAGACAGAATTACGATGTTCTAATTTGCAGGCCAACCTAACGAGGCCGAATTAAAAAATTTTCTGTTTTAAAGTTGCTGGAAATAAGTGCAGGAAGCTACAGTTTTTTTTTCAGATTTTTTTGACAAGTTTAAAATTCCGAGGGATTTACTAAACGCAGACCAATCCGAAAATTTCAGATCTTAGTAAATTCAGATCAACCAACGACGAACGCAGAGAGGATGTTTGCAACGTGGAAGTTGAAACAACCGCCTCTAATACCAAATTGGTGTAGGGAACGTCCGGAATCGGAGATCTCCACGAACTAACGCTTTCCTACGCACTACACGTCGTAGATCTACCGCACCTACACAGCACCTATCGCCCACAATAGTTCTCGTCGCAAGAACGCAGTGCAAAATAACAAGGAGGAATGGTCGACTCGAAAACAACGATCGGAAATTTGAGTCGGAGTATTCCCCAAGAAAACACAAAGGTTGTCACTCCTTTTAGAGAGCAAAACCAAGGCTATTGGCCAAGATCCGCTCAAGCAAATAGGATCCACCCGATCCGGAATTAAAAAGCCTAGCAACGGCGAATTCGATTCAAAACTTGCAGCGATTAAATTAACTTTGCGGAGAAAACGATTTGCGAAAACCACCACAACTACTTAGAGAATCACATAAGGAGAGTGAAGAGTTTACCCAATCGGGATGAAGTGTTCACACAAGATAACGGTGGGAGAAACGCTCTTTCCACGGATCCACCGGCGTCACACCGAAGGGATTGCAACCTTCTTCCCGGAGTCGCACCGAAGGAAGCCGCGCCGGAGTCGCTCCGAACGGATGGAGGAAGCAAAGGGGGGCCGGCGGCTTCACACCACAAGCAAGGGGAAGGGGGGGGGGGGGGGGGGCGGCGGCTAGATGAAGCCTCCTCTCTTGGCCGAAATTTGCAAGGCAAAATTAGGTTTCTTCTTTTCTAATTATCTCATAACAAAGCCTCCTTATATAGGAGTTACAAACAAGCCTTAACCATTCATGATGGAGATGTAATCTCATCTATCCGAATGGCTAAATGCACACCAACATTAAAATTGTTCAAAATTAAAAATAACAAAACCTGCAAATGAATATAAAATTATCACTAAACATGGGATAATATTATATTCTAAATATGAAATAAAATTTTCCCGAATAAAATAAATAAGGCTAATTCTTTGCAGTGGATGAAGCACGCCGCGGGCGGAAGTTATAGCGTAGCCTTCCGTTAGCGTCCTCGTAAAGCCTCACGTCCTTGAGTTGTATTGCCTTATCAACCGGATCATCATCAGCATCGTCAGCATCGTCATCAAATGGTGGAGGAGAGGCCACGCCATCAGTCTTACATTAAAAGGCTACGAACGACGGTCCCGGCAAATGATTCTCAGCAAAGCACGGAAACAACACGTCTAAGCCTTGAGCTCTCGGCAGATTCCCACCTATTGATCGCTAAGGGAGATTACCCTAGGGGGGCCAATGGCCTCGACGAAAGCGTGCCTTGGAAGCATTCGGCTTCAACAGTTAAAAAAGAAAAAAAGGAGACCCAAACACAAACTTACAATATAAATTCTCAATGTAATTACAAAATAGGAGCATCTCGCTCATTATAGGTAAAAGAAAAAAAGCGGTGGCGAGAACCCATCAAGGAGAAGCGTTGTATCCGCTCGAACTCCCGCTTGAGCTTCCGCGGGAGCTCTCGACTGAGTCCTCCCCGGATGACTCGCCAGCAGCCGTGGGAGATTTCAGGACATCCGAGGGCGGGGAGTCGGGTGCGCCTGGAGGCTTCGGGATAGGCTCGAAGAGCCAGGGAATGAGCTGGGGCACAGAAATGATCTTGCCACCCTCGTTCAAACATCCCACGTCTCGCAATGTCTCAAGGGTCATCCTGACCGTCACTTGAGCGTTGGTTTATAGGAGCTTGTCGATGTCATACTCCGAGAAATGTCGGTTCCTCAGACTCTCGTCCAGCGAAGGAGGAGGCGTGACCGTGGCTGCCACCACCTCCTTGCGCCGGAGCTGGTCCCTCAACATGATGTTCTCGCACTTTATCCTGGCCAGCTCCGTGCGAAGAACCGCGCTCTCGGCAGAGTACTGCATAAGGAAGAAGTCGATTAATACAAAAGAGACAACGAGCTATGGATTATAGGGGCGAGAGCGACTGTCTTTAAAAGATCTCGCTTACCTCCTCCGCCGGGCACAAAGAAAGCAATTCCATAGCATCCGCCAGCTGTTCCTTCAAAGCCGCCACCTGGGCCATCGCCTGGACCCGTGCCTTAAGCATCTCGCAAAAGTTGCGGTCGATGGTGATGCTCTGGCGCGCGCATATGTGCGCAAGCTCGAACCCAAGCATCAAGGCCCTGGTGGAGTCGAAGGCCAAGAGCCACGTGGATTGCTGATCGTAAAGACAGGCTTCCTCCCGGCTGTAAAGGCCGTAGCCTAGTGCAAAGGCCTGTCCAGTGACCTGGTCGCCCTCCGCCCAGCTGGGGAGAAGGGTTGAGACGGAGACTTGGTTAGTCTCAGGGTCCCACCGCAATAGGGGTTTCCCTTCCGCGTCAAGCCACATCACGCCGAGACCAAAATTCCTGTGCCCCTTTGGCACCTCCTTGGGCGGGGATCGAGTGGAGGTCTCGGCGGCTACCCCCTCGCCACCAGCCCCGCTTGCGGCTGGAAGGTTCTCGGCGGGGGCCCCGGCGCTATTCCTGGCGGCAGCGGTCATCTCGCTGATCGCCTGCAGAATCTCTTCGAAATACCGACCTGGTGCGAGAGGTCGGACGGGCGCAGTCGACACGGATTTCCTTTTTTCGGCAGTGGTGGGCTTAGGTATTTTCAGCGGCCGGGACGAAAAGGCGTCGGGTTTTCGATTCCCGGCACTGGTCAAAGAAGACGGGGCCAGCTCGTCCCGATATGCTTGAGCCGTGGATTTCGCGAGAGCTAGAGGATCTCTCACAACCTGGCCCTCGATACCCTGAGTCTCGGCAAACTATTTATGTAGAGGAATTTCTCGCTCTCTTGCAAAGGCGACAACGCTCAGCATTAGTTTAGAACGGGAATACCGAGTTAAAGGCGAGACCGTACCTTCGCCAGGAGGGACGGCGGGGAGAGAATCGACGTCCCGCCTAAGAAATTAGACGTCGAACACCTTCGTCCCGAAGGACACCAAAAGGACGCTCTCGCGCGACCCCAGGGTGGGCAGCTTGTAAGCGGTGTCCTCGTATTGAACGGGCGTGAGAGGAACGTTGCCAAATTCACCGATAACGAAGACGAACTTCTCGCCCCAATGGTGGTGCTTGTTAGCAAGACCTGTGGTCTTGAGCAGCTACCGAGAGAAGAACACCACACCTCCCTTTGCGCGAAAGTTGAATAGCTTCCGGAAGATAGGAAGGCTTAACTCAATCCTCTCGGATCACATGTAGCAAATGAAAGCTACCAGGATGGCGACCGAGTTGGGATTGAGTTGAGTGGGAATGACGGCGTAGTAGCAGAGGGCCTGGCACACGTCGGGCCAGAGGGGAAGGCGGAAGCCCACCTCGAAATTCTCGAGGGGGATGGCGAGCTCTCCCGCTCTCGCGCTATTCACCTGATAATCGTTGCCTGGGTTTCTCGTAGTGAAGCCGGCGGGAACATAACGGGAGACGATTAGCAAGTACTCCTCCATGATTAGGCGGCAGGAGGCGAACTCGTGCTTTCGAAAGGCTTCCACGCATTTGGAGCGTCCCCCGCCTTTGCCCTGCATCGTGTTTTAAGGATTGAGCGCGAGGTCTCAAAGAAGAAGGCGAGAGCAAAAATTAGGCGAGAACGAGAGAAGAAGGCGGAAGCAGGGGGAAATTCTCAGCAAAGCTTAAGAACAAGGAGGAAAGCAAGGGTTCCGGGTCGGAGAAATAAATGCGTTTGGTGGACTCCTCTATTTATAGGAAACTGTGGTAATTATGACCTTTCTAAAAAATAAAAAATAAAAATAGCTGCAGTGGTATAGGCGCCAAGCCCCAAGTCAATGATGCCTTAGGTTCCGGTCGGGGATGACAACGACCGGCCGACGGTTCAGATTCGCACGAGTGACTCGAGATGACCATGTAAAACAGAAGAAAATAAAAGCAGAGATTGCTCTTGTCGGGCGAGAGCTAATAACAAATAATAATTGAAAGGTTATAAATAAATTCCAAAACAAAACAAAAAGAAACGGGGTACATCGCGAGAAGGGAAGGCCAAGGGGAGACAGGTGGCGAAACTTCTTTAGTTCAATACAGTTCCCAGTGTCATCGTCCTCACTCCCGCCGTCTAGTCCTCGGGGCCGCCAACAAGTTGTAGTAGGAAGACAGGGTGGTGCACCCTAGGTCGATCCGGCGAGCCTAGTCTCGAATCCGCGCGATGCACCTCCCGGGGGAAGACTCGGCGGCAGACCCACTCGGCCGCTCTGTCTCGCCCAAGAAATATTCACATTAAAGGGCCTCCAGCCTCTGCACCACCATCTCGTGAAATTTTTTCGTCGTAATGGCACAGGCCCGCTCCCGTCGCACAAGCTTTGATAGGAGAGAAGCCATCTTCTTCCCTCACCTCTTCGCGCTCCCGGCATCATTCACGATGTCCTCCATCTCGTCAGACGAGGGGAGTGGAGGGCTATCGCCGTCCTCCCCCTCTCTGTCTTCATTGTCGTCTTCATCATCTTCATCGACACCTGTCCGCGAGTCCGGATCCTCTGAGAAAAAATTAATGGTTACGGCGAGAGCTTAGTAAAAGCTATGGTAATGTTTCGCATACCTGCAGCATGGCGAGATCCACCGGCCGGCGACAGGTGAGAAGGCCCGGGCCTCCCCTCAGTCCCATAGTGGAGGTGGAGCGGCTCCCCACGTCCCGGGCGAAAGGTCTCACACACAGTGATCCCGGCCTGACCAGAAGCAGGGGGGAATTCGTCCTCTCTCACGAGGCGACTGTCCTCCTTCGAAGCTATAGAAGGATTGATGGACACCCCTCCCGCTAGTACGGCAGGATCAGCCGCTTGGCCTGGCAAGTTAGTAGTCATTATTTCATTGTCCCGGGTGGCTAGACCCGGGTTGGCGGAAGTTGATGCTGCGGGAAGTCAATTCGAAAGGAGGGGAGGCTACAATTGAAAGTTGTGAGAAGTAGCGAACAAAAAACTAAAGTAGCGAACAAACGACTAGAAAACAAGCCGGAACTTTGAATAATTGAAATTTTATTATCCAAAAAAGATATCATTTACAAAGGTACGACCTCCCTTTTATAGAATGGAGGAGAGAGGATAGAATACAAACTAACAATGTGGGACTAAAGCTATACATCAGATCCGGGAGGCGAGAACAACAGACCGGAACAGGCCGCGCGGTTAGACAATGTTCTAACCGCTCGGCAATACCAGAAGCAAGAGAGAGATGCGGTAGGAGACCGCTAGACCGCCCGGTTTCCAAGCCACCGGAGATAAACCGTCAGACCGCCGGACACCACACAGCAATAGTCTGGATATCAACCCGCCGGACACAAACCGCCAGACCGCCCGGTCTACAACCCACCAGGCTCAAACCGCCAGACCGCCCGGTCTCATACTTCGACAGTCCCCCTCAAGCTGGAGCATAGATATCAATCATGCCCAGGTTGATACAGATATGGAAGAAGGAAGTAGAAACCGGCTTGGTGAAGATATCTGCCAACTCTTTGTCGGAGGTAACGAACGGAGTGCAAATCTGTCTCTTCAAGACCTCTTCTCGGATAAAATGGTAGTCGACCTCTATATGTTTCATTCTCTCATGGAAGACCGGATTTTTGGATATGTATATAGTGGCCTTGTTGTCACAGAACATAGGCAGAGAATAGTCGTAGACCTCTCCTAGGTCAAGCATAAGAGCTCGCAACCATTTTAACTCACACGTGGTTGACGCCATACTCCGGTATTCGGCTTCTGCACTGGACCTTGAGACAACAGACTGCTTCTTGCTCTTCCAGCTCACAAGATTACCTCCAACAAATGTGCAAAAACCCGATGTAGATTTACGGTCACCTTTATCATCCGCATAGCTTGAGTCTAAGTAGGCTTCAACTCTCAGATGACCATGCTTCTGAAAGAGTAGCCCTTTTCCTGGTGCTGCTTTGACATACTCTAGTATCTTCAAGGCAGACTGAAGATGACATTCCCTAGGAGCTTGCATGAACTGACTGACCTTGCCTACAGCATAGGAGATGTCGGGTCTTGTCACCGTGAGATAAATGAGTTTGCACACCAGACGTCTATACCTTGTGGCATTGGATATAAGAGGTGAGTCATCTTTCCATATTTTGTCCTCTCCAGTGGCCATGGGATACCGGGCCAGTTTGGCACCGGTCAATCCTGTCTCTTGTAGAAGATCAAGAGCATACTTCCGTTGGGAGAGAACTAACGAGTCGGGCTTCCGAGAGATTTCTATCCCCAAAAAATATTTCGGGGAGCCCATATCCTTCGTGACTAGGTGTTGACGGAGGTGTTTCTTTGTCAAGTCCACCCCAGCCTGGTCATCGTCGGTAAGAAGAATATCATCCACATACACCGCCAAAACCACAAGGCCCGATACAGTTTTGCGAATAAACAATGAGTGATCGGCTGAACTTCTTGTAAAGCCAATGACAGCCATAATGCCACTAAACTTGTCGAACCATGCCCGAGGGCTCTGTTTTAGGCAGTAGATGGCCTTCTTCAACTGGCATACTCGTGTTTCCCCTGAGCAACATACCAAGGAGGTTGCTCCATATAGACGTCCTCCTGAAGATCCCCATACAGAAAAGCATTCTTGACATCAAGCTGGGAAATAGCCCACTCCCTGTTGACGGCCACAGAAAGAAGAATTCGGATGGTGCTGAGGCGAGCAACCGGGGAGAAAGTATCAAAATAGTCAACTCCATAAGTCTGAGTAAAGCCTTTGGTCACCAGTCGGGCTTTGTAACGATCCACAGTGCCGTCTGGGTGAAACTTCACAACGAACACCCAGCGGCAGCCAACCACATCAGTACCTACCGGTGGAGGAACAAGGGTCTAGGTACCCCTTTCAGTAAGAGTGGCGATTTCCTCATCCATGGCAGATTTCTAATGAGGAATAACAAGAGCCTCCTGGTAAGTGCGGGGAGTGGTAGTAGCCGAGATAGCCAAAGCAAAGCACCTGCGAGAGGGAGTAAGCCGATCATAGGAAACAACAGTCGCAAGCGGGTGTTAGGTACACGCCCTCATCCCTTTGCGAAGGGCAATGGGAAGATCCAGGTCATCTTGTGCCTCAGGGACCGGAGCATCCGTGGCGGAGAAAACTGGCCCGGGACTAGAGAGAGATGGCTGCGGAGAAGAAGGAGGGGAGATAATAGGGAGAGGAGGAGACGGAGGAGGAGATGATATAGGAGGGGAGACGTCGATATGCATGGAAGGATCACAGAGAGATGGTGGAGAGTCAGAGACAGTAGGAGGAAGCGGGGATGGAGAAGAAAAGTAGGATGCATTTTCGAAGAAGGTGACGTCCGCGGAAACAAACTGTTTGCACAGAACGGGGTCAAAGCAACAATAGCCTTTTTGAGTGGTCGAGTATCCCAAAAAGACACATTTTGTGGAACGAGGGGAAAGCTTGTCACGGGTAGCAGACGGAGCATGCACAAAAGCCGTACACCCAAAGATACGGAGAGGAAGAGGAAAGGGTTCCTTGCCCGGGTAGAGAATGGAGAAGGGGGTCTTGCCGTGAAGAACCGAAGAGGGAATGCGATTAATGAGATAGCAGGCAAGAAGAACAGCATAGCCCCAGTAGGAGCGAGGTACCTGCATCTGCCTCATTAGAGTGCGAGCGATATCGAGGAGATGACGGTTTTTACGCTCCGCCACCCCATTTTGCTGGGAGGTGTAAACACAGCTGGTCTGATGAATAAGAACATGTTACATACAAAAAGACGAAAAATCATGACTGAGGTATTCTTTAGCATTATCAGAGCGTAGTACTTTAATAGAAATATCAAACTGAGTTTTAATCATATTATAAAAAGATTGCCAGACAGATAAGAGTTTAGAGCGATCTTTTAAAAGATACACCCAGGTACATCTAGAGAAATCATCAATAAAAGTTATGAAATAAGAACTACCCTGACGAACGGTGAGAGTAGGAGCAGGACCCCAGACATCGGAATGAATGAGATCAAAAGGGCGGGAGGAACCACGGTCTTGCTTCGCCGGGAAGGAGGAGCGGTGATTTTTGCCAAGCTGATACGCATCACAGTTGAGCGGAGGACTGGTTTGAGGTAAGTGGGGAAGAAGCTGACGAAGAATCCGAGGAGGAGGATGTCCAAGGCGAAGATACCATTGAAGCAGATCGTTAGACGAGGAAGAGAAGGCGGATAGAGTGGAAACATTGTTGAGGAAGTAGAGACCGCCGCTCTCAGTCCCAGTAGCAATCATCCGTTGGGTCCTCGGGTCCTGAAAACAACAAGAAGTAGGAGTAAATAAGACAGAACACTGAAGTTGCTTGCATAAAGTAGTAACTGAGAGCAAATTGCAAGGGAACTTCGGGACATAGAGAGTGTCTGCTTAGCAAAGCGACGGGGTGACTTTAACTATGCCCGTTCCTTGAACCGGGGAAGGCGAACCATCCAAAACAAGAACGGGGGGTAACTGATCATGCGTCTCTAGGAGAGAGAAGCAGTGAGGGTTTCCGGTCATGTGATTTGTAGCACCAGAGTCAATCATCCATTTACCTTGGGTAACGACGTGTGCACTACCTGAGGTCGTGGCCACATAAGCAGATGGCCGAGAGGAGGCGGAGGTTGAGGAAGAAGTATCACCGGAGGGACGAAGATGAGGTTGTTTCTGCCAGCAGCGGTCAACAGAGCTGCCGGTACGACCACAGTGAGAGCAGAGGAATCTTGACGGACCACGCGTACCAGAGTGGCTGCGACCACTATTGCCACCCCGCTAAACTTGGTGAGCATAAGAGTCCTGTGGAGGAGGGGAGGACAATAGAGTACGGTGGAGCAGTGAAGTAACAGCGGCGATGCGAGCCGCGGTGTCATCTAAGGTGGGAGACTCGGCTTCGCCCAAGATCTGCTAGCGGATCATATCAAAAGACTCAGGGAGCCGTAGAAGATAACAAACAACCAGGAGTTCCTGGAAGTGTTTGTACTGCTCGGCCAAGTCCGCGGAGAATGGGCGATTCTTGAGGATTTCAGCGCCAAAGCCTGAACTAGCTGATAAGCTGCAGCAGGAGACATGGAAGGGCGAGCGAAGAGATCCGCGTAGAGAGTATAAATGTGGGATGTCTGGGCCCCCTTCGAGTATAGAGCAGCAAGGTGAAGCCACGCGGTCTTGATCATCTCATCATGGCGTATGACAGGAAGACATTCATCGGAGAGGCTGTTAGCCAACCACATTCATATAAGCGCATCACTGGCATCCCAGTTATCAAATTAAGCAGTGTCTAGAGGAGGAGGGTCATCGGTGAGGTGATGACGTTTGCGCTGAGAGTGAAGAAGAAAGGTGAAAGAAACGCTCCAATCTGTATAGTTGGAGCCAACAAGTTTAGAAACCGTGCCAAGGTTGCCAGAGGGAGTAGGAGGCGTCGGAGTGGCGATGGGAGTGGTGGTAGTGGAGGTTTCAGAAAAGGCCATAGGAGAAATCTGTGAGAAGCCGCGCGGTTAGAATACAAGCCGCGTGGATTGGAATAAGAAGAGATGCGGCGGTCACGATGACAGACACCAGCGGCCAGAGAAGCCACGACCAAGCCACAAATCCAAGCAGGGAAAGAAGTCGAGCGGCTAGAATATAGACCACGCGAACAGAAGGGATGAACAAACAAGGCAAAAAAGGCAGCAGGTCACGGCGAGCAAAGATACAGGTCGCTGCGACTGAAAGGCAGGAAAAGACGGTCGCGCGGACAGGGCACAAGCAGGCGGAAGAGACAAACCGCGAGAACAGGTCGCGAGAGGAAGGGGAAAGCCGCACCGACAGGGCGCAAGCAAGCGGAAGAGAAACCGCGAGAACAGGTCGCAAGAGAAAAAGAGGCAAGCCGCGCGGATAGGGCGCACAGAATCAGGAGGAGAAGATCGAGTCCTCTGATACCATGCGAGAAGTAGCGAACAAAAGACTAAAGTAACGAACAAACGACTAGAAAACAAGCCGGAACTTTGAATAATTGAAATTTTATTATCCAAAAAAGATATCATTTACAAAGGTATGGCCTCCCTTTTATAGAATGGAGGAGAGAGGATAGAATACAAACTAACAATGTGGGACTAAAGCTATACATCAGATCCGGGCGGCTAGAACAACAGACCGGAACAGGCCGCGCGGTTAGACAATGTTCTAACCGCTCGGCAATACTAGAAGCAAGAGAGAGATGCGGTAGGAGACCGCTAGACCGCCCGATTTCTAAGCCGCCAGAGATAAACCGTCAGACCGCCGGATACCACACAGCAACAGTCTGGATTTCAACCCGCCGGACACAAACCGCCAGACCGCCCGGTCTATAACCCGCCAGGCTCAAACCGCCAGACCGCCCGGTCTCATACTTTGACAAAAGTTAGGAGGGGCAGGGAGAAAAGAATACCAGCGGTTCTAGAAGAAGAAGCCGGAGGAGTGGCCTCCTTAACCCATGGTCGACCCTTGGGAGGGTGAGATGACGAGTCATGAGGCACCAGCGGGGACCCAGTATCGTCATCTCGAGCCGCTTCCTGCGAGAAGTATTCCATCAGGTGCCGACCCTTTCGAGTGATTAGCGCGCGATTTTGATGATCAGCAAGCCGAAGAGACATACCTTCTGTGGAGGTGAAGCATCATCTGCACGGTTAGGAGTCGGGGTGGGTGAGTTCCTGTTTTCGCGAGAAAGGTCCCGCTTGACCACCTTCGCCTTTTTCTTCCTCTTCTCTTTCCTCTTTAGCGGGGAAGGATTAGCGGCTGGCGACTTTCTCTCCAGCCAAGGAGAAACAAAAGCACTCTTTGTCAGGGCTCGCGCTAGAGCCGCATTGATGCGGTCTTGGAGGTCTTGCGGGAGTGGCTTGTTGACATGTTTGGAACGCATTATGAAATCACGCGAAAGCTCAGTAAGGAAGAAGCGACTCAGGGACAGACTTAGGCCGTCTATTAGCATACGTATATATAGATCTATGGGATGGCCCACTAGAAAGATTCTCTTTTTTGAGGTGACACGTGCCCAGCGAATATTTATGGGTTGGACGTGTCTTTTCGAGCGCAGAGCTAGCTCAAAAAAAGCGGGGATTGTGTACAACCCCATATTCGCTGGAGGGAACCCAGAGACGCCGACAATCAGAATTGGACTAGTTTTGGGCTCGAGACCAGAACTGCTTGCGCCTTAATAAGCTCCCGCCTATGAGTAGGCGGGACCGTTTGCGTTTAGCCTCAGCCAAGACCCACTGATGACCAAAGGCGGGCGAGAGGACGTTGAGTCCACTCGACGCCGCGTTGAGTGAGCTCCACTCACTCGACGCAAAATTCCAAGCAGCAAGGGCATTGAGTCAACTCAACGCTACATTGAGTAAGCTCCACTCACTCAACGTCGTGCTCGGCAGTAAAGGCATCAAGCTCACTCAACGCCATGTTCGGCAGTAAAGGTATCAAGCTCACTCAACGCCGTGTTAAGTGGAGGCGGGAAGGTTCTCGTCTCAGGGTTCTCACTGCGGCTCAAGGTTCTCGCCACGGCTCAAGGTTCTCACCGCGGCTCAAGGTTCTCGGCTCAGGGTTCTCATCGAGTGGGGCCCAAAGCCCAGAGTAAAGTTACTTAATTGTCCTCAGGTAGAATTACCTGCAAAACCCTATGGGCAGCATTTAGTATTTTATAAACGGCGGGATTTGGCTATTGGCAGGCCAGCTAGGGGTATTTCAGTAATTTCAGGTCAGTAGAAGCCTATAAATAGACCCATAAGGGCTCCTTAGAAAGCAAGCTTTCATTATTCTCAAAATCCCCAAGTGCTTTCGAAGGAGCTCCATGCCAAGCTTTGGCTTTGGAGGGGAAGATCTCAGAGATCTTCCGGGTGTGAGGTGGGACCTCCCTGCTGAGGCTTTGGGTCAGTTCTAGGTCCCTTACAACAAGTCGAGGGTTGAGGCTTGAGAGAAGTAGGTTTTGGCTGCACCCTAGTTTTTTGAACATTCGTTGAGGTCATTTTTGGCTTCAACAACTATCAGTTGCTCTATCAGTTCTGTAGAGCACAGCCTAATCAGACCAGTTGACGATAACCTTGTCCTTATAATGCTTATCAGATGGATGAGCCTGCAATAGTTATAATTAATGTATCATTATAATAAAATCAACGTTGAAAAATTAATTTAATAAAAATTATACATTCACATATTTAGCCCATACTTCCTCACTATTTACCTGCACCATGTTCCGTTGCCAATCCCATCCAAATCTGTTAGTTGCCAGCATTGCACTGACTTCTATGTAGTACTTCTTCCATGGTTTAAGTAGATCCATTACCTTATCTTTGCTAGTTTCGATGCCACAAATATCCTTAAGGGCAGTAAAAGCTGCTATAAAAGCAACACTCTTCCAGCCATTAGGAGTTTTATGTCCCAAACTATGTTGCTCCAACAAGGCATTTGAAAGGTTAATGTCCATCTCTGATTTCTAGTGCATGTAGGACCGCTTAGTCCTACCGCCCACCTTTCCTTAGCTTTGATCCATGATGTCTGGTAAAATGTATGACAACAGTAATATAAAAAATGTATAAAATATGCACATGCTTTAAATCAGTAGCATAAAGTTTAAACAAGCAGTTCTAATCATAGTTTAATAGCACACAAACACCAACAAATACTCTAAGTAGCTGATATAATACATAACAAAATTAAAGCATATTTTGATGTTCATTGAACATATTTATAGCAAGCTTGTCTCTAAAATTTATCCACTCCTGTGTTGCTTGGATTGGGCTCACATTATCTACGTAATCATAAAACTCTTCTGCTACGTCTTGCACTAATAGCTCGGCGTCAACTTCATCAGACATTTGAGCATCGTTCCCTAATCGCTTCTCCATGAGAAAATTATGTAATATGTAACACGCATTTGTGATATGAACTTGGTCAAAAATTAATTGATTACATATCGTATAGACAAATAAATCGTGAACACATATGCGTAGAATATTCGAGGTCATACCTACACTTTAATGCTGAAGAACGATGGCTGGCGTAGAATAGCCCATCATTTCTTCAACAACCCAAATGTTCGTTCAATAACATTTCTCTCTTTCGCATGACGTAAGTTAAATAACTCCTTATATGTTGTTGGTTTATTACCCTGATTTGACCATTCTTTTAGGTGATTATGTGTTGACTGATATGGGGCAAGAAATCCTTGACAGTTCGTGTATCCAGCAATAACAAGATAATACTTTCCTATATAACAAAAAATGTGTAATTACTTTACAATTATACATATTTCATTTTTGTTTGGAAAAAAAAATTCTCTTTTATTAACGGTTGGCACTTCAAAGCTATCTTGTCGCTCCAATGCATCACATAATACACGAGAGTCAGATGTTGAACCCTACCAACCAGGTAATAAATATAAGAATTTCAAGTTACTATCACATACACCAAGCATATTTGTTGTGATTGCCTGTTTACGATTTCGATATCTGCCTTGATCTTCATTGGGAATAGTTACGTAAATATTTGTACCGTCTAAGGACCCAATGCTATCTGTGAACCATCTAGATTTGTGTTGTTGTATGTTTTCAGGAAATCAAATAAAATCGTTTGAGAGTCTTAGAACTGCATTCAAGACAATGTTGAAGTGACTGTTAATTGTATCTGTCGATCGGATAAACGTGCCACCAGCAATTCAAAACTTTTGTTATGTGCCAAAATATGTAGAAATAACACAACTGATTCCTTAGTGGATATAGACTATGTGTCGCATACAAACCCTTTTTCGCGGAGAATACCACAAAGTTCATTGAAGGTGCTTTACCCATACGTAGGTGGCTAAAGCATTTAGCCTTATGTCTATCATATAGTCATTTTAAAATTATATTACGTAGAACATCTTTATCTATTGTGAAAGAGAGGGGATAGATAAAATCTACTCTAGAGGGGGGTGAATAGAGTATTAAAATCTTTTAATTATTTTTTATAGCGGAATTATAGTAGGTGTTACTTATAAGTATAAGAGAATTAAAAACAAAAGCAAACACAACACAGCAGGAGTAAAGAAAGATGAGCAACCAGATGACACAAGAAAATTTTAGTGGTTCCCCAAATCTGGCTACATCCACTCTTCTACCACCCTGGTAGGAATCCACTTTGGTTTTTGATCAGGTGCTCTATAACCACAAGATCTGCTTCAGGTAGATCAAGAAACCCTTAAGGCTTTTCATCAGGTGCCTAAAAACCAATAAGTTTTTGATCAGGTACCCTATCACCAAAGAAATCACTTTTGAAGGGAGTAATAAACCTATACAAGAGTGGTTAAAGAAAATAGATGGCAGCCTTCTCTTTCTCAAATCAAATGAGAAGACTATGTGGATTTGATGATGCCAAAGCTCCCCCTGAGATATTGAGTAGATTCAGAAAGATGGAAACTTTGTCAAGGGTGCAGGTCTTCAATAGACTGGTGTTCTTTCACTTCAGAATCTGTAGAATGATGTTGATTTTCTGTCTCTGTAGATTCCTGAAGATATAACTGAAGAAGAAGACTCAAGTTGAAAATTGTTGTTCTTCTTCTGTTTTTTGAGAGCAGAATGGAGAGTTCTTAGAGCTATTGCAGAAAAAATGCTTGTGTTATCTGAGAGACTATTTCTGAATCTACTTGTCTGTCTATTAACAAGTCTGAATATTTCTTTTTGAGATTCAAAAACATCCCTTAAATTACTGCAGAAAATGAGGAGAGAAACGGCTACAAATTCTTGCAATTAATATTCTCCCCAACTTTCTTGGCAAATAAGTTAGAATAATAACTCTGTGAAATACCATAGTTAATGCTGTAAAAAAATGGCTATATGCCTTGAGAATATCAACATTAACTACCAGAGATTATTTGACATAAATAGAATCAATGAATTCGGAAATAAATCTTCAAGACAGCTACTGAAAATAAAAGGAATTGGACACAGAGAATGATCGTCGATCTGCGCTAGAAGATCGTCGAGCTGAGATCAACTATCTGAGATATGAGACTTCTGTGAACAAAAGAGAAAACATCGAGTTGAGCTCGTAGATCATCGAGCTCAGTTAAGAGACTAATCTCTGAGATTGTCGATCAGAGATCGACGATCATCGAGCTGAGTTCGACGAAAGTCGAACTGATATGAAATCCAAAGATTTCTTTTGAGTCTGAGATCTATGAGAGAAATCCAAAGCTGTTCTTGAGAAGTCTAACCTGTAGAGACTAACATAGACCTAGAACTTGACCCTGACTATACATATGGGTCAACATCCTAAGAGTGGGCCTAGCCCAAATCAAATAAGTGTTCCAATAATCTCCCCCAATTTGGGCGAGGTAACTCAAAGTAAAAAGAAACTAAAAATACAAGGTCATACATATCTGATAAAATTTAAATTATCAACAGATATAATATAGCAATGTACTGCACATTCAGTTCAGATAAAATCATTAAATAGTAAATCAATAAAGTAATAGCAGTTCAGAGAAAAACTTAAGAATTAGCAGCAGGAGGAGCAGAAGAAGTTTTGGTAAAAGCAATCTTCCTAGTGTGATCTTCTGCTTCCTTCTTTGACATCTTTAAGTCTTGCTCACCAAGGGTTTTTCTGAGAGGTGGTTCTGGGTACAACTGCTTCTGGATGAAGTGACATATATTCAGCAGGATTGAATACTTTCTTACTTACTTGCAGCCTTTCAAGTTCTTTTTCTCTGTAAGAGGACATAGTAGTAAACGTTGAGTGATCTTGTCCTTCTTTTCTGGCTTTGTTAATTTGAGACAATCCAATTACCTCATTAAGTCTGTCCATCCTGAAGTTAGGATCAAGCTCTGGATCAGCAGGAGGAGAGGAAGGTTTCTCTGGATCAACATCCTGTGATGGCTTCTGAGATAAGCTTCTTAATTGGGTAGACTGAGCTTGAAAGTTTTTTGATACAATATTTTATTACTATTGACTAGAGTTAAGAGATCTTGGAGGAGGAGCTTGACTGAACTTGCCTTTGGACTTAGAAGATTTAGAAGAGGAATGCCTTTGAGATCTAGAAGTTGCTTGCTTCTGAGGCATAGTAGGAGCCGGCTTTGAAGACTTAGAGATATTTGAACTTTGAGTTACATTGCATGAAGCTCCTGCAGCAGGAGGAGGAGGAGTAGGAACTCTCCTGAAATTTTGAGGAGGAGGAGAGTACCTTCTTCTCTTCTTCTTAGCCTTTTGCTCATTCTTTTACAGCCACATCCATTGTGGCATTCCTTGATAAGGAGTAATCTTCTTGAGTATGTTGTATGGAGTGTCATTATGAGGATTTCGCTTTGGAACTGCCTTAGGTGGAGCTTTTCTTTTCTTAGATGCTTTCTTTTTGTTATCATCAGAATCTGAATTATCATCTTGATAATCATAAGATGAGCCTTGGGGATTATCATATAGTGCATCAATCTCTCTAATTACTTCCTTTGGAACTTCCTTATCAGTTGGAGGAAGAATAATTTTAGTAGGAACTACTTCAGTTTCTATAGCAATATCTTGAGCAATGGAATCATCAAGACTTGGAATGGGGCTATCATCCAAAATAAAGGATGGCCCAGAAGATCTTAACATCTGATCATCAGACTTTTCTGCTAGAGGAACTACAAAACTTGCCTTTAGTTGTCTGACAACTTAAGGACTTATAGTGGGAGTACAACACATAATAGCCAAAGAAGATGGCTTAAAACTTTGAAGATAATTTAGAAAGAGTGTACAGAAGGAACTCAACAATCCAAAGATATCTACTGTGGGATTGATGCAACAATCACCAACAGTCAAAACTTCTGGAAGAACTATTTCTTCTGTATCAGTATCAATATCAATAATTTCATTATCTAAAGCCATCTGATCATTTGAGGAGACATCTTCCTGCATATCTGTTGAAACTGCTGCGGCTGGAGAAATCATAGGAGCTTCTTCATTGGATATCTCCCCCTGCCTAGCTGTAGAGGCATCTGTAGCTAGGCCCCCAGAAGAAGGGACAAAGGAGAGGGTAGCAACTCTATGGGTATGAGTGTTGATGGAGACAGTTAGAGGGGCTATAGCATGTGCTATAAGATGCTCTAAGGAGGGAGAAATGAATTTCAGAAGATCTTGAGCTATATCTGAGAAATTTAGGTATAAGGGTTCAGGCTCAGAGGAGGTGTAAGGAGTTTTATGTCCATAATTTGAGCAAACTGAGAATGGAGAAGGGAAATCTGTATGGGTGAACATAGGAAAACATGAGGATGGAGGAACATCAGAGGGAAGAGATGTTGATGGAATATCCTTTTGGATGGGCTCAGATGGAATCTGAGAGGATAATGATGGAGAAATGATGGGAGAAGCAATATGCTGAGGAGATTCATGATGAGCTGTATGAGGAGATACAGGATGATCTGGGGAGTTCTGAATTTGGATAGGTGAAGCAGGAGGTGGAGGTGAAAGAACTGGAGAGGTTGGATTTGGGAGGCAGGGGATGAGGGGACTAAGGTTGAGACAGAGAGAGGAACATCTTCTGGGGTTGGGGAAGTGGCTACATCAGATCTTGTATCCTCAAAAGTCCTGGAGGCACTGGAAGGCATAGGAATGGTCCTCTCCCACTTTGCAAATAGAGAGGAGTCCAAACTCTTACTGGCATTTATGAATTGGGTCTGGGAGACCAGCAAATCAGGAACTTTAGCCTTGAGAAATATTCCAAATATTCTCCAAAAATAAACCTCTTTCTTAGAGTTTTTCCTTCTAATAAACTGAAAGAAAAGAGCTGCCCAGTTTATAGATTTCCTATTAACTAGAGCTGACATCACAAAGAACTGATTCTTGTTAATATTATCATGAGCTGTATGCTTGCCCATCAGAACTTTACCAACAATATCTGCCATGAATTTAAATTCTATAGACAGATTTTTCTTAAGCAGTTTTGATGGCGTTCCTTCTGGATGACCCATTCTTATCAGCATTGAACTATACTTAGAGGTATCTAGTTCTAGAGCATCTTCTCCATTTACTAATTCAAAATTTTCAGAAGGTATAGTTGGAGTTAGAATAACCTGGGTTCCAGAAATAGTTCCAACCATAGTCGATTCATCTGGACATGTTGAATAGTAAACCCCTTCTTTAATTTCAGATGCTAGAAGATTGATCCTAGTTTACATTATCTTCTTCAGATTCTGTTCTTTGAAGAGATTCAGTATATCCAAGAATATTTAATTTTTGTGGTTGAAGGAATCTATGTCAATGTCGAAACCTGTGTCATACTTCATTGAAGTAAGAACGGCCACTGAAACCAATATTAGAGTCCTGCAAAGAAAACAAAGATCAAGTGCAAGAGAACTTGGAAGGCGCGGGATAGAGCACGACGAGAAACTGAAAGTGTAAAGTTGTCAACCTAAATCACCTAGAGGGGGGGAATAGGTGAATCGTGCTTGTATTTGCAGAATAAAAATTGTAACGATCTAGCACAAGAAATCAAGCAATCAAAGAAAGACAAAAAGATTTATAGTGGTTCCCCAATCTTGGGTACGTCCACTTTACCTTACCGATCTAGCAAATCACTAGACTCGGCTACTCCACTATCTTAGATTGAAAACAATCCTACGCCTCGGAACAAAGTTCCTACAAACTCGATCCAAATGGATCTACACTCGGATGATGAAAACTTCCTACAACTCGGATAACAATGCTCCTACACTCGGTGAATAATCTCCTACAAGATAAAAAAAAGATTTGTAAAATACAAACAGAGATTTCTCAAATCTGGAAAAATTCAGCCCTAGGTCTTCTTCTTGAATTGGCGGCTCTTTCAGAAATGATTGAAGAAGACTTAACGATCTGACCTGAGAAAGCTTTGACATACTTGATCAAGGAGAAGATGATAATCCCTTGAATAGCAAGTCTTCTTGGATCGAAAGCAAAAAATTTTGATCTACTCGTGAGCAGCGGCGGCGGCTTCAAAACATGTTCTTTTGGAAAGTGAATGCCGATCCAGAAATTTAGAATGTATGGAATTCCGCTCCTTGTAAATGTTAGTGTTTTGTCTTAACGATAAGAATTTATATAGGATTACCCTTAACGGCTAGAAAAGACATTAATGACGACACGTGGACCAATCACGTCAAATCATTTAAAAATTTCGGCCGATCTGGACTAAACATAATTTTCTGAAAAATTTGACTTACAGTTCTCGAGAAGTAACTTTAGTTCTCGAGAACTACAAACTGAGTTCTCGAGAGCTATCAGGACTTATCGAGAACTATAGTACTTAGAAGAATGTCTGGACTTCTCGAGAACAAAAGGCTAAGTTCTCGAGAACTAACTGACTTCTCGAGAACTATGGAGACTTCTCGAGAACAAACACTTGAGAGAGATTTCTGAGTAAACTTTAACTATTCGAGAAATAGGGCTTGCAGTTCTCGAGAACTAAAGCCAAGTTTCTTGGGAACAAGATGGAATTCTCGAGAATTATAGTTTAGACTTCCCGAGAACTGGCCAAGACTTCTCGAGAACAAAGAAGACTTCTCGAGAACCAAAAGCTGGGACTTCTCGAGAACTTTGAAGCTAAGCTTCTCGAGAACTCTAAGCACTTCTCGAGAACTTTGAAGCTAAGCTTCTCGAGAACTCTAAGCACTTCTCGAGAACTTTGAAGCAAAGCTTCTCGAGAACTCTAAGGACTTCTCGAGAACTAAGAGGCACTTCTCGAGAAGTAGACTTAGAGAATTTTCTGAACTTTAGAAAAATTCTTTCTCTTCTCTTCAAGAGTCAAATCTTCATTCCATGATCCAAGGTTTGAATATGAAGTGTATCCCAATGAAGAGGCTACACATGAGTCAACACCTTGGATCACACAGTGAGGGATTACACTGTATGGTCCTGTGTTCATGACCCACTGTAGATTTACATTGGTCTACACTTAGCAATGTTAATCTGCAAACACACAGCTAAAATTAGGATATAAAATACAACTTAATTCATCTTAGTTCAAGGGTGACTTCATGCAAATCTGGGTTATTGAGGATGCAATACACAACAGAAACCTTAATATATATTTTTCTTTTGGAATACGAAAGGTCGGGCTCAATTCTACGATAAGAGAAGAAAACTTTGATCTTAGGTCGACGATGTATTTATAGACAAATATTATCGTCGGCCTCTGAATGAAGAGGGAAAACAGAACGTCGATCTCAGGTTGACGATTTATTTTCTGAAGAAAAAAAAAGTCATCTAACTCTGGTAAACGATTTTAGCTTCACACAGAGTTGTCGTCGATCTCAGGTCGACGATAGAGCTCAAGATGAGTTCGCCGATCGTCGATCTCCATTCGACGATTTGTGAACAGATCTTCAAACACAGATAGGAAATAAATTAATCCACTCCATTTATCATTCCAAGCTGATTTAAGAAGAATAGATGTTTCTTTCATCCAAAGGCTTGGTGAAGATATCTGCTCTTTGAAAATCAGTCGAGATAAAGTTAAGATTAATTTTCTTTTTGTCTGCACTATCTCTAATGAAATGACGCCTTATTTCTATATGCTTAGTTCTAGAATAATGAACTTGGTTCTGAGCAATAGAAATTGCACTAGTACTATCACAAAATATAATTGAATTATTTAGATTATACCAGCAACTGCCAGCTGCAATGTATTCAGCCTCTTCAGTTGAAGTAAACACTGATGTTTGCTTTTTACAAAACCAAGACACAAGCCTATCACCAAGAAACTGGCATGTTCCTGATGTGCTTTTTCTGTCTACGCTACATCCAGCATAGTCAGCATATGAGTATCCAGTTAAATCAAACTCTGACTCTGTTGGATACCAAAGTCCTAGATTAGGGCAACCCTTTATATATCTCAAAATTCTTTTTAGCAAAATTAGATGAGATTCTTTAGGGTTCACTTGGAATCTAGCACAAAGACATGTAGAGAACATGATTTCATATAACACATATGATGAGTTGAAAAGACTTAATTAGCTCAGTCAGGCTGAAAAGAGTCGAGTGCTTTGAGACCAGTCAACGCCTTCATCGAGTTAAGGGTCAACTCGTTGAATGGTGGCTTTGAGTGTGTTGAGTATATTCAGCGATTCATCGAGTATCAAACTTAAGCATTGAGTGTGTTGAGCTTACTCAATGATTCATTGATTTAAGGTGTTGATTCAACGAATCTGGGTCTTAGGCGTTGAGTGTGTTGAGTCCACTCAACGCCTTCGCCTAGTCAAAGGTTGATTCGGAAGATATAACACTTAGGCGTTGAGTGCACTCAACGCATTCATCGAGTCATATGATGAATCAGCGAGTATGGCGCATAAAGCGTTGAGAGCATTGAATCCACTCAATGCCTTCGCAGAGTCAAGCGTTGAGTCTGATGGGGATGGCGTTGAGTTCGTCGTGTATCTTATGGATACTCGATGATTTGTTAAGTATAAGATGATACTCGACGATTCGTTATATATGCCATGGATACTCGACGATTCGTCGAGATAAGGGATGTCTAGCTGAAATTCTGTATTCTAAGTCTTGGGTCTGCAATTAGCGGCGAACAGTTTTGTTTAATCCCTTTGGGTATAAATAGAAGATTTTAGGGTTTCTACATGTGCGCGATTATTTATTCTGTCTAAGAGAACGAGTCGTACTGTGCTAAAGAGGGTAGCCCTAGAATCCCGACATAAGCTATTTCTCCCTTTCATCGTCGCAGTCGCTTATCCTGATCCCGGTGAGTGTCGTCACAGCCTCTCCTTTAACAGATCTAGCAGTCTGTGGAGATGCTGAGTGTCCTTTCCCGACCTAGCACTTGTGAGACAAGTTGTTGCGGGTTCTCCCAATCGTGTGAACTTTTTATTGAGGCGTGGATATTATTTCTGTGCTCAGGACTCGAGCTGCTAAGTGGCCGGCTGATTTTTCTGGAGCATCTAGGTTAAGTATTGACTCAATCCCACAAACGTAATTTTATTACAATGCTTTTACTTCTTGATTTTTGAATATGGACGATCCGAACTGAAAGTGAGGATAGATACAACTCTAGAGGGGGGGGTGAATAGAGTATTCAAAAATTATGACACCCTACTCAACTCCCTTAGGGTTAATTTGCGGAATGAGTTTATAGATATTTGAAACCCTAGAGCCTAACACAAAGTGTAGTGCACAGAAGAAAGCTAACTGTAATTACAGTTGAGCTTTGGTCCTATCACAGCAACTAGCAATCCCTGTTATTTCTATTCACAGCCACAGTGCAATAATTAAATGAAGCAACACAAACGACATAAGAAGTTTATAGTTGTTCCCTCTAAATAGGTACGTCCACTCTTCTACCACCCTGGTAGGAATCCACTATAGGTTTTTGTTCAGGTGCCCTGCCACCAACTGATCTGCTTCAGGTAGATCAAGTAGACCCTTTGAGCTTTTGATCAGGAGCTCAAAATCCAACACAGGTTTTTGATCAGGTGCCCTGCCATCAAGGTTCACTTTTGAAGGGAGTAATAACCCTTTATACAGGAGGTTGAGAGAGGGTTAGAGGGTCTTCTCTATTGTTAAAACAATATTAGAGAAGCAAGTGGATTGCATAGAGCTAGAAAGCTCTAAGGAATCAAGGCTCCCCATGGCTTAGTGATATCCAGGAAGAAGTCTTGCTTCAGGGTGCAGGAACTCTTCTAAACATGTGACAGAGAGCTGTCTTGAAGTTCTTGAAGGAGCAGCTTGAAGAAGACTCTTGATTTTTAATGGATGTTCTTCTTCAACATCTTTTCTTCCTTCTTCTTCTTCTTCTTGAGACTCTGAGTGAATGTTCCTGGCAGCAGGATGAACTCAGGATTGAAGAAGAGAGAGTTGAAGAAGGTTGATCTTCTCAGTTGAATGTAACAATATCTGAGAGTTGTATCTCTTGTTATTGAATCTGTATATGAATACTTGTGTGTATCACTCTTCTCTATATCTTGTTGTTGTATATCTATATCTTCTTTCAAAAGAAGCTCTTTATATATGGGCCTTTGTAACGGCTCTAAACTTTGTTTGAATTTTGTCTTCTTCTAAGATCTGCGATCTGGGCTGCAAATAGAACAAAACAAAACATATCCTGCAGACATACATGCTATAAAGGGATAACGCTTTCTAAGAAGCTGAAAACCAATCTGATAAGGAGTACTAAAAAAAGCCACATCATACTAAACACTTTACAGCCAGAGAAGACTTTTGTGTCTAACGATATAAAGGACAACATGACAGATAAAGCAAAAAGATATTTCAACTAATAAGAAAAAAAACTTTGTCAGATAAAGCTTGACTTATGCACAAAGGATGGGGCAAAGATTGCCTTGAGATGTATGCACAAAATCAATGAAATAATCTTTAATAAAATGCCAAATAAATAGGAAATAAATCATGGAACAGAAGGAGTACAAAATTACTAAAGGCAGACAGAAGAGCGTCGAACGACCCTCGGAGATCGTCGACCGAACTACAGAGATTGTCGACCTATCAGAACAGCTAGTCGAACGACACAGATAGTCAAACTATTAAAGCAGATAGTCGAGCTATCAAAAAGATAGTCGATCCATCAAAACAGATGGTCAAACTATCAACGCAGAGCAGATAGTCTAACTATCAAACAGATAGTCGAGCTATCAGATAGTTGAACTATCCAAAGCAGATAGTCGAACTATCAAACAGAACAGATAGTCAAACTATCAAACAGATAGTCGAACTATCAATAACAGAACAGATAGTCGAACTATCAGAGCAGATAGTCGAGCTATCAGATAGTTGAACTATCCAAGCAGATAGTTGAACTATCTAGCAAAACAGATAGTCGAACTATCAAACAGATAGTCGAGCTATCAGATAGTTGAACTATCCAAGCAGATAGTTGAACAACCAAGCGAAGTAGATAGTCGAACTATCAAACAGATAGTCGAGCTATCAGATAGTTGAACTATCCAAGCAGATAGTTGAACGATCAAGCAAAACAGATAGTCGAACTATCAAACAGATAGTCGAGCTATCAGATAGTTGAACTATCAAAGAAGATAGTTGAACCATCAAGCAAAACAGATAGTCAAACTATCAAACAGATAGTCGAGCTATCAGATAGTTGAACTATCCAAGCTGATAGTTGAACTATCAAGCAAAACAGATAGTCAAACTATCAAACAGATAGTCGAGCTATCAGATAGTTGAACTATCCAAGCAGATAGTCGAACTATCAAGAAATCTGTCTGGTCAAAAGAAGTCGAGCGGGGTTCGACAATCGACGAGGCAGATACCACAGATTGTCGAGCTAACAAGAGTTGAACTAACTCAGAGATAGACGATCTTGTTGGAACACCCTATTACTATTTGGACCAGGATGACTATACTTCTATAGGGATTTTGTGTTGTGACCTCCTTGTTGCTATAAAGGTCACATAGGCTAGTTAGAGTAATCTTCAGCTCGACGCATAGTCGACTTGAGCTCAACGCAGAGTCGATCTCAGCTCGACGCTGAGTCGACCTCAGCTCGACGCTGAGTCGACCTCAGCTCGACGCTGAATCGACCTCAGCTCGACGCTGAGTCGACCTCAGCTCGACGCGGAGTCGACCTCAGCTCGACGTTCCATCGATCCCAGTTCTGCTTACAGAAAACACTCTCTGGCCAACGTGTGTCATACTCAGATCGACGTTTTATTGTGAGCTCGACGCTTTCCAGACTCCCGTCAGTTTTGAATAGGAATTCAAATTCCTTCTGTCAGACAATTAATGCTGAAGATTTATTGGCCGTTATAGCATATCTGGTGCATGGCTCAAGGAATTTTCTAAGGAATGTCTGCCTGTCATTTCCTTTGAGGCATGGACATTTAAGGAAAGCAATTAATGCTGACTTCCAACGGCTATCAAAGAAAAGGAAGAAGAAGACTCAGATATATTATTCTTTCATATTTTCATATATAGAGAATATACAGAATACAGAGAATAACAATACAGGACTTCAGCTGCTCTCTCTGTGATATTGTTTTGAAAGCTCACTCACAGGAATTCTGATTGCTTCAGACACAACCATCCAACCTTCTTGGATTATCTCTTGCTGGAGCAAATCAGATCTTTGAAGACCTGTTACCCTTGTGCAGAGCTCTCCTTCTTGAACCTCTTTTTGATCTCAAGGGGAGCTTTGACAACAACTACAGATCCACTTTTGCTTCTCTCTGCTTGTTGATAGAGAAGACAACAACATTCTTTTTCTTTTTCTTTCTGTACAGGGTTTTAAACTCCCTTCAAAAGTTACTTTTCGTTTTGCTGAAACCTGGTCAAAATCAGCTCCTTTGGTTTGTGAGAACCTGATCAAAAACTCTCTGGTGATCAAGACACCTGATCAACTCATCTTGAAGTGGATTCCTATCAAGGGTGATAGAAGAGTGGATGTACCCAGATTTGGGGAACCACTATAGCTCCTTATGTCGTCTGGATTGCTTGTTTCTTTGTGTTTTGCTTTGTGCTGTGAATTTCTTTTTACTCTGATTATTTGCTATAGCACCTTACACTAATTAAAGTCAAACTTTCTCTGCACACAAGTTTTATTTGCAAAATTATTTTAAATAACTCTATTCACCCCCCTCTAGAGTTAGGATTGATCTTATCCTGCACTTTCAATTGGTATCAGAGGGAGGTTGATCATTCATACAGGCTAACACCTGGATCAAAAGATCCCTGATAAGATCATTTCTCTCAAAGGGTTATTTTCCTTAGTTTTACTTATCTTTAAAACTCATAGCACAAAATAAGGACTTTGCTAGCACCAGACCACCTATGTGCAATCTCTCTAAGTTTGCACTATGGAAGGCAAGGATTAGACTGTACATGAACTCTTTTGATGAAGACATTTTTAATTCTGTGTTGACAGATTGTCCAAGACCTCCCACAGGAACAAGTACATCAGCTGTTCCTCCTCCTTCAGGAACTGATGCTGACATAAAGAAGTGGAAGGCAGCAGATGCTAAAGCCATGAACATCTTGGCTCAAACCATGTCAGATGACATTTTCCAGAAAGTAGCTGACTGCAATACTGCTAAAGAGATCTGGGAAAAACTTTCAGAAATTGTATCAGGTTCTGCAGATGAAAGAAAGGATAGGAGATCCTACCTCATCACCCAGTATGAGAACTTCAAAAAGGCAGAGTCTGAGTCAGTTGCTGACATGTACAACAGACTGAGTCTGATTATAAGTGAGCTTAGATCACTAGAGAAGGACATATCTCTCACTGAGATAAATGACAAGATACTGACTTGTTTCCCTAGCTCTTGGGACTCAAGAATATGGTCAATTAAAGATGGAAGAAATGTCTGTGAGTTATCCACAGAAGCTCTTCTAGGAAAGCTCAAGAGCTATGAGCAATTTATTAAGAAGAGAGAAGAAGAGCAGAAGACATCCACACCAACAGAGAAGGCTGAGAAAACTATTGCCTTCAAAGCACAGAAAGAAGAACCTAAAGAAAAGGTGTTGGGAAATGAAGAGCTTATGAGCGTACTGGTCAAAAGGTTCAATAAGCTGAATAAAAGGAACTTCAGAAGATGGTCATCCAAAGACAAAGACAAGCCAAGGTATGACAGATCTACTAATAAAGATATTATCTGCTTTGGCTGCAGGAAACCAGGACACATTTTCCCCAACTGTCCAGAAAATCAAGATAAAGACAGAAGGGACAAGAAGAAAAGAAAAGATAAAAGGAAGGATAAGGAGTCAAGGAAATACCATGACAAGCCTTCCTCCAGCAACAGCAAGCACACCAGAAAAGGATTTGTGGCTGAATCCTGGAGTGACTCTGATGAGTTTGATTCATCATCCAGCTCTAGTGATGATGAGGATGATGCAGAAGAAAAAGGATTCTGCATGATGGCCATCAGTGCATCTCAAAAGAACACTGATTCAGAGCCTGATGCTGACTACCTATCTGATCAGGAACTTACTGAGGATCAGGTAATAGATTCATTTGATTTTACTTCTGATGAATTTAAATCTGAGTTCAAATCTATGTGCATTGACTTGATTGAATCTCAAAAGTTGATTAAAACTCTCAGAGAACAATTAATTGAATGCAAATCCATTAACTCAGATAATCTTAGACTCTTAGAAGAGTTGAAGCAGTGTGGGGAGGAGATAGCTTCACTGAAAGGTGAGCTATCTAAGGCCAAACAATTTGAAGAAACCCTTAATGGGAGAAGTATCAAATTGATGGACATCACAAGTACAGTGAACTCAAGATTGAATGGTTCACTGGGCTTGGGTGCTTCATCCAGCCAACCCATAGTGCTGACAACTCCAATCAAATTTACCAGTGAGAAAGGTAAAGGAGTCTTGATAGTGGCTAGGAAGAATGCTGACTTAACCCAGGAAACTGGACAAAAAGCGTCGAATGAAGCTCGACGGACGTCGACCAGAGCTCGACGTAATCGCAAGAGAACGTCAAACTCAGGTCGACGCCCTCTACCTTCTGAACAAAGCAAGCCTTCGGCGTCGAATGGAGCTCGATGCACTCACCAGAGTCCGTCGACTGAAGCTCGACGTGCGTCGAGCCAAGCTCAGAGCAAAAGTCAGCTCTCAGGGGTTAATTCAAAATTTAATTCCAGCTCCACATCTCATCACTTTAACCCTTATGCTGAATGGATAACACCTCCTAGGAGATATCATCCTGTAGGCTATAAGAGCCAACCTGAGGTGTCTTTTATTTCAGAATTTAAAGGATATCAAGAAAGGCCTAAGGTAAACTGGGTCAAAAACAATTGATTTGTTGTATGTGCAGATAAAGACCTATCCAATTGAGAACTAGCAGTGGTACTTGGATAGTGGGTGCTCAAAGCACATGACTGGCAACAAGGAGAACCTTGTGTTCTTCAAAGCCAAACATGGACCCAAAGTAATCTTTTGAGATTCAAATTTTGGACAAACAAAAGGCTATGGCCAAGTCAAAATAGGGTCAATTACATTCAAGAAAGTGGCCTATGTGGAAGGACTAAAGCAGAACTTAATCAGCATCAGCCAGCTATGTGATGCTGGTTATCAGGTTTGGTTTACCAACTCAGCATGTAATATTGCATTAAATAACAACATTGTTTTAATTGGTAATAGACAAGATAACATATATCTAGTTGATTTCAATTCATCTAAAGTAGATATTTGTTTATTTAACTCCCTTAGCAAACCTAATGAACTTTGGCATAAAAGACTAGGACATGTGAACCTTAGAACCATTGCTAAGTTATCCAAAGATGACCTTGTTAGAGGACTACCTTCTGGTCCCTACAAGAAGGAAGGACTTTGCAAGGCCTGTCAGTTAGGCAAGCAAACTAAAAACAGTTTCAAGTCACTTAATAAGAGTGACTCACCTAGAATTTTGTACTTATTGCACATGGACCTTTTTGGACCAATTAATGTACAAAGCCTAGGAGGGAAATCTTATGCTTTAGTAGTTGTAGATGACTTCTCAAGATTCACTTGGGTGTTCTTTCTGAGAAAGAAGTCTGATAACTTCAAGATTTTGACAGATTTTCTCAAAGGCATACAGATTGAGTTCAATACTCACATTGCACTGATCAGAAGTGATCATGGGACAGAGTTTGATTCTCTTCTTATGCTAGAGTTCTGCCAGAAGGAAGGTATCAGGCACACTTTCTCGGCTCCAAGAACTCCTCAACAAAATGGGGTAGTTGAAAGGAAAAATAGAACCCTTATTGAATCTGCCACAACATTGTTGACAGATGCTCACCTTCCTCTAACCTTTTGGGCAGAGGCTGTGAACACCTCCAACTATGTTTTGAATATAAGCCTGATACACAAACTAAAGGGTAAGACTCCCTATGAGTTACTCAAAGGGAAGAAACCTAAAGTAAATTATTTCAAGATTTTTGGTTGCATTTGTTTCATTCACAATAATGACAAGAAATACCTAGCCAAATTTGAAGCCAAAGCTGATGAAGGAGTGTTTCTGGGATACTCCATGACTAGCAAGGCTTATAGGGTCTTTAACAAGTGCTCAAATAAAATTGAAGAATCCATGCATGTTACATTTGATGAAACTAACATGTCTTATAAGGAGAAGGAGACTTCTACCATAAGCAATTTGCAGGAACATTCAATTTCAGAAAATCTGAAGCAGCTTACCATCACAGATAAAGGGTCATTACCTTCAACAACTCAGCAAGACACTGAACTTAGTGACAATGAAGAGGAATCTCAGGGTTTGGAAAGCTCAAATTGTCAACAAATTGAAGAACCAGTTGTTGTTCCACAAGAGGAAATAACAACACAGGTTGATGCATCATCAACACCCCTTGTTGACTTTGCAACAGCAAGAGATCACCTAATTTCACAAGTAATTGGAGATATCTCATTAGGTGTGCAAACAAGGAATCAAGTTAATCAAAATAATATGCACACTTGCTTTCTTTCTCAAATTGAGCCTCAAACCATACTAGATGCAGAGCAAGATCCAAACTGGATCATTGCAATGCAAGAAGAGTTGAATCAATTTGAAAGGAATAAAGTTTGGGAATTAGTACCAAGACCAAGGAACCAGCAAATTGTTGGAACCAAATGGGTACTCAGGAACAAGTTGGATGATCAAGGAATAATTGTGAGAAATAAGGCAAGACTTGTAGCACAAGGATATTGCCAAGAAGAAGGAATTAATTATGACCAAACCTTTGCACCAGTTGCAAGGTTGGAGGCCATAAGAATCTTCCTTGCATATGCAGCTCACAAGAGATTCAAGGTATATCAGATGGATGTCAAGAGTGCATTTCTCAATGGAGACATCAAGGAAGAAGTCTATGTAAAGCAACCTCCAGGTTTTATCTCTCCAACCTTTCCTGATCATGTTTTTAAACTGCATAAAGCCTTATATGGTCTCAAGCAAGCCCCTAGAGCTTGGTATGAGACCTTAGCTTGTTTTTTGTTGGAAAATGATTTTAAAAGGTGTAGAGTAGACCAAACTCTCTTTGTTAGAACCCACAAGTCCCATACCCTACTAGTACAAGTTTATGTAGACGACATCATATTTGGGTCTACTGATTCAAACTTATGCAAAAAGTTCTCACAACTTATGCACTCAAAGTTTGAAATGAGTAACATGGGTGAGCTTGCTTTCTTTCTAGGATTGCAAGTTAAACAACATGTGGATGGCATTTTCATTTCTCAAACCAAGTATGCAAGAGAACTGGTTAAGAAATTTGGAATGTCTGAAGCATCCCCTATGAAAACACCTATGCCTACAAATGCTGTTTTAGATGCTGATGAATCTGGAAAACCAGTTGATCAGACAAGCTATAGAGCAATCATTGGCTCATTACTTTATCTAACAGCTACTAGACCAGATATAATGTTTGCCACATGCATTTGTGCTAGATTCCAAGTAAGCCCTAGAGAGTCCCACCTCACATTAGTTAAGAGGATTCTTAGGTATGTAAAAAGTTGTCCTAATCTAGGTCTCTGGTATCCACATGACTCAGGATTTGATCTAACTGGATTTTCAGATTCTGATTATGCTGGATGTAGAGTAGACAGGAAAAGCACCAGTGGAACTTGTCAATTCCTTGGTGATAGACTTGTCTCCTGGTTCTGTAAGAAACAGACTTTTGTGTCCACATCAACTGCTGAAGCTGAATACATGGCTGCAGGCAGTTGTTGCTCACAGATTTTGTG
Source organism: Platanthera zijinensis (assembly GCA_039513925.1). Lineage (NCBI taxonomy): Eukaryota > Viridiplantae > Streptophyta > Magnoliopsida > Asparagales > Orchidaceae > Platanthera > Platanthera zijinensis. Next base: position 32,112,500 of record CM077091.1, on the reverse strand, counting down.
GATTCAAAACCAGCTCCTAGACTATGGCTACAACTTAGAGATGTCTAAAATCTTTTGTGATAATACCAGTGCAATATCTATTGCTCAAAATCCAGTTCTCCATAGTAGGACTAAGCACATAGAGATCAGACATCACTTCTTAAGGGATAATGTAGAAAAGAAGAAAATTGCACTAGAATACATTTCCACTGAACTACAGAGAGGAGATATTTTCACCAAGCCCTTGGATGAAAAGAAGCACTTCTTTTTGCTCAATCAGTTGGGAATGCTAGATGGAGACAGCATAAAATAAATCTCCAAGATTTTGAAACCCATAATTAACAGGAATAGGAAAAATTTCATTTTAAAATCTCCTGTAAGAGTGGTTGTTCTGAGCTCTGAACTAAGCTCGACGCTGCGTCGAACGGAGATCGACGGTCCGTCGCCCTCAAAAGCGTCGAACGTCGAACTCAGCCTCTAGCATCGAACTAAGTTCACAGCTCCCTGGCTTCTTGAGTTTCTCTCTCCCCGGTCGACGTCTTCGTTAAACGTCGACCTAAGCTCGACGTATAGCTTCAATCAAAGCGTCGAACGTCGACCTAAGCTGGACGCTGTTGAGTCGTTTCAGTTCTCCTAGAGCCTTAGAGCGTCGAACTGAGCTCGACGTTCTTTCCTTTTCTGCGTCGAACCCTAAGTATAAAATCATTTTTTCATCGTCGTTCGCAGTTGCGCTTTCATATCTTTCTGCTCAAGCTTTCTCCCTCCAAATACTTTACTCTTGATCTTGGAAGGTATTCTTTTTGCAGGAAAATGGCAATCACAGCAGGAGCTCTGGCGGCCATGAAGTTCGATTCTAGATTCGATATCGACTTCGACTCTTTTGATGGATCTCCACAATACTTTCTGGATATTCTGGACCTCTTCAAGGAGCAGCAACTGGCTAACTTTATGTCAACCAGGATCCCTCTCCCAGAGTCAGAAATCAAAGAGTGGAGTCTTACAGCAGTTATCTCAGATAACAATACATTGACTGGGAAAGTTTCAGGAAATGAGGTAGCCATCTCACCTCAAATCATTTCAGAAGTTTTCAACTTTGCTGCTGGAGATGATGGCATAGAACTATCTGTGGAAGAGTATGCCTTGATGCTGGACAGGATGGGGCATGCTGCTGGTAACCCCTCTAAACTCCTCAAAGTTAACCTAGCTATTGAATATAGGTTATTAGCAAACATTACAGGCAAAGTGATCTGTGCAAAGAGGACTGCACATGATGCAATTACTAGGCATCAGTTTTGCCTTATGGCTGCACTTATGGATAAGAAACATCCCAACTGGGGATTGATTGTGTTTGAAATGATTAAGAAAAGATTGGATAAAAACTCTGTCCACTTTGGAAGAGTTCTTGGGTTGATTCTCAACCATTGCTGCCCCCAACTGCTTGTGTCCTCCAAGAAGCACATCAATGCTTCCAAGAGGCTCACATGTGCCCTAATTGGCAAGTGGGACAGGAGAATTGTGAATCCCAGGGCAGCAGCAGCAGCAGCAATGAAGACTTCTGCAGACACTAGGACTGTTGAGGTCACTCTCCCTCAGTCCACTGGTCCAGAAGCAGGGACTTTGCCATCTCCCTCCATCTCCCTCCCATCCAATTTCATCCCCTCAACCACAGTCATTCCATCCACTCAACCTCTACCTTCCTCCATCTCTACCATTGCCTCCTCCCTTCCACCTCACACTACTTTCCTTCCCATACGCTTGGATTCCACCCCTCATGAGGATCTCTTTTTCTTTTGACATGCATGAAGACTCCTTCATGGATGCCTCTACCTCCTCCCCTCATGAATTCCCCCATTCATCAACTTTTTCAGAACTACTCTTTTCCTCCATCCATGAGCCAGTTACTCCTCCATTGTCTGCACCACCCTCAACATCTTCCCCATTTACATTTTCGGCTACTCCATCTACCTCTACTCAAGTTCCCCTTGAGCAAGTAGCTCTCCTGCCTTTGGCCAATCAGATTTTTGATCTTCTGTCCCCTAGGCTCTCCTCCCTCTTGGATGCCAAGCTGGCTCCTCTCATTCTTTCCCTAAGAACTCTCTCTGACTCTGTCTCCTCCCTCTCCTCTCATCTGGCATGCCCTTCTTCTGGGGGCCTAGAGTCAGCTGCCACTGATTCTAGGCAGGGGGAGATGTCTGCAGAAGAAGGGCTGCCTCCTTCTACAGTTCAGTTTGTTCAGACATGTTCAGAGACAGTATCAGTTGCAGAAGTTCAGATAGTTCCTGAGGCTCCTCCTCCTAATTCAGAACTGCTTCAAGAAGATCTGTCTAGGGCTATTATCCCTTTTCAGAAGACCATGATTCCTGATGTAGCAGTGGTAGCAGTGGCTCCTGCTAGTGTTGAAGTTGAAATGTTAGCAGCTGTTGAAACTTCAGGTGAAGCGATTGAGACACCTGATGCAGTTGAGACCCATGTCTCCCAAGCCCTTCAGGAACCAGCCTCTTTAGTCTCTATGGCTCCTGAGGCTATGCCCTCTCCTGCAGTGGTAGACTCCTCCTCCCCACTGACAGCAGATCTTCCTTCAGTTTCCTCCTCAGCAGCTCCAGACTCCATCAGTTTTCCTATCTCTAAAAGGAAGTACATAGATCCATATGAAGAATCTCAAAGTTCAAAAGATGAGTTTGCTACAGATTCTAATGACTCCTCTGCAACCATTGCAAGGAAGAGGAAAGCAAGATCAAAAGACATGAAAAGAGTACCAATTGCTAGAGCTACAGACCATGACATTCCCTACTATATCAAATACAATTGTGAAATCACAGAGCCATGGATGCAGTACTCCCAAAATCAGAGAAAAGCAATGAAACAGAAGAGAAAATTCAATGAAGGACCAACCAAACCTGTCCATCAGCCTCCACCTCCACCTCCTCCAGATGCAGGTGCAGGTGCTAGTCTATCTTCCAATCCAGCCCCTTCAGCTCTACATGGAAAGACATATCAAGCAAGAAGATATCAAGGAGACAGTCAGCAAAGGGGAGGTCAGCAAAGAGGAAACTATAGAGGCAGGCAGTCCAGAGGAAGATCAGGTTCTCAACCTTATCAAAGGGGAAGAGCCATTGATCCAACCTCTGGTCCCTATCCTTATAGACCTAGAGCTGACCTCACCCCAACTACCTCTCAAGAACTCTCCTCTAATAGATTTCAACCAACAGTACCCTTTGAAGATCCCACCAAAACTCCTGCCTACTGGAAAGCTAGAATGACAGAAATGGCTGCTTTAAATGAGATTAATAAAGCTAGAGAAAAAGGTCTGGACACCTCTCATATCAGTACAATGTCAGACCAAAGAAAAGAGGAATTGGAGAAATATAATTCTAAGAAATTCTTTGATTCAGACAGATATATGCAACTCCATCCTGCAGCTGTACCACCCAGTGCAAGAGATCAAAAGTCTTTAGGTGCAGCTGATGATTACAGATCTAAAAAGGAAGCTTCAAATCCAAACAGAGAAATCATCTTCAGGAAGAGTGATCAAGACAAAGCCCCAAAGGGAAAGTAAAGTAAGATGCTTTAATTCTTTCTATATGCTGGACTCAGGACATTTGAACATTTGCGCTGCTATATAATGTTATATATGCTGTTCTTTTTGACATGTCTGGTTGTATTGTTTTGTATTGTATCTGCTTTATCTTTCTTTGAATCCCTAAATTCATGTAAATAGTAATCCTAATCCAAATAGGGGGAGATTGTTGGAACACCCTATTACTATTTGGACCAGGATGACTATACTTCTATAGGGATTTTGTGTTGTGACCTCCTTGTTGCTATAAAGGTCACATAGGCTAGTTAGAGTAATCTTCAGCTCGACGCATAGTCGACTTCAGCTCGACGCAGAGTCGATCTCAGCTCGATGCTGAGTCGACCTCAGCTCGACGCTGAGTCGACCTCAGCTCGACGCTGAGTCGACCTCAGCTCGACGCTGAGTCGACCTCAGCTCGACGCGGAGTCGACCTCAGCTCGACGTTCCGTCGATCCCAGTTCTGCTTACAGAAAACACTCTCTGGCCAACGTGTGTCGTACTCAGATCGACGTTTTATTGTGAGCTCGACGCTTTCTAGACTCCCGTCAGTTTTGAATAGGAATTCAAATTCCTTCTGTCAGACAATTAATGCTGAAGATTTATTGGCCGTTACAGCATATCTGGTGCATGGCTCAAGGAATTTTCTAAGGAATGTCTGCCTGTCATTTCCTTTGAGGCATGGACATTTAAGGAAAGCAATTAATGCTGACTTCCAACGGCTATCAAAGAAAAGGAAGAAGAAGACTCAGATATATTATTCTTTCATATTTTCATATATAGAGAATATACAGAATACAGAGAATTACAATACAGGACTTCAGCTGCTCTCTCTGTGATATTGTTTTGAAAGCTCACTCACAGGAATTCTGATTGCTTCAGACACAACCATCCAACCTTCTTGGATTATCTCTTGCTGGAGCAAATCAGATCTTTGAAGACCTGTCACCCTTGTGCAGAGCTCTCCTTCCTGAACCTCTTTTTGATCTCAGGGGGAGCTTTGACAACAACTACAGATCCACTTTTGCTTCTCTCTGCTTGTTGATAGAGAAGACAACAACATTCTTTTTCTTTTTCTTTCTGTACAGGGTTTTAACTCCCTTCAAAAGTTACTTTTGGTTTTGCTGAAACCTGGTCAAAATCAGCTCCATTGGTTTGTGAGAACCTGATCAAAAACTCTCTGGTGATCAAGACACCTGATCAACTCATCTTGAAGTGGATTCCTATCAAGGGTGATAGAAGAGTGGATGTACCCAGATTTGGGGAACCACTATAGCTCCTTGTGTCGTCTGGATTGCTTGTTTCTTTGTGTTTTGCTTTGTGCTATGAATTTCTTTTTACTCTGATTATTTGCTATAGCACCTTACACTAAGTAAAGTCAAACTTTCTCTGCACACAAGTTTTATTTGCAAAATTATTTTAAATAACTCTATTCACCCCCCTCTAGAGTTAGGATTGATCTTATCCTGCACTTTCAGATCTGCTGACTGACGATAGTCGACCAACTGATAGACGATCGTCGAACAGTTGATAGACGATAGTCGAGCGGCGTTCGACCAAAGTCGAACCAAAAACAACTTAACCAAATTTTCATCTGGATAAGTGACAACTCTACAACTAAAGCAATCTAACCAAACAATTAACCTTTGACCATAGATAAATCTTGGGTCAAGAAACTAATTGAGAGGACTAAACTCAAATCCAAACTAGGGTACCAACAATCTCCCCCTATTTGGGTTAAGTCTCTCAAAACAAAACTACAGGAAATAAATATAACTCAGAAAAAGAAACATCTAAGCATCAAATTGCATTAAACAAACAGTCAAAACAATCTGATAATAAATAAAACTTAAGCAGCATCAGAATCTGCTTTAGATACAGAAGAACCAGGAAGAAAAGAAATTTTTCTGAAAGGATCTAGAGCTTCCTTCTTTTATAACTTTAAATCTTATTCTCCAATGATTTTAGATTCTCCAGCTCTTGGCACTATTGCTTCTGGGTGCTTTTCCATATATTTAGAAGGATCAAAAACCTCAGGACTAACCTGGAATTTATCTAGCTCCTTCTTTCTGAATTTAGACATAGTAGTTAAGTCTGTAATATATTTACCTTCAGCTCTGGCCTGTCTGATTTGAGCTGATCCAACTAGTTCAAGAAATCTGGCCCTCCTGAAATCAGGATTTAGCTCTTGGCTTTCATATTCATTTTCACCAGTTGAATCTAAAGGTTTTACAGTTCTAAATTTTGTAGAGAGTTCTAGCATACTTGCAGCTTGCTCTTAATTTTCTTGAATAACTAGAGAAGGTGGAGGAGCAAACTCTGCATATTTTTTACTTGATTTTTCAGAGTGAATAATCCTTTTTCCTTTTGAATCAGTTTTCTTTGTTTGAGCTGGCTTTTTGGATGGTATGCTTTTGCTTTCTTTTGGGGGAGATGCTTTCCTCTTGGGTGAAGGAGGAGGAGAAAAGGTTGGCTTCTGATATACTATCTCCTTCACTTGCTCTTTTATAACAACATCTTATCTTTGATGTCCAGATTGAGATCTGCTTTGATATCCTGGATTGCTTCTTCTTTGATGTGCTTGAGACGGAGTGAATCTAGCAGAAGGGGCTGATGGATTGGCAGATACATGTCCAGAGGCTCCTGCACTTGGAGGTGGAGGAGAAGGTCCTCTGGGATTCCACTTTGGCGCTGGACTGTCATACCTTTTAGTTTTCTTTTTTTGCTTTTGTTGATTTCTGGATAATCCCATCCAATGTTGATATTCTTTAGACTTGGGATCTATCCCTTTCAGTATATAATAGGGAACATCATGATCAGGATTAGGAGGAGGAGGAGCAACAACTTTCCTTTTCCTTTTTGTTGCTTTCTTCTTCTTAGAATTTTCTGACTCATCAGAATCCTCCTCATCATCAGAATGAGAAGATGGAGGTTGATCATAGGGGTCAAAAGCCTCTTGCTCAGCTTGTTCTTTGGCTTTTAATGCAGCTTTCTCTTTCTCTTCTTCTAAGGAATCCTGTACTAGAAGAGTATCCAAATCTAGTCCTGGGGAGTCAGCCCAGACTGTTGATTTTTCTTCTTGTACATCTGAAACTTTCTCTTGATCATCTTGCATAGCTATCTGAGCTGGAGGAGAAGATATGGGTTCTTGAACAGCAGGTTCTTGAGCTGGTTCTAGAGCTAGTTCTGGAGCTAGTTCTGGAGCTGGTTCTGGAGCTGGTTGTTAAGCAGCTTGAACTTCTTGAACTAGATCTGAAACCAAAGGGACACAAAGGTGTTCTAAATGGTATCGAAACATCCCTTCAAGGTATTCACAGGCTAGCATGTCAGTTAACATGTCAATGAATTGAGTAAATGAATTACCTTCAGGATTTTCTTCAGAATTTCCTAACTCCCACAAGTCATCTAGATAGGAGGTAATGACTCCTTCTAGGAATAAAGAAACTAAGGGAGTGGAGGCTTCTTCAAGGAACACTTTGAAGGCAAATTCTGCTTCCATTATGATATCAGATGGCCTCTGAACTGGTGCTGGTCCTGCAGAAGATGTTGTCATGTCAACTAGAACTATTGTTTCTTTTTGAATTTCAACTTGGGGATCTGCTGGAAGAGTAACAAGGGGCAGTCCTGAGGCATCTTCCTCGAACATCTCCCCCTGCCTGATTTCAGTAGATACTGAAGTCAGGCCCCTAACTGAGGAGGGCTCAGCAGACTTAGAGAAGGCTATGATGGAGGATGTCAGGGAAGAGATGGTAGAAACAAGAGGTGCAATTGCTTCTTCAATCATGATTTTGATTGAAGGAGTAATTAGCTCCAGGATGTTTGAAATGAAAGCTGGGGTTATTTCAAATGATGTGGATGGGGGAATCACAGTAGATGGAAGAACATCAGGGTTGGTGGTCTCCTGATGAGATATGTTGTGAACTGGTGATTGATGGGTGGATGCAGGAAAATCAATATGATCTGAATGAGGAATTGGTAACTGAGGTGGAGTGGGGAGAGTCTCAGAAGCTAACAAATCAAAACTAAGATGATAAATCCTAGCAAGATGTGAAGGGAGTGGAGATGCTGGTGGTGATGCATAGAGAATAGAGGAGGAATCAAGTAGAAGAGAGACATTGGATGTAGATGGTAATGCAGAAGTGGATGGCAATGCAGAAGAAGTGGATGGCAATGCAAAAGAAGTAATGGGGGGATTTGAGGAGCCTTCTTCATGTAGGTGGGGAGTGACTGATAGGTCCTTGTGCTCTCAGATAAAACAGGAGCTACCCCAGCTGGTGAAGGCTTCTGAATGCTCCTTTTCCACTTAACAAATAAGGTGGGATCCATTTTCTTACTGGCAATGATGGAAGTTGCAACTATACCAAACAGTTGAGGATATTTCTCTTTCAGAAATATTCCTATCACCCTTTCAAGGGTTACTTCCTTCTTGTTGTTCTTCTTTCTGATCAAATCAAACACAATCCCTGCCCAATCTATCTCTTTCTTGTTGATAATTGCACTTATCAAGGCAAACTGCTGCCTGGTTATATTGTCATGAGCTGAGTGCTTACCTAACAGCACTTTTCCAACAAGTTCAACTAAGAACTTTATCCTCAACGAGAAGTTAACATTCAGCAACTTTGTAGGAATGCCCTCAGCATGTCCTAGCTCTACGAGCATTCTTCCGTACTCTCGAACATCTTGGTCATATTCTTCTTGTCCATTCAATAATCCAAAAATTTCAGTCAGAACGGCAGGAGTCAGGATTACCTCTTCGCCGCCTATTGTCCCGGTCATGGATTTCGTCGCTGGAAGATGAAGAGTAAACCCACTCTTTGATCTCTGGGATGTTGATCTTGATCCTTGTTGACATCAACTTTTCCAAACCTTGATCCTTGCAGAGCTGTAGCATCTCTATAATCTCCGCATCGCAAGCGCTGAACGAGTCGAAATCCACGCTGAAACCGGCGGCGAACTTCATCGCAGTCAGGAGAGCTGGAGCAACCACCACTGATTTGGTTGGAGAGGACGACAAAGACGAAACAGCAGAAGGCGTGGGGCAGAGCTCAAGCAGAAAGATGGAATACGAAAAGACGAGCTCTGTCGACTACTAAAAAAACGATCTCTTAACCTAGGTCGACCATCGGTTTTATATTAAAACAGCAATCGTCGATCTATTTTAATAGATACTGGAGACGATAGTCGAACGGTCATTCGACGATCATTTCCTAAAGCAGAGTAGTCGATCAATCGTTCGACTATTTCTGTCTTCACAAACAAAAAAGCCATCGTCACCCATAGGTCGACGATAGGCTCGACCTATTCGACTATCGTCGAACGTCGTTCGATGATCTTCAAACAGATTTCAATAAAGGCAGAAGTCACACATAGTCTTTTCCATTAATCATGCCTAATTGAACCAAAAAGAATAGATGCTTCTGTTCATCTAAGGGCTTGGTGAAAATATCACCTCTCTGAAGGTCAGTGGATATGAAATCAAGGATGATCTTGTTCTTTTCCACACAATCTCTCAGGAAATGGTGTCTAATCTCAATGTGCTTGGTTCTAGAGTGGTGCACAGGATTTTGTGCAATGGAGATAGCACTGGTACTGTCACACATGATTTTGGTGTTCTTGTGTGTGTACCTATAGTCCAAAAGTTGGTTTTGAATCCACAGGATCTGTGAACAACAACTAGCATCTGCTATATATTCAACCTCTGTAGTTGAAGTTGAGACAGAAGCCTGTTTCTTACAGAACCAATAGACCAATCTCTCTCCCAGGAACTGACATGTTCCTGAGGTACTTTTCCTATCAACTCTACAACCAGCATAGTCAGAATCAGAGTATCCAATTAACTCAAATTTTGATTCAGCTGGGTACCATATTCCTAAATTTGGACATCCCTTCAGGTATCTCAAAATTCTCTTGAGAAGAATCAAATGAGATTCCTTGGGGTTGACCTGGAATCTAGCGCATAGGCATGTCACAAACATTATATCTGGTCTACTTGCAGTTAAATACAATAGGGAACCAACAATGGACCTATAGTTTTTCTGATCAACTGGCTTACCCTGATCATCAGAATCTATAACTACATTAGTAGCCATAGGTGTATGCATTGCTGAAGCATCAGCCATCCCAAACTTCTTTACCAATTCCTTGGCATATTTGGATTGGGAGATGAAGATGCCATCAGCATCTTGCTTTACTTGGAGACCAAGAAAGTAAGACAGCTCACCAATACTACTCATCTCAAACTTAGAATGCATCAGGTCCGAGAACTTTTTGCACAGTTTGGGATCAGTGGAGCCAAAAATAATATCATCCACATAAACTTGAATTAACAGGATGGTGTCCTTGTGATGCTTAACAAAAAGGGTTCTATCAACTAATCCCCTAACAAAGTTGTGCTCTAACAGGAAACTAGCTAGAGTCTCATACCAGGCTCTGGGTGCTTATTTAAGTCCATAAAGAGCTTTTTGCAACTTGTAAACACATGAGGGTTGAGTTGAAGAGACAAACACAGGAGGTTGTTCAACAAACACCTCTTCCTTTAGCTCACCATTTAGGAATGCACTCTTGACATCCATCTGAAAGACCTTAAACTTCATATAGGCTGCATATGCTAGAAAGATCCTTATTGCCTCTATCCTTGCAATAGGGGCAAAGGTTTGGTCATAGTCTATACCTTCCTCCTGTCTGTAGCCCTGAGCTACAAGCCTAGCTTTGCTCCATACAATAATTCCATTTGCATCCAACTTGTTTCTAAACACCCACTTGGTGCCTATGATCAGTTGGCCTTTTGGTCTTGGAACCAAAGTCCATACTTTACATCTTTCAAACTGATTAAGCTCCTCTTGCATAACAATGATCCAGTGGGGATCTAGCTCAGCATCTTTTATGGTGAGGGGCTCAATCTGTGAAAGGAAACAAGCATGCATCACATCCTGTCTTAATTGATGTCTTGTTTGCACACCAGCTGATATGTCACCAATCACTTGAGATGTAGGATGATCTCTAAGTGTTACAAGATCAGTAGGTGGGATGTGATCTTCAGCAACAGTTGGGATTAATTCCTCCTGAGGAATTGGATCAACTGTTGGTGGTATAGCAACTGCTTCCACAATGTCTTCATCACTGTCTGAATCAGTGATATAAAGAGTTGATAGATGTAGAATCTCTAGAGTGACATCTATGCATGATTCTGGTACCTGCAATGAGCTTGAGAAAGGAGAAGTTTCCTTCTCCTTGTAAAACATCTTTGACTCATCAAAAGAAACATGCAAAGACTCTTCTATTTTAGAAGATGATTTGTTAAAGACCCTATAAGCTTTGCTTACTTTGGAATATCCAAGAAAAATTCCCACTGAAGCTTTTGCTTCAAACTTTCTAAGGTATTCTTTGTTGTTATTGTGAATATACACTACACAACCAAAGACTCTAAAATAATTAATTTTAGGTTTCTTTCCTTTAAGCAACTCATAAGGAGTTTTACTCTTAAGCTTGTGTATGAGACATCTGTTCAAGACATAATTAGCTATGCTAACAATTTCTGCCCAATAAGAAAGAGGCATGTTAACATCTGCCAATAATGTTCCAGCAGCTTCAATCAGGGTTTTATTCTTCCTTTCCACTACCCCATTTTGTTGGGGAGTTCTAGGAGCAGAGAAGCTATGTTTGATACCTTCTTTCTCACAGAATTCTTGCATGAGAAGAGACTCAAACTCAGTAGCATGATCACTTCTGATCAATGCAACATGAGTAGAATACTCAGTCTGCACACATAGCAGAAAGTCTGTAAGAACTTTGAAGTTATCAGCCTTAGTTCTCAAGAAGAACACCCAAGTGAACCTAGAGAAGTCATCTACAATCACTAAAGTGTAATACTTCCCTCCTAGACTCTGTACATTTATTGGGCCAAAAAAGGTCCAAATGTAATAAATACAGGATTCTAGGTGAATCACTTTTATTTACAGATTTAAAAGAGTTTTTGGTTTGCTTGCCTAATTGACAAGCCTTGCATAGGCTCTCCTTCTTGTAGGGGCAAGAAGGTAAACCTCTAACAAGGTTGTATTTAGAAAACCTAGATATGTTCTTGAGGTTAACATGGCTAAGCCTCTTATGCCATAAGGTGTTGTTATTTGTTATTTCATTAAACAGGCAGATTTCAGATTGAGTTGAATTAAAATCTACTAAATAAATATAACCCTGTCTAATACCTACTAACACAACATTACTATTTAAAGTAATATTACAGAGAGTGTGAGTGAAAGATACCTGATATTCTGCATCACATAACTGGCTTACTGAGATAAGGTTGTACTTCAGTCCAGCTACATATACAACTCTTTTGAAAGTTACTGCTCCAATGGTAATCCTACCATATCCTTCAGTTTGACCACAGCTGGAATCTCCAAAGATCACCTTTGGTCCAAGCTTGGCCTTGAATCTTGAAAGATTTTCTTTGTTTCCTGTCATGTGTTTGGAACAACCACTATCCAAATACCATTTATCTTTAGTAATTGGATAGGTCTTCACCTGCAAATTAAACAGTTAGACATTGTAGACCCGGACAACCTTGGGTCCATTATTCTTCACATAATGAAAACTTGAAATAAAAGAATAAGTAGGTTGGGGTTTATATCCTAAGGGATAGGATCTCCTAGGTGGAATGCTCCATGTAGTTGATGGGTCAATAAACCTAGGGTTTCTATTTACATTAGGATTTCTAAGGTTCAGGTGATTATTTTGAAAATCATATTGAAATCGTCGATCATCGTTCGACGATCGATGCTCAGATCATCGAGCATCGTTCGACCATTGAGCCTTCGATCGTTGAGCATCGTTCGACCATTGAGCCTTCGATCGTCGAGCAGCGTTCGATGCTTTTTGTAGCTCCTTAAATTTTTGCTTTCTCTTTTCTCTCTTAGCTTTATTTAAGGCTTTGTTAACTAGATTTACTTGCTCAGTATTCTTTATTCCATCAGCTGAAATAAAGTTTACTGGAGTTGAAAGATTATTTTTAAGAACCAAGGGGGGGTTCACTTGATGAGGCTCCTAAGCCTAGCTTATTATTGCCTGATCTAGTGTTTGTCATGCTAGTGATCTCTAACAGCTTAAGGCTTCTACCATTTAGAGATTCTTCTAATCTTTTTGATTTAGCTAGTTCATTTTTAAGGAATTTTATTTCTTCACTGGACTTAGTGAGTTCTTCTTCTAACCTAGCATTTTCAATGGAAAGGATTTATGATTCTGCTATCCTATTTCTAAGCCCCTCAATTTCTTTTTCTGAACTAATTAAATCTAAGCAAAGGGATTTAAATTCAGATTTAAATTTAGTAGAAGAAAAATCATAAGAAGATAATACATGATCTTCTGTAGGCATTTCTTCATCATCATCAGAACTCTCTACAGCTGAGTGGTTGCTGTAGACATTAATTGCCATAAGGCAGATTTCCTTTGCCTTCTTCTCTTCCTCATCTTCACTGGAGCTTGAGGAGGAATATTCCTCATCTGAATCACTCCAGGTCTCAGTAACAAATCATTTCTCCTTCTTCTTATTTTTATAGGAGGAGGACTTGGAGTGCTTTTTGTGATGTTCTTTTTCTTTTCTCTTTTCTTTGCTCTTTTCCTCTGGACACTCTGGTAGAATGTGTCCAGGTTTCCTACAACCATAACAGATAATTTCTTTAGCAGGAGATCTGTCATACCTTGGTTTATCTTCATATCTTGAAGACTTCTTTCTGAAGTCCTTTCTGCCCATCTTGAGAAACCTTTTGGCAAAGAGTGTCATCAGCTCATCTTTGGATTGGCTTCCTTCAGAAGCATCAGCAGATTTGAGAGCAAGATTTTGCTCTTTCCTTGTTGGAGTTGGAGCCTTAGCTTCAGCTTCAGCTTCCCTTGACTTCAGCACTTGCTCAAAAGATTTGAGCTTGCCAAGGAGGGCTTCAGTTGAGATTTCAGTGGTACTTCTGGCCTCCTTGATGGGCCAGATCCTAAGATCTCATGTGCTGGGGAAGCACATCAGTATCTTATCATTGACCTCTGTCAATGTTATCTCCTTATCAAGGGTTCTCAGCTCATTGATGATTTAGCTGAGCCTGGTGTACATTCCTTCAACTGATTTAGCTTCAGTCTTCTTGAAGTTTTCATATTGGGATATAAGGTTGGACCTTCTGTCCTTCCTCTCATTAGCTGAACCAACTACAATCTGGTTCAGTGAGTCCCACATGGTTTTTGCAGAGGTGCAATCAGCCACTTTCTAGAAGGTTTCATCAGACATAGTATGAGCCAGAATGTTCATTGCTTTAGCATCAGCTACTTTTGCTTTCTTATAAGCATCATTGTAGTCTACACAAAATAGAAGCAAAAATACTTTCATCAATAGAATTCATATAAAGTTTGATCCTTGCCTTCCAGATGCCAAACTTTGCAAGTTGCTGCTGGAGGTCTGGTGCTTGAATAATCCTTAGATTTGTAATATCTATAAACTCTTGATGTTGTAGACTAGGGTTAGCTATACAGCAGCAACCTCCCTCTGATACCAATTGAAAGTGAAGGGATAGATACTACTCTAGAGGGGGGGTGAATAGAGTTATCAGGTCCTGTCAAAATAGAAGAAAAAATATCTTCATCAATAGAACTTCATATATAACTTTATAGATTCTTGCCTTCCAGATGCTGATTCACTTAGACTAAGTATCATACTGGAGGTCTGGTTGCTGAAAATAATCCTTGTACTGGGCCATGAAGTGAATATCAATAAGCTATGGTAACTCCTGATCAAAGAACTTGTTAGACTCAGGCTTGAACGCTTAGAACACTGTACAGTCAGTCAACCTCCCTCTGATACCAATTGAAAGTGAGGGATAGATACAACTCTAGAGGGGGGTCCAACGGCTAGAGCAGATATTCAAATAATTTATGACACCCTACCTCAACTCTCTTAACGAGTTAATTTGCGATAGATTAGAGTTTATAGAAATTTGATAACCCTAGATTCTAACACAAAGATAGTAGTGCACAGATAGAAAACTAACCTGTAATTCATAGTCGACCTGATAGTCGAACTATTAGGTATCCTAGTCGAACTATCAGCAGAACAGATAGTCGACCTATCCTACTATCATTGATAGACGATATTAGACGATAGTCAGGGCGTTCGACTATGGTCGCAGTCTAAGCTTAAATTGACCACCAACACAACTGAACACAAGACCAGAGTTAATAATAGTGGTTCCCTCTACTGTAATAGGAGCTTTGGTATCGTCCCAACTCCCTCTAAATAGGTACGTCCACTCTTCTACCACCCTGGTAGGAATCCACTACAGGTTTTTGTTCAGGTGCCCTGCCACCAACTGATCTGCTTCAGGTAGATCAAGTAGACCCTTTGAGCTTTTGATTAGGAGCTCAAAATCCAACACAAGTTTTTGATCAGGTGCCCTGCAACCAAGGTTCACTTTTGAAGGGAGTAATAACCCTTTATACAGGACGTTGAGAGAGGGTTAGAGGGTCTTCTTTATTGTTAAAACAATATTAGAGAAGCAAGTTGATTGCACAGAGCTAGAAAGCTCTAAGGAATCAAGGCTCCCCCTGGCTTAGTGATATCCAGGAAGAAGTCTTGCTTCAGGGTGCAGGAACTCTTCTGAACTTGTGACAGAGAGCTGTCTTGAAGTTCTTGAAGGAGCAACTTGAAGAAGACTCTTGATTTGTAATGGATGTTCTTCTTCAACAGCTTTTCTTCCTTATTCTTATTCTTCTTGAGACTCTGAGTGAATGTTCCTGGCAGCAGGATGAACTCAGGATTGAAGAAGAGATAGTTGAAGAAGGTCGATCTTCTTAGTTGAATGTAACAATATCTGAGAGCTGTATCTCTTGTTGTTGAATCTGTATATGAATATCTGTGTGTATCTCTCTTCTCTATATCTTGTTGTTATATATCTATAAATTCTTTCAAAAGAAGCTATTTATATATGGGCCTTTGTAACGGCTCTAAACTTTGTTTGAATTTCGTCTTCTTCTGAGATCTGCGATCTGGGCTGCAAATAGCACAAAACAAAATATATCCTGCAAACAGACATGCTATAAAGGGATAACGCTTTCTAAGAAGCTGCAAAACTAATCTGATAAAAGGAGTACTAAAGAAAGCCAAATCAGACTAAACTCTTTACGGCCAGAGAGGACTTTTGTGTCTAACGGCTATAAAGGACAGCATGGCAGATAAAGCAAAAAGATATTTCAACTAATAAGACAAAAAAACTTTGTCAGATAAAGCTTGACTTATGCACAAAGGATGGGGCAAAGATTGCCTTGAGATGTATGCACAAAATCAATGAAATAATCTTTAATAAAATGCCAAATAAATGGGAAATAAATCATAGAACAGAAGGAGTACAAAATTACTAAAGGCAGACAGAAGAATGTCAAACGAACCTCGGAGATCGTCGACTGAACTACAGAGATCGTCAACCTATCAGAATAGATAGTCGAACGACACAGATAGTCGAACTATCAAAGCAGATAGTCGAGCTATCAAAAAGATAGTCGATCCATCAAATAGATGGTCGAACTATCAATGCAGAGCAGATAGTCGAACTATCAAACATATAGTCGAGCTATCAGATAGTTGAACTATCCAAAGCAGATAGTCGAACTATCAAATAGAACAGATAGTCGAACTATCAAACAGATAGTCGAACTATCAACAACAGAACAGATAGTCGAACTATCAGAGCAGATAGTCGAGCTATCAGATAGTTGAACTATCCAAGCAGATAGTTGAACTATCAAGCAAAACAGATAGTCGAACTATCAAATAGATAGTCGAGCTATCAGATAGTTGAACTAGCCAAGCAGATAGTTGAACCATCAAGCAAAACAGATAGTGGAACTATCAAACAAATAGTCGAGCTATCAGATAGTTGAACTATCCAAGCAGATAGTTGAACTATCAAGCCAAACAGATCGTCAAACTATCAAATAGATAGTCGAGCTATCAGATAGTTGAACTATCCAAGCAGATAGTTGAACCATCAAGCAAAACAGATAGTCGAACTATCAAACAGATAGTCGAGCTATCAGATAGTTGAACTATCCAAGCAGATAGTTGAACTATCAAGCAAAACAGATAGTCGAACTATCAAACAGATAGTCGAGCTATCAGATAGTTGAACTATCCAAGCAGATAGTCGAACTATCAAGAAATCTGTCTGGTCAAAAGAAGTCGAGCGGGGTTCGACGATCGACGAGGCAGATACAACAATTTATTTTGTGGATGTGCACATTAGTTAATTGTTAACCATGATTAAGTGTTAATCAATTGTTTTAAAATCCCTTAATTAATATTCAGTATTAGGATGCCTTCCGATGGCTGACACTCTTCTAGCCTCGATCGATGAAGTGTGGGCTTGCCAAAGCAAGGTGCATTAATCAATCTTGGTAAGGGTGTAAGCGAATAATTGTGATATCCCACTGTCGACATAGGGTCAATCTTAACTGGGTGACCTCAAAGGTTGAGTGCCCAGAGGCATAGGGTTGGCATGCACCATATGATGGATGCGAATAAAGTGTTATTCACCAGCCATACAGGAATTGCATTGTGATGCAATTGGCAAGCAATTCCAACCTAAATAGCTTCATTGTGAGAGAAAATTCAAAGCTGACTCATAGTGTTAGTGAAATATGGATCTTGTCCACTTAGAGGGTAACTCTCATATACTCTCCGAATTGATAGCGAGGGTTATTAGTTTGATAAAAATAGTGGAAGTTATTTTTATTGAAGTCCTAATTGAAGTAAATAAGATGTATTTTGAAATGTAGTACTTTTGTTTCTCTGCTATGTCCTTGTAGAATTTCCATGGCAAGTTGTTCACACTCCACCCTGTCCCTCAGAACCATCCTGTAGAAGGAAAAGCTGAGTGGGAATAATTATTTGGACTGGTACAGGAGCTTGAGAATTATTCTCAGGCAAGAGCGCAAGCTCTATATTTTGGAAGAGTAATCACATGAAGAGCCTGCCGGGAATGCTCCCCATGCTAATAAGGATACTTATAAGAAGTATCATGATGAGTCCTTAGACATCAAATGTCTCATGCTGGAAACCATGAACTCTTAGCTCCAAAAGTAACATGAGAACATCGGTTGCAAGGAAATTGACGAGCATCTCAAGAAAATGTTTGAAGGGAAAGCTCGTCAAGAGATATTTGACATCACTAAGGCATTATTCCAGTGTAATATGGGAGCTCGGGACATAGTAGGGACTCAAGTACTCAAGATGATTGTGTATATAGAGAACCTTGAGAGACTAGGCTTCCCTCTGGGCCAAGAGTTGGCCATATACCTGATCCTGCAATCATTGTCGGATAGTTATGAGCAGTTTATCTTAAACTATAACATGAATAATAGACAAGACACTACCTGAGCTCCTAGGCATGTTAAGAACTGCCGAGATCAACATGAATAAGGCCATGCATGCTAGCCCCATATTGATAGTGCATAAAGGCAAGGGCAATGGCAAGGGCTTCAAAAAGACGAAGGTAGGACCTAAGTCTACTCTGGAGCCCAAGTCTTTAGCACTGAAGAAGAAGGGCTTAGTGAAAGAAGGGAAATGCCACCACTGTGGCAAAGCTGGTCATTGGAAGATGAATTGTCCTTCGCATATTGAGGGTCTGCACAAGATGAGGGGAGGTATGAATTCCTCTTTAAGTATCTATGTTATAGAGATAAACCTTTCTGCTCCTTAATATTGGGTATTGGATACTAGATATGGTTGTCATATTTACATAAATGTGCAAGAACTGGGAAGGAGAAGATTGCTGAGTAAAGGGGAGGTGGACCTATGTGTTGGCAATGGAGCAAGAGTTACTTCTGTCGCCATAGGATTTTACCATCTTTCTTTGCCTAGTGGGCTTGTAATAGAACTAGATAACTGTTATTATGTTCCTTCCTTAACTAGAAATATTATATCTATTTCGCGTTTGGACATGATTGGATATTCTTTTATTATTAAGAATAATTATTGTTCTATATTTAAGAATGATGTTTGTTATGGTATAGCCCAGATGTTTCATTATTTATATGTTTTGAACTTAGACCATCAGATCTATAATATAGAAAATACTAAAGGAATAAAAACGAATGACTTGAACCTTACGTACCTTTGGCATTATCGTTTGGGCAATATAAATGAGAAACGCATATCCAAGATCCATATAGATGGACTACTGGACTCATTTGATTATGTTTAATGCCCCGAAACTCAAAAGGGTGACGGGTGGCATTTTGAGCCAAATCTGAGTTTTGGTAGTGGTGACATGGCTTGGGACAGGGGCGTGTCCTAGGGCGTGTCGTGCTCGGGTTCGGCATTGGTCGTGTGGTCGACAATTATGGAGTCAACGATCGTCGGGGGGGTGAACACGGCCTAGGAGATGGGCGTGTCCTAGGGCGTGTCAGTCACTCAGAGCATTACACTCAACGATCATTGAGTTAGGGGCGCACGGCCTGAGCCCAGGCGTGTTCGGGTCCGACACGGGCGTGTACAATTCGACACGGGCGTGTCGAATGCTCGTGTCCTCCTCGGGTGATTCGTCGTTTTGTGCTAGGGCAACAGACTGGGACACGGGCATGTCCCAGGGCGTGTCTAGCACACGGCATGTGACACGGGCGTGTCAAATGGCCGTGTTGTGCTCGGACTATTTTTGACCTGTATCATTGGGGGAACACGCCCAGCGACACAGGTGTATACTGGCTGATACGGGTGTGTCAAGCCTGACACGAGCGTATCGTGTTCTTCTCAGGGCGCGTCAGTTTCAACGGAGAATGGGTGACACGTCCCTGAACACGGTCGTGTTGCAACCCGTGTTCGGCCCAGGATTTCTAATTTTGGGCTGAATCGTTGCCGTCCGTTTCCTTAGTTTGGGATCCGACGGCTGGGGGCTGTTCCTAGTGGGTTATATCTGGGAATAGGGCTTGGAAACCCTCATTCCATTTGAGTTTTCTCTTTCTAAAAGCTAGAGAGAAGGGAGAGCAAGGAGGAAGAAGAAGGAGGTCAACTCTGGCCGCCGGTGGAGCTTTGGAGCTCTGATTCTCGATCCGAGTCCAGATATGCAAAGGCGAGGCCGATACGGTGCTTTCCATCCGACTGGATTGTCATGGCGGCGAGGAAGAATGCTAGGGTAATGATTCTCATCTTGAGCATGTGAAGCTCTTCTTCCTTTGCATGGGAAAACGCTTCTCCCGTGAGTGTGCGGCGAGTTTGCGATATTCCTTGGGGTAGATATATAAAGTCCCCCTTGTTAGAGTCTGGAATCATAGTACGGACATAGGCATGATGTGTGAAGCCTACACAGACATATTGGTCTGGATCGGTGATGTTTTGCTATGCATGGTTGGCCGGAGAAGACTCCGTGCCTTTGAGTTATTTTCGGGCTTCTATCTAGTAGATTGCAACAGGGGGTCTTGGGGATTAACCCCAGGGTGCACCCGAAAATCTAGGCGGAAGCGAATTTCTTTCATATCGGTTCCCTGGGAGCAAACCGGGTACATTGCGGGGCTATGTACAATGTTTGAACGATAGTTGGGACTGGGAAGCTTAGCCCGCGTCAAAGGCCAAATAGCAACAACGGGGTGAGCAATGGGCTGGTGGACCCCTACCCACTCCATCTGCTCGGTTAAAGTGACCTAAAGTATTACGTGGGACTTGCCGAGGTTTGGATATCGAGTTTAGGCTACGGCTGAAAGGACTAAATGCTCACGAGATTGCTGCCCTGGGGGTGGAGGTGGGGTCGGGACCGGACTGGGTTCGGACTTTCTTCGCCGAGTAAGTTCCCTGAGAGCACGGGGTGTACGGCCGTGAGAGCGTGCACCTATAATATGATGCTTATTCGCTATGTTGCTTGCTTTGCTAACAAATGCAGGGAAGAAGCTTTGCCGCCCCGGTTTGGGGGCGGAATCGTTATAATTTTGTCAGCTTTAGCTGACCGTTATTCTTGTTTGCCACCGTTGCGGTGATTTGTGCTTGCAGGTGCTGCAGAGCCGAGCAGCAAATAGCGGGCGAAATCCCAAGTTACTGAGCCGGCCCTCGTAGGCCTTGTTTGTTTACTTATCTAAATCATGTGTGGTCGGCCTGCGAGCCGAAGTGTGTATAAGATACTATTTATCTATTGTAAACTCTTGTAAGGCCATAAGGCAAATACTGGTGTATTAAACATTCCTATTTGTTTGAGTAGTGGACATTCATGCTTGGCAGGGTTCTTTATTCTTTGCAACCTTAATAAATTTCTTCTACTAGATGCTCTGTGTAGGACGTTTTGATTGGTTGAATGGCATCAATAAGTACCCAACCGGTCTGTCCGTAGTATATGGCGTCGGTCCCCGGCCGGACCTACTTCTATATGCTATGTGGCGGATAGGGGTGTTACAATTTTGTATCAGACTACCGGTTTCGGTCACGCTTAAATGAATTCGTGGACGAGTTCACTTTAAGGGGTGGTGAGCACATGTGTGTGCATCATCGTCATAACATGAAAAGAACCCATGAATGTTAACTTAGGAATGAAAATACACATGTTTGAGAAACCTGCGTGTTCCTATAATTGCATTTTGCAATGTTGTTTAGTCACTTATCGGTGTTTTGTACAACTATAGGTGTCCGGGAGTGGCTCGTGGCAGCCTGAACGCACACTTTCTGAGAAAAGTACTACACCAAGCGACGTGCCTGAGACTCCTACTTCTTTTGAAACCATAAGAAGGGTAGTTGAAGCGGTGTTTGCTGTGACCAATGCACAACATGGAAGAAATGTGCAATCCTCTGTCCCTGAGATGTCCCCAACATCGGGCAGTGTGATGGAGCAAATGGCATGTAGAGGCCCTTTAGGGCAGCAGATGAACATGATTGTGTTACAGGGAGCGCACTCAGTTGACGATTATTTGCAGACGTTCCTTATGATAAGGCGCTACCCAGGCTTTGAATGGGAAAGCGAGCAATCTATAGTTGATAGATTTTATAGTGGTCTACGCAGCGAGTTGCGTATCCTACTGCTAGGAGCAAAGCTATTGGGATTCCGAGCTTTGGTGGAATCGGCCAGAGCTTTGGAAGTGGATTTGGGGAAAACTCACCAAATACCAGTGAATAGGGTACCAAACCCTGCAGATCCTATAAGGACTGCCTACCGAAAAAATGCTGAGTAAAGAGGCTAGATCATCTACTAGCCAAGTAACTTATAATTGTTATTCCTGTGGCAAAAAAGGACACTTTGCCCGAGGTTGTCGGGAGGGTGCTCAAAAGACATTGAAAGCTATGGCAGGAGCAGTTGAAGACTCTTGTCCAAAGGAGACGGTGTTCAAAATGATAACCTCAAAATTTTGGTACTGTAGGTGGTACAAGAAGGCTAGGATGTCGGGCCTAGTCCCTTCCTTTGGCGCATCCGGAGCGACTACATGCCAAAACCCGGGTGCATGCTATAACTGTGGAATGCCGGGACACTATGCCTGGGATTGTTGGAGTGGATGCCCAATGTCTGAGAAGAAGTCGGGGGCAACAGGTGAGGAGAAGAGAAATGCGGTGGAGTCCACTACATCACTGTATACTCTGACCCAACCGAGGGTGGACATCCTTGGTCAGCAGAAGGTCTTGTGGACGATCGTCGGGTTGTCAGGTATGGTTTAATTGATAGCAATTTAACTTCTTATACTTGTTACCTTATGCATATTAGCTTAGGACTGGAGGTTCTAGGCTTTGTTTGGATTGCTGGTAATCTGGCGAGAGCATTGTTCGATACGGGAGCTTCGCACTCCTTTTGTCCAAAGGATTTATATCGTTCATCAGAGTACCTCTTTCGATGGTAAAGGACAAATTGGATGTGTAGGTTCCTAGTGGTTGTTCAATGTGCGCGAAGAGAGAGTCTGTGTCGTAAAGGTACGGGTTGGGGGTCAGGAGTTCGACTTGCAAGTGTCGTTACCGCCACCATGGGAGGCTTCGAAGCCTAAGCCTACTTTGGATAGTTAATCAGGTGTATCCGAATATACTGATGTATTTCCCTGATGGTCTCCCTGGAGCCCCACTATAGCAAGAGATCGATTTCACGATTGAGTTGTGGAAGGTGCCAAACATGTTTAACGCTCTCCTTATAGGTTGATACCTAAGGAAATGACGGAGTTAAAGGTTTAACTGGAAGAGTTGATGGAGCAAGGTTATGCGCGTCCAAGTTCGTCGCCTTGGAGCGCGCCGGTCCTCGTTGTTAAGAAGAAGGACGGAAGGTTGCGACTCGGTATCGATTATGGGAAACTGAACAAGTTAATGGAAAAGAGCAAGTACGGGATCCCAAGGGTGGATGACCTTTTGATCAGTTAGTTGGGTCATCAGAATACTTAAAAGTGGACCTTAAGTCTGGTTACCATCAGCTGAGGATAAGGGAAAGCGATGTCCCAAAGACAGCATTCGGCGCAAGGTATGGACATTTTGAGTTTACCGTCGTGTCGTTCGGGCCGACTAATGCGCCATCAGTGTTCATGGATTTTATGAAGAGGTCATTCAGGGAATATCTAGACCATTTTGTGATCGCCTTCATTGACAACGTATTGGTGTACTCGCAGAGCAAGAGGATCACTTAAAGCATCTGCTTTCGGTGGTGGAAACGCTAAAGAGGAACAAACTTTATGCCTAGTTCTCCAAACGCAAGTTTCGGGGTTATCTTAGGTAGCGTCCCTCGGTCGTAAAGTTTGTAGAGTGGGTGTTGCAGTGGATCCAGCGATGATAGTTATGATACGTGAGTGGCCTGTGTTGCGTTCGGAAGTGGAAGACCAGAGTTCTCTAGAGCTGACCGGCTACTACAGGCGCTTCGTAGAGAACTTCTCGTGGATAGCGCTACCTCTCAGAAAGTTGTCGAGGAAGGATCAGAAGTTCTTATGGACGCAGGAGTGCGTGCAAGTGTTTGAGGAGTTGAAGAGTCGGCTGACCACGACGCCAGTGCTAAGTTCGCCAAGTGGGTCCGAGGGCTTCGAGCCTTATAGTGATGCCTCAGGTAGTGGTTTTGGTTGCGTGCTGCTGCAGCATGGAAGTGTTATAGCATATGGTTCGAGTCAACTCTAAGTGCACGAAAGGAATTATCCGGTCCACGACTTGGAGTTGGAGGCCGTGATATTTGCGCTTAAGCTGGGGAGACACTACTTGTACGGCGTAAGGGTCAATGTTTATACCTACCATAAGAGCCTGAAGTACCTGTTAGATCAGAAGGATCTCAACATGAGGCAGCGGAGATGGATGGAGTTCCTAGGGGAATACACTTTCAAGATTCATTATGTACCCGGGAAGGGCAATGCAGTTACGGATGCGTTGAGTCGCAGGGCTCCCGCCCAAACCAACTGGTTGTCGATTCCTGATGAGAGGCTAGTTTAGGAGTTGGAGGCATTGGGGATCTGTTGCGTGGACAAGCAGACTAGCGCTAAAGCATTGTTGAACTGGACAGAAGTTTAGTATGACCTGGATGATCGCGTTCGGCAGGCATTGGAGTTTGTTGTTAGCATGTAGGAGCTTTTGGATGCAGCGTTGGTCGGGTCAAATTCCCAGTGTTCAGTTGAGGATGGGCTGTTAAGGAAGGACCATCGTTTGTGTGCCTCAAGCGGGGGAAATCTACGGGCGGAGTTGATATACGAGGCTCATAATACCAAGTACTCAATCCACCCAAGGAGCACGAAGACGTACCAAGACCTAAAGAAGCTATTTTGGTGGCCAGGGCTCAAGAAAGACGTGGCACTGTTTGTTGCTAAGTGTCAAACGTGCGCCTTGGTAAAGGCAGAGTGCCAAAAGCCTGGAGGATTCTTGAAATCCTTGCTTATTCCAGAATGGAAGTTCGACGACATATCGATGGACTTTGTGCATAGATTGCCAAGGTCGTAGTAGGGAAATGAAACCATGTGGGTGATCGTGGTTTGGTTAACAAAAGTGTCGCACTTCATTCCGCATAGGAAGGATGATCCGATGGAGTAACTGGCAGAGTTGTTTATGGATAACCTAGTTAGACTGCATGGTGTGCCCCGCAACATCATTAGCGATCGAGATGGGCGTTTTACGTCCAATAATTAGAAGATGGTGCAGCAAATGCTAGGGACTAAGTGTAGTTTTGTACAGTATTACATTCGCAGACGTAGACCGAGAGGGTCAACAGGACATTGGAGGACATGCTTTACATGTGTGTTCTGGACTTCAGGAAGCAGTGGGAAGGCCATATGTTTTTGGTGGAGTTTGCGTACAATAATAGCTACCAAGAGAGTAAACAAATAGAGCCCTTCGAGGCCCTATATGGTAGAAAGTGTCGCACGCCATTGTCGTGGCTAGAAACGGCTGAGGCAAGGTTGTACAAAAAGCAGGAGGTGGAGAGTGCCACTTCGTTGGTATGAACCATTCGAGAGCGGTTGCTAATCGCTCAAGATAGATAAGCTAAATACTTTAAAGCCATGCATCGGAGTGTGGAGTTCGTAGGTATCGTATTGGGAACTATAGCCATTCAAGGATATCTCACGGGAGAGACACTTAAAGAAGCTGAGCCCGAGATACCTTGGACCATTTGAGATTCTGGAGCAGATCGGTGAAGCGTCTTATCGCCTAAGGCTATCAGTGGAGTTGAGTAGTCTACTCGATGCATTTCACATAGCAGTGTTGCGGAAGGCGGTGCAAGAGCCTTCGAACTTGATCGGGTGATCAAGTCCCGGTGGACGAAGGGTTGACGACAAGAGTCAAGCCCGTTCGTATTGAAGACTTCGAGATTAAGCTACACCGTAGCAAGGAGATCAGGGTTATCAAGGTCCGTTGGGACAATTGTAGTCGTGTGGAGCCCTCTTGGGAACAGGAGCAAACCATACTGGAGGAGTACCCAGAGTTATTTCACTCAGGTAACGCTTTTGGTTTTACTTATCTTTTCCTTTGGTAATTTCATGGACGAAATTCTTTTAAGAGGGAGAGAGTTGTAATGCACCGAAACTCAAAAGGGTGACGGGTGGCGTTTTGAGCCAAATCTGAGTTTTGGTAGTGGTGACATGGCCTGGGACACGGGCGTGTCCCAGGGCGTGTCATGCTCGGGTTCGGCGTTGGTCGCGTGGTCGATGATTTTGGAGTCAACGATCGTCGGGGGGGGGGGGGGGTGAACACGGCCTGGGACACGGGCGTGTCCCAGGGCATGTCAGTCACTCAGAGCCTTACACTCAACGATCGTTGAGTGAGGGGCGCACGGCCTGAGCCCAGGCGTGTTTGGGTTCGACATGGGCATGTGCAATTCGACACGGGCGTGCCGAATGCCCATGTCCTATTCGGGTCATTCGGTGTTTTGTGCAAAGGCAATTACACGGCCTGGGACACGGGCGTGTCCCAGGGCATGTCTAGCACACGGCATATGACACGGGTGTATCAAATGGACATATTGTGGTCGGACTATTTTGGACTTGTGTCATTAGGGGAACACACCCAGCGACACAGGCGTGTACTGGCTGGAATGGGAGTGTCAAGCCTGACACGGGCGTGTCGGGTGCCCGTGTTCTTTTCGGGGTGCGTCGGTTTCGACGGCGAATCAGTGACACGGCCCTGAACAAGGCCGTGTTGCAACCCGTGTTCGGCCTAGGATTTCTAATTTTTTGCTGAATCATGGCCGTCCGTTTCCTTAGTTTGGGATCTGACGGCTAGGGGTTGTTCCTAGTGTGTTATATCTGGGAATAGGGCTTGGAAACCCTCATTCCATTTGAGTTTTCTCTTTCTAAAAGCTAGAGAGAAGGGAGAGCAAGGAGGAAGAAGAAGGAGGTCAACTCCGGCCGCCGGTGGAGCTTCGGAGCTCCGATTCTCGATCAGAGTCCAGATCTGCGAAGGCGAGGCCAATATGGTGCTTTCCATCTGACTGGATCGTCATGGCACCGAGGAAGAATGCTAGGGTAATGATTCTCATCTTGAGCATATGAAGCTCTTCTTCCTTTGTATGGGAAAACCCTTCTCCCGCCAGTGTGCAGCGATTTTGCGGTATTCCTTGTGGTAGATATGTAAAGTCCCCCTTATTAGAGTCCAGAATCGTAGTACGAACATATGCATGATGTGTGAAGCCTACCCAGACATGTTGGTCTGGATCGGTGATGTTTTGTTATGCATGGTTGGCCGGAGAAGACTCCATGCCTTTGAGTTATTTTCGGGCTTCTACGTGGTAGATTGCAACAGGGAGTCTTTGGGATTAACCCTAGGGTGCACCCGAAAATCTGGGCGGAAGCGAGTTTTTGCAATATCGGTGGCCTAGGGAGTTAACCGGGTACATAGCGGGGCTATATATCGTATTTGAATGATAGTTGGGACTGGGGAAGCTTAGCCTGCGTCAAAGGCCAAATGGCAACGGCGGGGTGAGCAACGGGCTGGTGGACCCCTACCCGCTCCATCTTCTCGGTTAAAGTGACCTAAAGTCTTACATGGGACTTGTCGAGGTTTGGAGATCGAGTCTAGGCTACGGCTGAAAGGACTAAATGCTTACGAGATTGCCGCCCTGGGGGTGGTGGTGGGGTCGAGGACCGGACTGGGTTCGGACTGGCTTCGCCGAGTAAGAGCCCAAGTTACTGAGCCGGCCCTCGAAGGCCTTGTTTGTTTACTTATCTAAATCATGTGTGGCCGACCTGCGAGCCGAAGTTTGTAAGACACTGTTTATCTATTGTAAACTCTTATAAGGCCATAAGGCCAGTACTTGTGTATTAAACATTCCTATTTGTTTGAGTAGTGGACATTCATGCTTGCCAGGGTTCTTTATTCTTTGCAACCTTAATAAATTGCTTCCGCTAGATGCTTTGTGTAGGACGTTTTGATTGGTTGAATGGCATCAATAAGTAACCGACAGGTCTATCCGTAGTATATGGCGTCGGGCCCCGGCCGGACCTACTGCTATATTCTATATGGCGGATAAGGGTGTTACATTATGAATCATTTGAAAGGTGTGAGTCTTATTTGTTAGGCAAGATGACTAAGGTCCCTTTCATGGTTTCAATGAGAGGGCTGATGATCTCTTGGGTATAGTACATAGTGATATATGTGGACCCATGAGTTCTTTGGCTAGAGGAGGGTATTTATACTTTGTTATATTTACTGATAATTACAGTAGATACGGATACGTGTATCTTATGAAGTGCAAATCTTAAACCTTTGAAAAGTTCAGAGTTCAAGAACGAAGTAGAGAACCAATTGGGTAAGAAGGTTAAAGCACTCTGATCAGATCGAGGTGGCGAATACCTAAGTCATGAGTTTCGTGATCATCTGAAAGAGTGTGGTATTGTACACCCAGAACACCACAACATAATTGTGTGTCTGAGCGGAGGAATCTCACTCTGTTAGACATGGTACGGTCGATGATAAGTCATGCAGATCTGTCCATTTCCTTTTGTGGTTTTGCTCTAGAAACTACTACTTTTACACTAAATCATGCTCCAACGAAAGCGGTACTAAGGACACCATATAAGATATGGACTGGGAAGCATCCTAGTATATCGTTCATTATGGTTTGGGGCTGTTAGGCATACGTGCGATGTCAAATGCCAGACAAGATGGAATCCAAATCAGATAAGTGTTATCTTGTGGGGTATCCTAAGGAAACTAAAGGGTACTATTTCTACCTACCATCCGAGGGAAAAGTGTTTGTCGCGAGGACTGGTGTCTTTCTTGAGAAAGAGTTCTTAAGTAGAAAGAAAGCCAGGGAAGAACTTGAAGAAGTTCAAGAACCACAAAATGTGAATGAACCGGAATTGGAACCTGAGCCAGGATTACAAGTTGTTGTAGCTATAGAAGTTTCTCATGAAACACATGTTCCACGTAGATCTGGTAGACCGAGGTTTGAGACTGAGAGATATGTATTTCTCGTGTCTCAAATAGGTAATGTGTTGCTTATGGATCATATTGATGAGCATGTAACCTACCAAAAGGCTATGAGTGGACCAGACTCCGAGAAGTGTCTTGAGGCCATGAAATCAGAAATGGAATCCATGTATGAAAACAAAGTTTGGACTTTGGTGGAACCACCTGAAGGGGTACGAACCCATAGGGTGCAAGTGGGTCTTTAAGAAGAAGACCGACCTGGATGGGAATGTACAGACATTAAAAGGGAGACTTGTGGCTAAGGGTTTCAGGCAAATTCATGGTATTGACTATGATGAGACCTTTTCCCCTATTGTCATTGTTAAGTCCATCAAAATTCTGCTTGCTATTGCTGCATATTATAACTATGAGATCTGGCAGATGGATGTCAAAACGGCTTTCCTATATGGAAACCTCCTTGAGAAAGTGTTTCTGGCATAACTCGAGGGTTTTGTATCTCCAGTTTAAGCCATTAAAATATGCAAGCTGTAGAGATCCATTTATGGATTAAAAAAGACTTCTCGAAGTTGGAATCTTCATTTTGATGAAAATATCAAAGAGTTTGGTTGTATCAAGAATGAGGATGAATCATGTGTTTACAAGAGGATTAGTGGGAGCATCGTTGTCTTTCTTATATTATATGTAGATGACATACTTCTTATTGGGAATGACAAATCGACCCTACAAGTTCTTAAGAACAAACTAGGGAATTGCTTTTCTATGAAGGACGTGGGTGAAGCCACTTATATACTTGGTATTAAGATCTATAGAGATAGATCGAAGAAGTTGCTGCGTTTGACCCAAAGTACGTACATTGATAAGGTATTGAAACGGTTCAGCATGCTTGAGTCCAAGAAAGGATTCTTACCCATGTATCATGGTGTGAGTCTCTCTAAGGACCAGTGTCCTAAGTCTTATGAAGATAAGGACCGCATGAAGTTTATTATATATTCTTTGGCAATTGGGTCAATCATGTATGAAATAATATGTACTAGACCCGATGCCTCTTATGCTTTGAGCATGACTAACAGGTATTAGTTTGATCCCGGTGAAAGTCACTGGATTGCCGTTAATAATATCCTGAAGTACTTGTGAAGGACTAAGGATATGTTCTTAGTATTTGGTTGAGAGGAAGAGCTCGTTGTAAGAGGTTATACGGATGCTAGCTTCCAAACTGATAGGGATGACTCAAAGTCTTAGTTAGGGTTTGTATTTTGCCTTAATGGATTTGCTATTAGCTAAAAGAGTTCCAAGCAGGAGATAGTTACCAATTCTACAACTGAGGCCAAGTATATCGCCATTGTAAATACAACGAAGGAGGCTGTATCGATTAGGAAATTCAACGACGAGTTAGATGTAGTTCCTAGCATTGTTCGTCCCATAGTTCTCTACTGTGATAACAACGGTGCAATTGCACTTGCTTCGGAACCTAGATCTCATCAGTTCTCCAAGAACATACTTCGACGGTTCCATCTAATTTGAGAGATTGTCAATCGAGGAGATGTGAACATTTGTAGAGTGTCGATAGAGGAGAACATTGCGGATCCACTGACAAAGCCTCTCGCATAGAGAAAGCATTCTGGTCATGTTAGATCTATGGGTATATGATACCTGATAATCAACTCTAGTAGGAGTCTTGTGGATTGTATATTTGTTGGCTGTATTATTTCATTTGATGAATAATGTATTGTATAAATTTCATTTATATATTTTGGCAAGTTCTTTTATTGTGTTATTATTTCTATTGTGATAGAGTAGTTAACTGAATAAATACCCTTAGAATGTTTGCTTCCATAGGAGTCAAGTAGTGACTCTAAAGTGAGAGCCTATGATCTTAGAAGCTTCATTCTGAAAAGGTCCCTGGTCGTTGTATCATCTTAAAAGCTAAGGGCGATAATGATACCTTTAAGACTAGCATGTGCGTTGGCTGATGACCCGTCCTCACAGGTCATGATATTGTGATATCAAGTCATCACATGGGTACTTATTATGAACAAGTTGTACTGGACAGACCCACCATGATAATACTTTGTGGATTGTTATATAAACATGTCACAAGTATGGCTCAAGTGGCAATGGTGTTTGTGGTCCTTTGAGCTGAAGTCGCAGTATTTATCGAGTGAGGAAGAGCATGCTTTGATGCCATCAAAAGTCTAGTCTTGAGAAAGTTGGATGATAAAGGTGGTTATTGAGTAAGTTATAAATCATTTGGGTGTTTGCGTATGAGCAGAGATGGGATTTGTCCTTCTTTATGATAGGAGTTACATCCATAGACCCCTTGATGGAATGGGACTGAGAAATGCTTGGCCATGCTTGGTTGAGTCAATATATGATATTGGGCTCACCAATTTCTGGAAGTCCATTCTAGATCAAGAAACTGCGATTGAGCAATTATGAGGGTGATACAGTCTATACCTCTTATTCTATCCGGATGTAAGGGATGAAGGGACATGAAAACACTATAACATTGGTCACAATGCCTTTTGAGTTTTATTAACTCTTATTGTTTGGGGAGCAATGATGTATTGCTAGATGTCGCTCATTGTTTGTGAAGCTTTTGTTTGATTCTTTCTAGATCAAGTGGTAGACTGTTGGTGTTACATTATGATATGGAAGTGATCAAGCATGTAGCCTCACTTCCAACTCAATATGAGCCTATAGGGGTCGCACATAAGGTTGTACAGAAATTGGTAGATTGGATTTATATGATATAGCTCATATGATGAGTTGAAAAGACTTAGCTCTGTTAGGCTAAAAAGCATCGAGTGCTTTGAGACTAGTAAATGCCTTCGTTGAGTTAAGGGTTCACTCATCGAATGGTGGCCTTGAGTCTATTGAGTATATTCAGCGATTCGTCTAGTATCACACTTAACCATTGAGTGTGTTGAGCTTACTCAACGATTCGTTGAGTCAAGGTATTGATTCAACGAATTTGGGTCTTAGGCATTGAGTGCGTTGAGTCCACTCAATGCCTTCATCAATTCAAAAGTTGATTCAGTAGATATAACACTTAGGCGTTGAGTGCATTGAGTGCACTCAATGCATTCGCCGAGTCATATGATGAATCAGCGAGTATGGCGCAAAAAGCATTGAGAGCGTTAAGTCCACTCAACGCCTTCGCAGAGTCAAGCATTGAGCCTATTGGGGATGGCATTGATTTCGTCGTGTATGTTATGGATACTCGACGATTCGTCGAGACAAGGGTTGTCTGGCTAAAATTCTGGATTCTAAGTCATAGGGTTTGTGATTAACGGCAGACTGTTTTGTTTAATCCCTTTGGGTATAAATAGAAGATTTTAGTGTTTCTACATGTGCACAATTATTTATTCTATCTAAGAACACGAGTTGTACTGTGCAAAAGAAGGTAGCCCTAGAATCCCGACAAAAGCTGTTCCGCCCTTTCGCCGTCACTATTGCTAATCCTGATCCCGGCGAGTGTCGCCACCGACTCTCCTTCAACAGATCTAGCAGTCTGTAGAGACGCTGAGTGTCCTCTCCCGACCTAATGCTTGTGCGATAAGGTGCTGCGGGTTCTCCCGATCGTATGGACTTTCTGTAGAGGCATGTATATTCTTTCTGCGCTCAGGACGCGAGCCGCTAAGTGTTCGACTGATTTTTCTGGAGCATCTAGGTTGAGTATTGACTCAATCCCACAAAGGTAATTTTATTACAATGCTTTTACTTCTTGATTCTTGAATATGGCCGATCCGAACTCTTTTGGGGTTTTCTTATTCTTTAATTCCGCTGTGTGAACAAGTGTTGTGCCATCCTAGCAAAACCAACACCATCTTCAATTAATGCTTCTATACTTGGATAGATTTCTAGATGAGTAGACTTTGAGTGAACTGTATTCACTCAACACTTCTGTCCTTAGACAAATTTCTTGTCAGAAACACCGCAACTTTGACTACATGTAGTTCTATCATCGCTTTTAGGTTTTTGGAATTGTGTGAAGTGAATTCACTCAATGCTTCTGGACTTAGTAGATTTTTTTCCTGTCGAGTAACCTGTCTTGAGTCCAACTATCATTGTGACTCTGACTGCCTGTCAAATAAATATAACAGAGTACAACCTGCATTCAATGAACTTGAACATATATTAAATACATTCATATGTATACAGTTGACTTGTGGGCCTTCTTCAAATCAAGGACATTATGATCAATGGACCCAACTCGAGTGTCTGATGAAGCCAACACTACATAAACCTAACACTATATTAAGTCAACATGAGTTTTTTCTTGAGGGATTACAAAGGCAAAACCCTATTTTGGTGACCATAAGCCTAACAATACATTAGCCATGCACTTTTGTTAACCATGTCACACCAAAATTGAAAAATACGTCAAATACAAGATATTTATTGTCATCTTAAGGCCTTCTTCAAATCAGGAATCTTGTGTACAATATTCCCAACAAGCGTCGAATTGGGGGTGTCGCTGATCGGTTGAATGTTGAAGGAAGATACCATGTGGCATCTCAATCTACTAATAAGGCGAAGGGCAAGCACCTCTGACCTTATTGTGATTAAGATATCCAAACTGGGGGGTAGTCGTTGATTGTAACAGTAAAGTACCAACCTTAGAACTGATACAACCGCGATGGGAGCAGGCCCTAATGGTGTCACAACCTACTACGAGGGGTAAGGGCTTACCTTTGATCCGGGGTAGTAAGATGTCACTTGGAGACAATGAGGGGTAGGCCCTACCAACTGTTTAGCGCATGCAAGAGGGGCTTGCCTTGGCTTCACTGTAACCTATTGCGGGGGAGAAGGCCACACATTTGATCTGGGGTAGTGAGAGGTCACTGGGGCATGGCCCCAACAGAGTGTCCTTATTATGGGGGAGAAGTGCTTACCTTCAATCTGGGGCAAATAAGGACTACCATGATACTGACTGTTGGCGATTAGACGGATGAGCTTCGAATGTTCCCACGATAAAAAAAATTTGAGAAAACAAATTCGTTGCTTTAAAATGACATATGAACTAAAGTTTATACAAACATATTTTGATTAAATTTAGAAAAATGTTTGGGACCACCAGGTAGGACAGGTAAAAGTAATGTTGCAATATCAGGACGTGATAAAGCGCCTTTGCCTTACTCCAAGCTATCTCTTGAATGCCTTAACTAGAGAAATGATAGTCTGTGCGAGCTTGGTAAACTTCAGAAAGTGATTGCTGAAGTATTGCGACATATTCAGAATCTGCTTGGATGACAACAAATTGCACATCGTAGGTTGCTTGAAAGGGTTCTTCTCCCAAAGTGAATGGAAGAGTGACGGTACCTAAGATCAGCTCTCGAAGGCTTCTGGGGATGCATGTGCTAGCTGACCTAATCTCAAGGTTTCGGCTTGTTTGTTTTAGTTGAAGTAGCATTGATAGGAGCAATACGTTTACTATGATCCCCTATCCACCAAGACTTGATCCACTTTGGTTGGAGACTCCTCGATGATTAGAGTAATGCTATATAGGCCATGATTGTGGGTTTGCTCTTTATTTTTCATTAGAAACTGATCGATTGCCCCCAGGCAAAAAAATAATTGAATTTTCCTCTCTTAGGAGGTTACACTCATTAGTATCATTTCTAGGTCCTTGGTGGTATTCACAATATTTCGAGAGATCTCCTCAATTCCTGGCAAGCGGCATGGGTCTTCGTAAGGCAGGATGATTGCAAAGAGCTTGAAAGATCTTGTCTAGAGAGACATTGAGTGGCATTAAATTTTGATGTTGACAATGTTCTCTTGTTCAGCAAGCATCTACATAATGTCCACAACTCTTCTTCGATTTCGGGAAAGATCCATTCTCTTGCTTCCTTTTTCTAACATGTTGTTTGCTTAATTCTTTAAAGGCAATCTTCTTGATGTTTTGATAAGTAAATTGATTGATGAAAAGATATGCTAATTACTCGAAGATGTTTATATTTCCCTCATCTAGAGAGTGAAACCAAGCTTTACCTTGTCCTTATGGCATGATGGAAAATAACTAACACATGAGATGTTCCAAGGCACTATAGATGTGCATGATAGCCATGTAATGTTTAATATGCATTAGCGAATCACCTGTTCCGTCGAAGTTCTCAATGTTTGGTAACTCAAAGCCACTTGGGATGGTGTACCAAGATGGCTGGGATGAATGACAGGCATTTATAAAAAAGATTGGAATTCATCAATGTGTGATGCTCATTGGGCCTTTGCTCCTTGATAGGTAGACTGTGAACTTTCTTGCATCTAAGCTCGTTGGATCTCGTATTTTCGTCATTTAGTAAATAGCGAGGTTGGCTTACTTCTGGTTTTTTAACTAATATTTTGGGGGTTGGTGAACATCTTGTATCAGAGAATTATTTCTCTATATCATTATAGAAATCGAAAATTGGCTTCTGTGGAGTTCGGACCCTAATAAGGCGTGACCGCACACCTACTTCTCCAAATGAGCTCGCTCAACCGGAAACTTAGGATTGATAATGACCCACGGCTGCAGCACGGAGGTCCCACCACGCACCCGAAATATCTTAGAGCACTTCCCATCCTTAGGGGTTAGCTAAGGGTACCTCAAAAAGTGTTACACGACCAGGAAATAAGAAAGCATGCCCTCTAAGGTACCCCTGTAGGTATATTTATAGATTTCTGAATCTAGCCTGCAAATAGCATACCTTCGCCTTTCTGTTTTACTATAGGCAGCACAAGGTGGGTCTGCCAACAACAAAACTTTGTTGCTTGTAGAGGCTACTAGTGTAATACCCCAAATCCAAATTGGAGTTCAGGCTGGGTGACATGGTCTGGGACACGGGCGTGTCCCAGGGCATGTCCAGTGGCACACGGCCTGGGACACGGGCATGTCCCAGGGCGTGTCCTTTAATATGTGTGTAGAGTCAAGTTCTCGACAAAGTATAGTCGACGATCATCGAGAGGTGATATGGCTAGGGACACGAGCGTGTCCGAGGCCGTGTCCTGCTCGGGTGGGTAACCGGGCAGCGTTCAGTGTGGCACACAGCCTGTGACACAGGTATGTCACAGGGGCGTGTTTGGCACATGGATAAAGACACAGGCATGTGCCTCAGCCGTGTCCTTTTTCGACTTTTCCAAGGCATTGAGGTTTGGTGAACACGGGCTAGACACGGGTGTGTCTAAAGCCGTGTCAGGGCACACAACCTGTGACACGGGAGTGTTACATGTCGTGTCCTGGTCTGGATGAGTTAGTTCGTGTACCGCTTGCAGTACACCTGTGACACGGGCGTTTCACAGGCCGTGTCAGCCCAAATAATAGACTTTGAGGGCGATTTGTGGCCATTCAATTCCTTCATCTGGGATCCAATGGTTCAGGCTTCTCCCTGCTATATTTAAGTCAAGGATTTAAATGAACTATTCATTCATACTTAGACTATTCTCTTTATAAAAGAGAAGAGAGAAGGGAGAGCAAGGAGGATGAAGAGGAGAAGATCCGGCCACAACTAGAGCTTTAGAGTTCCGATTCGAGATTCGAGGCCAGATCTATGGAGGCATGGCCGCTGCGGTTCTTTTCAACTGGCCAGAATTTCAATGGCTCCCAAGAGATCGTCAAGGGTAACAATCTTCCTTCATTGGATAAGTGAAGTCCTCCTTTATGTATGAGCATGGGATCCTCCACCAAAAGGTGGAAGAGTAAGTGATCCCCGTGGGTTGATAGTTGCTATCCCCAATTGAGTCTGCATCTAGACCCGGAAATGTGTAGTACGGGATAGGCATGCTATGTGAAGCCCATCTGGATAGGTTGGTTTGGATTGGTGATGTTGCATATTGCACAACAGAGAAGACTCCCCGTATAAATATGTAGTTTGTGGAGTCAATGGGTGGTGCCGGTGATGGGAAGTAGCAGGAAGTACTGGAATGAGGAATTCCAGGAAAATACTCTTGTACGGCTTGTGCTATGGCTACAGTGTAGCCATTCCATTGTGGATGGTGTAGCCAGTCCTTGGTGGACAGTATGGATATTGTGAAGCCATTCCTTGGCCGACATTATGGCTAGTGTGAGCTGCGAGCTCTGAAAAGGCTTCTTGCTGAACAGGAAAGGTGAAACTAACCCATGCCTTTAGATATAGCCTCGGGTACGATGTACTAAGTGATGGAAAAGTGACTTGAGCAATGGGGGGTGGTTGATCTGTACCTTCGTTATGTTGACTGTACAGGAGAGCGTCAAGGTAATGAGCTTTTGTCAGTGGCATAATGAGAGTCTTAGGCTTGCGCGCCATTAAAACTAAATGCTAAATACCGTGTAAATGGTGGTGTTGACCCTGGTTCGTCGGTGCACCAAGAATGTGCCCTGAGTGCATAGATCGTCGGGACGTGTGGCTGACGGTTGTGATGGATTGATTGTGTGTGAGAGCACAAGATATGAAATATCTGTCTATGCATTGCTATGCCTGCAGGGAAGGAATGCCATTACCCCGGGAAAGGGGTAGGATTGTTATAATTGGTCAGCTGAATACTGACCGTTGCCTTGTTTACTACTTTCTGGGTGGGCTGTCCCTATGCAGGTGCTGGTGAGCCGAGCAGGAAGCAAGGGCTGAAGTCCCTGTTGCTGCTGTTGCTATCGCTGCCACTGCTAGCCCTTAAAGGCTAAGCTTTTTATTATGTTTTGTTCATGTGTAGGCCGGCCTGTGCGCCGATGTATGCAGTTCACACTGTGAAAAGAGAAACTTTAAGGCCTTAAGGCCAACATGTGTTGTATTTGTTGTATACTCTTTCAAGAGTTGATATATAAATGTAGTTTATATATGTAGTGGACATTCCGGTTATGAGTTCATCTTTATTGTTAAATCTTCCGCTAGCATGCTCTGAGTTAGGGAATGATGGTGTTTTGGTATTAACCTGTGACCTAATCGTCTGTTTGTGGCATATAGTGTGGGGCCCCGGCCGGACCTTCTATTATATGTTATTTAACGGGTGGAGTCATTAAATTTTGGTATCAGCTTGTCTCGATCTTGCTCTTTCGAATTCGTGGCTAAATTCTTTTTTGGGGTGGCGAGCACGTGTAAGTGCGAACCGCTTTAGCACTAATGAACTCTTGAATGTCCACTAAGGAATGCAAATACACTTGTTTAAGGAACCCGCGTGTTCCTATATTATTGTTATTGCTTGCGCTAGGTCGCTAATGTGTTCCTTGTTCACCTATAGGTGACTTGTAGTGGTGCTGGGCAATAAAAGACCAAGCATTCTGATGAGAGTGCGACACCAGCAGAGGTGCCCACACCTCCTCCATCTGCGGAAACAGTTCGCTTAGTTATTGAGGCACTATTTGCCATGATTCAGTCGACCGGAACGGCGCAGCCGGCATTTGTTCAGCCGACCGGGCAGGCGCAACCGGCATTGGTGCCAGATCGTGTTGGTGTAATACCCGAACCGGTTGAGGCTGTGGATCCACGAGCAGCTGAACGAAAGTTGAAGAAATTCATTAGCTTCAGCTTGCCTATGTTCACAGGTATGTGATCCCCAACGCAGGCAGAGGATTTGTTATTGTGAGTCAAGCGTATATTGACGACGATCATGACGGAGGAAAGTCAGAAGGTCACCTTGGCCACCTTCACATTGGAAGGAGAGGTGCGGTTATGGTGGGATGAGGTTGAGTTACACCATTTAGCGGGCAGGCCGTTAACACAAGTTTCGATAGAGGAGTTCCCTTGAATGTTTTTGGCAAAGCACTTACCAGAGGAACAAAGCATTGCCATGGAGAATGAGTTCCAATGGTTAACGCAAGGAGAAAGTAGCGTTGATACGTACTTGCATGAGTTTACAAGGTTAGGATGGTATGTGGGGTCAATCTTTACGGATGAACGAAGGAAAACTAATCGGTTCTACGAAGGATTGTGGGATGATATGAGGTTCCTGCTTTCGAGTTCGGTGAACCAAGGATTTCAGGCATTGGTTGATACTGCGTGTGCACTGGAGAAGTATATGAAGCAGGTGCAAGGAAAAAGGGACTTGGCTATGACAAAGCCAAAGTTCAAAGCACCCTGCCCTGGAAAATCATATTACCAGAAGAAGTGGGGCAAGAGGTCCAAGCCTTCTGGGCAAGCTTTTGCGATAGTTTCATCGGGAGCAACTTCAAAGCAGGAGTCTTGTACCTGCTTTACCTGTGACAAAGTGGGGTATATAGCTCGTGATTGTAGGGTTGCTCAGTCAAAGGGGGAAAAGAAGACGGGCGCGTCTTATGCTGAGAAGGGCAAAGCAGTGGTAGAGTCCTTTGCATCCCAAGCACAACCCATAGTTTATAATCTTTTCCAATAGGAGGCTATAAAGCAAAGTTATGTCGTCACAGGTACGATTTAAGATTTTGCTTGCTTTATTTTTATTGCATACTTTCTATGTAGCTTGTGTATGATATATGTGCTACAGGCTTTGTCTTGATTCAAAACAACCCAGCGAGAGCCCTGCTTGATACGGGTGCTTCACATTCATTTCTGTCTAAGGACTTCATGGCTCGAATTGGAGGACCGAGTCATGTGACGACAGATAGTATAAAGGTGTTATTACCGAATGGTTGTGTGATTCTTGCAGATAGAGCTTGCGATGTGGAAGTTCAAATAGGAAGTCAAGATTTCGGTTTGAGTGCATCAGTGCTACCGATATCGGAGTTTGATGTGATCTTCGGCATGGACTGGCTCTCGGAGCAGCGTGCCTTTAATGATTGAAACGCAAAGGAGATCACATTGGGCAAGAATACCCAGCTTGAGACTAAGTTCGCTGGTATACGAGGAGTGAGCGGCATCTTGGTGTCTGCTCTCCAAGTCGTCAATGATGTTCGGAAGGGCGCGGAGTTATTCTTCACACTTATTCAGGTTGTTGAGCCAATGGCCAGTGTGAGAGATATTCTGATTGTCTCGGAGTTTGTCGATGTGTTTCCTAAGGATCTTCCTAGGTTATCGCCCCAGCGGGAGATCGAATTCTCTATTGAGTTGGTGCCAGTGCGAAACCTGTGGCCCGCTCGTTATTTCGCGTAGTGCCAAATGAAATGACAAAACTGAAGGTTTAGTTACAAGAGTTGCTTGAACAGGGATATATATACCCAAGTATGTCACCTTGGAGCGCGCCTGTTCTATTTGTGAAAAAGAAGGATGGTAGTTTACGGTTATGTATTGACTATCGTGAGTTGAATAAGCTAACGGAGAAAAACAAGTATCCGATTCCACGGATAGATGACTTGTTTGATCAGCTAGTGTGATCAACTGTCTATTCCAAATTGGATTTAAAATCTGGATATTACCAGCTAAGGATTCGGGAAGGTGATATTTCCAAGACAACATTTGGAACACGCTATGGGCATTATGAGTTCACCATAATACTATTTGGCTTATGTAATGCGCCTTCGGTATTCATGGATCACATGGACCGAACATTCCAAGAGTACTTGGATCTATTTGTAATTGTCTTCATCGATGATATCCCAGTATACTCGCAGTCAGAAGCCGATCATGCAAACCATTTGCGGTTGGTGTTGCATACCTTGCGGAGGAATAAGCTTTTTTGCAAATTCTCAAAGTGTGAGTTTTAGCTGTCGTAGGTGGCTTTTCTTGGCCACATGGTAAGTGGAGAGGGCATATCAGTGGATCCATCAAAGATAAGTGCCATTCGAGAATGGCCAGTGATGTCTTCAGTGGCCGAGGTCAGGAGTTTCCTTAGACTGGCAGGCTACTACAGACAGTTTGTGGAAAACTTCTCACGGATTGCTTTGCCTCTGACAACGTTGATGAGAAAGGATCAGAAGTTTGTATGGATGCTGGAGTGCACGCGAGCTTTTGAGGAGCTGAAGAGTCATTTGACCATGACGCCTATGCTGACATCGCCATGTGGTATAGACAACTATGAGATCTATAGTGATGCTTCAAGGAGTGGCTTAGGCTGCATTCTTCTATAGTTTGGTAAAGTTACTGCTTATAACTCACGCCAATTGAAAGTGCATGAATGGAATTATCATGTCCACGACTTCGAGTAGGCGGTGGTGATCTTTGCGTTGAAATTGTGGCGGCACTATCTATATGGCGTAAAGGTGGATATCTATACAGATCATAAGAGACTAAAGTATCTGTTGGATCAGAAGGATCTGAATATGAGACAATAAAAGTGGATGGAGTTTCTTGGGGACTATATCTTTGATATTCACTATACTCCCGGGAAGGGAAATGTGGTCGCTCATGCGTTAAGTCGTAGGACTCTGGTACGGGCAAGTTGGTCGCAGATGCATGATGAGCGTCTGATCCAGTATGACCTTATGGACAGGGTTTGGCGAGCAACAGAGCTTGATGAAAGTCTCCAACGCTATGCAAAGTATGGGTCAGATGGCCAATTCTCCTGGGATGACGGCTAGTTACGGAAAGATGGCCGGTTGTGCGTCCCAAGTATGGGTAAGTTGAGAGAAGAGTTGATGTATGAAGCTCCCTTTACAAAGTACTACATTCACCATAGAAGCACAAAGATGTACAAGGATATGAAGAAGTTATTCTGGTGGCGAGTACTAAAGAAATACATAACACATTATGTTGTTGTGTCAAACTTGTGTGTTGGTCAAAGCGGAATGTCAGAAGCCTGGCAGTTTCCTGAAGTCGTTACCTATTTCAGAGTGAAAGTTTGATAATATCTCAATGGATTTCTTACACGGGTTGCCGAGATCTCAACGCGGGAATGATTCAATCTAGGTGAATGTAGACCGGTTAACAAAAGTGGCTCACTTCCTACCGAATAAGAGGGTCGATTCAGCGGAAACTTTGGCAAAGCTCTATGTGGAGCAGATTGTCCGATTACACGGTGTTCCCCAGAGCATTGTTAGTAACCGTGATGGGCGATTCACGTCGAATGATTGGAGGCTAATCCATCAGTTATTGGGAACAAAGTTAGCATTCAGTACGACCTTTCATCCCCAAACAGATGGCAAGACTGAGCGGACCAACAGGATGATTGAAGATATGCTCCGAATGTGCGCCCTGGATTTTGGTAAGAGATGGGAAGATCATCTCTATTTGGTGGAGTTGGCCTACAATAATAGCTACCAAGCGAGCATCAGTATGGCTCCATATGAAGCTTTGTATGGTCGGAAATGTCGTACACCGCTAGCTTGGGCGGAAGCAGGCGAATCAAAAGTATATCAGTGCAAGGATATCGAAGAAGCTACTTTGACGATACGCTCTATTCGGGAGAGGTTATTGATAGCCCAGGATAGACAAGCTAAA
This sequence comes from Platanthera zijinensis, assembly GCA_039513925.1. Lineage (NCBI taxonomy): Eukaryota > Viridiplantae > Streptophyta > Magnoliopsida > Asparagales > Orchidaceae > Platanthera > Platanthera zijinensis. Next base: position 32,070,916 of record CM077091.1, on the reverse strand, counting down.
TACTACAATGCCAAGCATCAGAACGTGGAGTTTGCGGTGGGCGATTGGGTATATTTGAAGATCAAACCCTTCAAAGGCGTGTCCAGGTTTCGTCGGTTAAAAAAGCTTAGTCTGAGATATCTTGGTCCATTTGAAGTGGTGGAGCGAGTTGGGGAAGCTTCATATCGGCTAGCTCTTTCAGCAGAATTAAGTGGCTTGCATAATGTGTTCCACATCTCAGTGCTTCGAAAAGCCGTCAAGGATCCAGCTCAAGTGATTGAGAATGATTGTGTATTGGTCGAATATGGGCTAATGACAAAGGTTAGACCCATTCAGATCGAGGATAGAGCCGATAAACAGTTGCAGAACAAAACAATTGGGATGGTCAAAGTCTGGTTGGACAATTGTGGCCGTGAGGAGCTTACATGGGAGCGGGAGCAGACCATACGAGCTGATTTTCCCGAGTTGTTTGTTTGAACTGTTGTAAAGTGCGTCTTTTGTTGTAATGGTCGTTTTGATGTTATAACATTGTGCTTGCTGGATTTCCTTACTATGAACAAATTTTGGGACGGAAATTTTTTATAAGGAGGGGAGGGTTATAACACCCAAAATCCAAATTGGAGTTCAGGCTGGCTGAAACGGCCTGGGACATGGACGTGTTTCAGGGCGTGTACAGCGGTATACGGCCTGGTACATGGGCGTGTCCCAGTGTGTGTCCTTTACTGTATGTGTCGAGTCAAGTTCTCGACATATTATAGTTGACAATCGTCGAGAGGTGACACGGCAAGGGACATGGGCGTGTCCGAGGTCGTGTCCTGCTTAGGTGGGTAACTGGGCAGCATTGAGTGTGGGACACGGCCTGTGACACAGGCATATCACAGGGGCGTGTTTGGCACACGGCTAAATACACAGGCGTATGCCTCAGTCGTGTCCTTTTTTGGACTTTTCCAAGGCATTGAGGCATGGTGAACACGTGCTAGACACGGGCGTGTCTAAAGCCGTGTCAGGGCACATAGCCTGTGACACGGGTGTGTCACATATCGTGTCCTGGTCTGGATGAGTTGGTTCGTGTACCTCTTGTAGTACACGGCCTGTGATACGGGCGTGTACAGGCCATGTCAGCCCAAATTATAGACTTTGAGGTGGATTTGTGGCTGTTCGATTTCTTCATCTGGGATCCAATGGCTCAGGCTTCTCCCTACTATCTTTAAGTCAAGGATTTGAATGAACTATTCATTCATACATGGACTATTCTCTTTCTAAAAGAGAAGAGGGATAGGAGAGCAAGTAGAAGGAAGAGGAGAAGATCCGGCCACCCCTGGAGCTTTAGAGTTCTGATTCGAGATCAGAGGCCAGATCTATGGAGGCATGGGCGCTGGGGTTCTTTTCAACTGGCCAGAATTTCTATGGCTCCCAAGAGATCGTCAAGGGTAACGATCTTCCTTCATTGGACAAATGAAGTCCTCCTTTATGCATGAGCATGGGATCCTCCACTTGAAGTGTAAGTGATCTCCGTTGGTTGATAGTTGCTATCCCCAGTTGAGTCTGCATCTAGACCCGTAAATGTATAGTGCGAGATAGGCATATTGTGTGAAGCCCATCTGGACAGGTTGGTCTGGATTTGTGATGTTGCATACTACGCATCGGAGAAGACTCCGCGTATAAACTTGTAGTTTGTGGAGTCAATGGGTTGTGCCTATGAATGGAAGTAGAAGGAAGTACTGGAATGAGGAATTCCAGGAAAATACCCTTGTACTACTTGTGTTGTGGCTATAGTGTAGCCAATCCATTGTGGACAGTGTAGCCAGTCCTTGGCGGACAGTGTGGCTATTGTGAAGCAAGTCCTTGGTGGAAATTATGGCTAGTATGAGCTGCGAGCTCTGAAATGGCTTCTTGCTGAATAAGAAAGGTGAAACCGACCTGTACATTTAGATATACCCTCGGGTATGCTGTACTCGGTGATGGCAAGGCAACTTGAGCAATGGGGGGTGGTTGATCTGTACCTGCGTTATGTCGACTATACAGGAGAGCATCAAGGCATTGAGCTTTCGTCAGTGGCATAATGAGAGTCTTAGGCCTGCGCGCCATTAAGACTAAATGCTCAATACCGTGTAAACGGTGGTGTTGACCATGGTTTGCTGGTGCACCAAGAATGTGCCCTGAATGCACAGATCGTCGAGCCGTGTGGCTGACGGTTATGATGGATTGATTGTGCGTGAGAGCACAAGATATGATATATCTGTCTATTCATTGTTATGCCTGCAAGAAAGGAATGCCACTTCCCATGTAAAGGGGTAGGATTGTTATAATTGGTCAGCTGAATGCTAACCATTGCCTTGTTTGCCACCTTATGGGTGGGCTGTCCCTATGCAGGTGTTGGAGAGCCGAGTGGAAAGTAAGGGCTGAAGTCCCTATTATTGCTGCTGCTGCCGCTTCCAGTGCTAGCCCTCTATGTCTAAGCTTTCTATTATGTTTTGTTCATGTGTGGTCGGCCTGCGCACCGATGTATGCAATCCACACTGTGAAAAGAGGAAATGTAAGGCCTTAAGGCCAACATGTGTTGTATTTGCTGTATACTCTTTCAATAATTGATATATAAATGTAGTTTATATATGTAGTGGATATTCCGGTTATGAGTACATCTTTATTGTTAAATCTTCCGCTAGCATGCTCTGAGTTAGGGAACGATTGTGTTTTGGTATTAACCAATGACCTCGTCATCTATTTGTGGCATATAGTGTGGGGCCCCTGCCGGACCTTCTATTATATGTTATTTAACGGGTGGAGTCGTTACAACTAGCAGACCCAATTATTTTAAATACATGTTACTTGCACCCCACATACGGGGGCGAGTGCAATCCAGCTCGCTAGTTCCATGGACGAGTGTGTCCTGGTTCTCATTACTCGTCATCCTCTTAGGCGAGAGTGTGCTTGGTTCCAACGGCTCGCCCACCTTCGAGATGGAGGCGGGTCGTATACACCTGGATCGACTACCTTATAGGCGGATGCGTGCTAGCTTCCCCGGCTCACCTGCCTGTTAGGTGGATGCGGGCTGACCCCCTTGCTCGCCCGCCTCCTGGGCAGATGCAAGTCGGCTGCCCCGGCTCGCCCGCTTCCTGGGCAAATATGGGTCGGCTGCCCTGGCTAGCATAGGGCTTTTGATCCCCTGGCTCATTTCAAGGGCTCCGCTTCGCCTCGTTGGGTCCACTCGGCAAATACGGGGTTGTACATAATCCCCTCTCTTTTTGGGCATTTTCAAAGCTCAAAAGAACAATCTAACCCCAAGTGTTCAGTGAGTGCTTGCGGAGCTGGAGCAAATCTTTTTGGTTGGTCCCACCTTCTTGCTTTATATATATATCGCCAGCCTCGAAGGAATTCACCCACTTACTTCCTCCTCTTGTTTATGCACGTTACTGCAGCAGTGCACATAATGCCTATCTTGTAGGAGATGCGCACTCTCCTGAAGGCCATGAGGAAGGGCACACAGCCGCAGGTCGTCGATGTCACCCCCTGGCTAGCTCGGAGGTCACCTGGCTCTTCCTTAAGACCAAAGAAGGCCAAGATGGTCAAACGCCCTTCTCAGGGTTATGCCCCTCTTCCAGTCCGGTGGCTGGTTCTGAGGCCATCCCCCAGGTATGTGGGCCGATTGTTGGGAATATTTCCCTCAATGTTCCCTAGATTTGAAGAGGCATAACAATCAGTACGAAGAACATATTTGTATTTGATGTTGTTCAAGCTCATCATGTGCAGGATGTTCCATGGAAAAAGTTTAGACAAGTTGTCTAAGTCCTTGTGACAGGTGGTCACAAGGTGGAGAAGTGGAGAGATAGAAATCCATCTAAGTATACAGGTGTTGAGCAAAGCTAGTTCACTCAACGCCATAAGTCAAAGAAGGATGATGAAAATACTGAAAATCTACGAAGTCCACAGGTGTTAAGTGAAGCCAGTTCACTCAACGCAAGTTTCCAAAAAGCACTGAGTAAGGTGTGGACAGTAAAAGCCCAACAATCTGTAATGCAATTCTGCAGCTAAGTCCACATGCATTGAGTGAAGGAAGTTCACTCAACACCATATATCAAGAAGCGTTGAGTATAGCTGAGTCTGTCAAAGCCTCAGCATTGGCAAGGTGAAAAATTGGCTAAGTATAGAATCGTTAAGTGATGACAGCTCACTCAATGCTCTAAATGCCTCAATAAGCTGGCAGACTTTAGAGAAGCAGATAAGTATAAAAGCATTGAGTGATGAAGCTTCACTCAACTCTCTCAACGCCTAGCAGATAAAGATAGTTACAGTTAAGTCTAGGGTTATTAAGTGATGCCAATTCACTCAATGCACTCAACTCTTGTCAGTGCAGAAAAGATTGACTAAGTCCAGAGGGGTTGAGTGAAGCCAGTTCACTCAACGCACTCAACGCCTGATGATGCAAAGAATTTGACTAAGTCCATATTCATTGAGTTAAGGAAATTCACTCAATGCACTCAATGCCTGGAGTTGAATCTGAGGATTTGGCTAAGTCCATAATTCATGACGTTAGCCAAAGTCGACAAAGTTCAAATTAGCTGTGGGAAAGCTACACAACACGAAAAATACTGTCGGAGGTCTACTGTATGTCTTCTTTTGTTAAAACAAGGTGCAGCTAGCAATTACAGGTGATCCACACTACTTTTTGGAGCCGTTAATCAGCGGAAGATAAAAGGGACAAGATGGAAGGAAGGAACTTTAACTTTTAGGTTTTATCATTTTGAAAAGTTACGGCTGGATTCATCTTCCTCTCCATTATTGCCGAGCTTGAAGCTTGAATCAAAACAGCTGATCTAAAAGTTCTTTCAAGTTGTTATAGCAAATTTCTTCTGCTACAACAAGCTTAGATAAGGATCTAATAAAGAAGGAGGAGAAAAGCTTACAAGTTCCTGCTGGTCCTGGTTAGCTGATTGAAGAACACAAGAACTGTCTATTCCTCAGTCTTCTTAGTAAGTTAAGAAATAAGATTATGAGTTTCTTCAGCACAGGCAGCTTATTACTGAACATTTATTTTTTGTTGCTATGAAGAAGGTTATGGCTGTTAACTCAGCTCAGGAGGCAGACACAGAGAAATTTATCTGGTGTCAAATCAACCACACCAACCAACTCTCTTTTTGTAGGATCCTTTTGGATCTGATTTGTAAGCCTGATTTATAAAGGTTGAGGTAGGATCCCTATGTGGATCTGAGTGTAGGGATGTTGAGCCTGAGTTTGTATGATCCTTGTGTGGATTTGAGTGTAGGGCTGTTGAGCCTGAGTTTATTGGATCCTTGTGTGGATCTGAGTGTAGGGCTTGCGTGCCTGAGGTAGGGCCTTTGGCCTGAGTAGGATCATGACAGATCCGAGGTAGGAGAGTGTTACTCTCTGAGTTATAGGGCTAACCTCCATAGCCTGAGTTGTAGAACTTGTGCTCAAGTCTGAGGCAGGTGGTATTTTTTCCTCTGAGTTGTAGGATCAAGCTTGCTCTGAGGTAGGCTTTGTGCCTGAGTTGTAGGTCTTGTAGGAGACTGAGAGATCCTGAGGGATCTTTGTTATAAGCTCTAAGGAGCCGAGTTTGGAGAAGAGGCCTTGTATAACAAGCTGTTAGAAAGGTGAGGGAAAGTGGACGTACCATAATCTAGGGGAACTATAATAAATCTTGTGTGTGCTTTGCATGATTGTCTTAGAAGCATTATTTAACTCACCTATATTATAGTAAGTAGAGGGAAATTTATAAAAGACCAAAAACCTATTCACCCCCTCTAGGTGATTAGCTATCATAGAATTAAAGACTTTCAAGTGGTATCAGAGGGAGGTTGCTCAAGAAGGACTTAACAGTCAGAGTAGATCTCCATGGGTAGCTGAAACAAGTATACTTATGGGTTCAGGAGAGAACCATAAGGATCTAGGTTCCATGAAACTCCCCATCTGTAGGAAGGAGAGTTTTAGAATCTGGAAAGAGAGGGTCAGGCTATTTATGGAAACCTCTGGCCCAAGGATCTTATGACAGTCAAAGAGGGACCTTTCATCCCTATGAAGGTCTCAGTTTTGGATTTTATAGTCTATACACCAAAGACATATTCTGAAATGACCAAGGATGAGGTCATACTTGCTATATTGGACAAGAGGGCACAGAACATTATTGTTAGTGTCATAAGTGATTCAACCTTTTAGAATCTGGTTCACTACAAGACCTCCAAGGAGATGTGGGACACTTTGGTGGTCTATATGGAGGGAACTAAAGAGGTCAGAGATGATAGGATGTCCATGCTAAACAAAAAGTATAAGGCTTTCAGGCAGTCCCAAAAAGAGAACATTGCTACTTGCTATGAAACATTTTTCAGGATAGTTAATGAGCTAAGGGCCTATGTGAGGGTCTTCAGTAATTATAAGCTTAATGGAAAGTTCTTGAGGTCTCCCACCAGATGGTACACCAAGATCTGTGCCATCAGTGAGGTAGCCAAGCTAGCTGATACTCCTCCCCATACTCTAATTGGAAATCTGCTCTCTTATGAGATGCAGCTAGCTGCAAGGAAAGAGGAGGAGTCCATCAGCAAATCCCAGGCCAAGGAAAAGTCTTTGGCCTTCAGAGCAGAGAGCACCAAGAAGGGAAAGGAGAGGATTCCCTCACCTACAAGAAGGCATGCTAACTTAGACAGTACTGGGCCAAGTTCATTTGATAGCAGCTTGTCAGATAAAGACGTTGTTTCCTTCTACAGTCAGCTTCAGAAACTAATTAGGAGAAAGCAGTAGAGGAGCAGACCTTCCTCCTCCTCTCATCACAAGGAGGACTACTACAAGGCAGAGAAGAAGCATCCAAGGGAGGCATGTATGACTCCAAGTCTAGTAAACATGTTTCCTTTAAAGTTGTTTTCTACTGTTTTAGCAAACTTGGGCATGCTATTGTTGACTGCCCAGTGAAGAGAAAAGAGGTTGGTGAGAAAAAGGCTCACCAACAAAAGGGCAATAAGGATAAGTCCTTCTTGCAAAGAAGGAGAAGAGCTGGACTGACTCATATTAATCAGAGTCTGAAGAAGAAGAAGCCTATATTGGGATGGTTGTTTTTACTGCTGAAGAAGGAGCAGAAGCAGAAGCTGAGGACTATCCTGCTTCTAGAATAGGGATCAGGACCCCTCTATCATATCCAGATAGTTATTCAGAGGTGGATGATGAAGATGAAGAAGATAGATTCAACTACTATGGGTTGATGGCAAGGTCTGATGATGAATCCATCCAGGGACAGCCTGGTCCAGTCAAGGTACATTCCTTATCCATCTCATCTTCTGAATCAAATCATGAGACTAGTCCAAACTCTGATGCTTCTTCATCTAGTGGTGAATAGTGCTCAGTTTTTGAGGAAGGTGTCAATCAATTGATTGATAAGTATGGTGAACTTCTTGATGCTTTTAAGAAGTGCAAGAAGTTGACTAAAAAGCAAGCTATGGAGATTGCCTCTCTTTAGCTAGCTGCTGCCCAGCATGCTGAGACAACATCATTGCTGGATTAGAAGGACAGGGAAGTTAGCCAACTTCAGGTCTTGAATCTCATCAAGATAGGTTCTATCAAGTACAAGAATAGTCTCATTAGGGACCTTGAAGAGAAGCTCAAGAGGGAGAAGAGAATACTGGCTAGTTTTTCTAAGCCTAATAATATGTTTCCCTTGATAGAATCTTTCTTCTCTCAAAAGGGTAAAAAGGGGTTGGGGTTTAAGGGAAATACTAGTTTTTCCCCTTCCAAAGGGAAGGGCAAAGCTCCTGTTCAGCCTCTGGCTTCCAAGCCTCCCATTCCTTTTAAGAAAGTACAGTTGCCTTTAAATATGTATGACCAAGAGAGCATCTATGGTCACTGATGAATGGTAGATCAACTAGTATGAACAAAGAGGTTCACAACTATCGTGGAAGTTACATTAGGGGATTGAGTGCCTTTAAGGCTCCCCATGAGGAAATCCAAATGGCCCATCATGAACCATTTGTGTTTGGTTAACCAGCCTCTTCACTCATGAAAGAGGCATTGGCCAACTCTCAAGGCCATCTAGCAAAGACCCAGACCAAGGGAAAGTCCATCAGCAAGCCATATCTAGCTATCTATAATGTTATAAACAACATGTCGTCTGCAAAGAGTACTGCTATAAATTGCTTTCAGAACAAGCCAAGAAGACCTGCTGAAAGACTCACCTTCAGTGAGATCCTTGCTGAAAGGAACTTAAATAAGGCTGTTGCACCTTTTCCTTCTATTCAGTCAGCAGTTGAGCCAACTACAGGACCTACTCAGAAGATAAGGTATAATATACATGAGTGTTGGTGCTTTGGCAAGGTGGGGCATTTTTTCTTAGATTGCTGGCACAATCCTACTATGCCAAGAGCTAGTGGTAGTCCACCAGTTAAAAAAGATGCAGGTAAACAAGTCCATTTTCAGACTAACATGCACCTAGGACCCAATAGATATTAAGGTCCTAAGGTAAAATAAATTATGTGATGTAGGTTAGTCGAAGTGCCCATATCCCTATATGGTATTTGGACAATGGTTGTTCAAGGCACATGAATGGGATAAGGAGCAACTTAAAGGAGTACACTCCAGCGAAAGATGGACCCAAGGTTATATTTGGTGGTTCAGATAGAGGAGTGACTAGAGGCTATAGTAAGATTACCAATGGCATAGTGACCATCTCAAAAGTAGCTTATGTTGAAGGGTTGCAACACAATCTCATAAGCATAAGCCAACTCTCTAATCTTGGTGATATCATTGTCTTCTATAAGGATGAGTGCAAGATTAAGAGGTCAAGTGACCAAGAGATCATCTTGACAAGAACTAGGAGTGGAAATGTTTATTGAATAAATTTCCTTTGTCTAGATTCAGACTCTCCTATTTTTATAGTGGCAAATGAGAAAGTTTCTTATTATGTGCAATGGCACAAGAGACTAGCTCATTTGAATTACAAGACTATTGGTAAGCTCTTTAGTGAAGAGCTAGTTAGGGATGGTCCTAAGATGAAATGCACCAAGGAAAGCTTGTGCTTAACATGCCAAAAGGGCAAGCAGACTAAGGCTTACTTCAAGGGAATTGGGACCAAAGACAATGTGAGGTGCTTATACCTCTTGCATATGGACTTGTTTGGTCCTATGCCAATTCATAGTCTAGGTAAGAAAGTCTACACCCTTGTGGTGGTGATGACTATTCTATGTTTACTTGGGTATTCATTCTTAAGAAAAATAATTAAACCCTTGATGTCTTCATGAAGGTTGTAAAGCAAATTCAGAATGAGTTTGATAGTATTGTGGTCAAAATCAGAAGTGACCATGAGATTGAATTCCATTCGGATAGCATGACAAAGTTCTTTGAAGAGCTAGGGATTTATCAAGAATTTTTTTCTCCAAGAATACCCCAGTAAAATGGAATTATTGAGAGGAAAAATAGAACTCCTGAAAGAATTCAATAATGAACAACTAATCACCTAGAGGGGGGGGGGGTGAATAGGTTTAATTCTTTATAATAGGTAGTTTTAGGATTTCTAACTAGCAAATCTACTTATCCAATCATTCAAGCAACACAAATAATCAGAGTAAGCAAAACATAGCACAGAGACACACAAATTTATAGTGGTTCCCCAATATTTGGGTACATCCACTTTCTCCCTTCGCCTATCTTACAATGTTCTAGATTCTGCCCAACTTCGACTTTTCTCAGATCCACAGATCTTACCACTCAGAACCCTTCAAGGTTCCTACAACTCAGACTTCTTCAAGTCCTGCAGATCAGATCCTTCAAGATCCTACAACTCAGATTCTTCCCAAGAACCCTACCTCAGAGTTTTCTAACTCCTACTTCAGGCAACGTGCCCTACCTCAGCCCTTATAATTACAGGTTTACCACTCAGAAAGATTGACTTTCCTATACCCAGATCTATATAGATCCTACAGTTGTGATTATAATGTTTTCAGAATTTCTTTACCCAGAGATAGAGAAAATGTGGTAAAGTGTTCTTGACCAAATCTTGAGAGATTGGTCTTCTTCTGATCCTTTCAACTTTGGATCTGATTCAACCTTACTTAGCTTCTTTCAAAGCTTCTTGAAAATAGAGAACTAGATTGAATCTCTCTTGAGCAGATGAAGGTGATCTTGAATCAGCTTCCTTCTTCTCCTTATTCTTATTAGAGAAATGATTCTGTAATACATACTGATCTCCATAGATTTCTCTTCATCTCTATATTTTTTTTGTTGTGTCTTATTCTCTTTAATAGCACTGTACTATTTATAGAAACACAGCAGAGGTAATTGGTAGCTGACTAGCATCTGACAGTTCTGACATCTGACAACTTTGACAGTTATGCCAGCTGTCACTTCTTAGATCTGGAAATCTGCAACTTGGTCTTCAAAACACTAAACAATATCGAGAAAGATCTTCTTCATAATGTGTTGACACTGATTTCAAAATGTATCGACACAGATTTTGAATGTGTCGACACAGCTATCTAGATGTCGACACATTACCTTGATGTAGTCGATAAACTCCAATCTCTATCGACATAGCTTTTCTTCAAAACAGTTGTCAACCCAAGTCCTGGGTGTCGATATATCAGCTTCAGCTTACTATCATCACTACTAGTCATAGTGTGTTGACAATAGTTTTGAGTGTCGAAATAGTTGATCTTCGAATCAGCATTCAGGATGTTGACTGTGATCATTTAAGTCGACACAACTTGTGTTGTCTGATATCTGTGTGTCGACAAAAGTCCTTTGTGTCGACACAACTGGTGTAGATTGATACTTATGTGTGTCGATATAAGTCCTGTGTGTCGACACAGCTTTGCTCTTACTCTCGACACAGCTTCTTTATAAGTGTCGACACTGACCGAGTGTCTTGACGCTTTTATACATAGACAAATTTCTGCATTACTGAGCCTGCACAAATAAACTTAAACAAACATTAAATACAAGATGATGTATGTCATTGATTTAAGTGAGGCTTCTCCAAATCTGATACAATTACCAATGTACCAAACAATCTCCCCCTATTTGGAGAAGTCATAACCACAATTCAATGATATACACCATTATAATAACTAGCAAAATTAATGATATACTAACAAACTCAGACATGGTTAATCATTAGCAGAAAATATATATGTTACAAAGTTAAGCATATCCATCACAAAAACACGTAACATATAAACAGATAGAATCAAACATATTTACCCAACTAAGAAATTATCCTATCATTTAAAATTATATATGACTTATAAAATTCAAGAATGTCTAGTAAGAACAACATTATTACATAGTTCTAAATTTTAAGACATAAAAGAATCTAAGTCAGCATGGGTTCCTTGATCATAATTCCTTTGCCAGGTTGAATCCTAGCTTGTACATTAGCTTCTGTGTCATCAACCAGCTTCTTTCCTTTATGATCCTTCTTATTGAGCTCTTCATCCTTGATCTTTTTTCCTTTCAAAGTAATGAAAATGAAAAGGCTTTGGGAAATACTTTCTAGGCTACACCGAGTTAGCATGTATCTTCCTAGCTTTAAGATCTCTTCTGAACTGAAATATGGCATCTTGCCGCTCCTGATATTTACTCCATTCTTTTTCAGAATACCTCTATCATGAATATTTTCTTTCACAGCTTTCCAAGCACCTGTTGGATTTCTTCAAAATCAAAAGGAGGATAAATAACTTGAGCTACTTCGTGCTGAACCCCTTCAATATAAGCAGGTTGAATTCCAGATTCAGCAGTGTTGTCATCATCACAAAGGGGTAGATAACCAAGAGTTGCTCTGATGCTATTTGATATCCATTTAGCATGATTTAGCTTGCTTTGACTAATACTCTCTCCCCCTTTATGATTTCACTTTCTACGTGTTCTCTCAGATCATCATTTTGAAACCTTACCTGATCAGCCAGATAATTTGTTCCTTCTTTGTAGTAGGTCCTGAACTTCTTTAGTTAATCAGAAATATTTGTTTGAGATGCCTTGATTGCTGTTTGGACAGCTGCTAAATCTTCCATGATTTGCTTGGACACTTCAGTCTTTATAGCAGTGACACTAGTCTCAATTTTTGTTAGAATAGCATGATGTGAGTCTTTAAGATTATCATTCATTCTAATTTGATTTTCCAGGACATAACCTTGTTTGACTGCAACATCTTCTATTTCATTCTTCATCTCCTATTATTGCTTGACAAGGTAGACTACAGCATTACCTCCCTTATGGAAGCAATCTGTCATTTCTTTTTTATTTTGATTAACTTCAAATCTGATGGATTTTATATCCTGGGCAAGTTTAAATTGCAGTTCCTTATGAGTCTCATCCACATATTTTCCAGAGCAAGTCTTTTCTCATCCATCTTTAATTGCAGTAGCACTAAAAGTGAACTGAAGTCTGCTGTAGGAGTTGTTGTTGGTGGGGTAGTCTTCAAAGCTTTCTTATAGACTATGCTTTTCTTCCTTATTTCCATTAGTTTTCTCTTATTTAGCTCTAGGACTTCTTGTTCAACTTCTGATTCAGAAGAACTGGCTACATCTACAGCCTAAGGCTGGTTATCAGGAAAATGTACTGGGTCAAGGTCTGGTACCTCCCACTCAATCTGTGCATCTTCTTGAAGTATGTCCTGGTTGTCCTTCTAGACATATGGATAAGTATCAGATGGAGGAACATTGTCCTCAGTAGCCCCAGTCTTCTCCCCCTGGACATCAGCTTGTGAAACAAAGGTCTCTTTCTCAGCAACTTGAACTAACACAGTTTGTGCTTCTGGCCCATCTATCATAACAGCATCCTTGTTGATATCCTTGAGAACCTCCAGGACAGTGAGATGAGCTGCTTCACTGTCCATGATAATCTCTGTGAAGTCTCCCCTAGAATTGAGGACACTTGAGGATGTGGCACTGAATCATCTTCCCTTTGAGATTGTACTTCATTTACATCCTCATCAGAACAAAAAACCACATCCTCTTCTGAATCACTAGATGATTCTATAATATTTGCTACTGATTTATTTTTCTTTAGTTCTTTTTGATGTTGCACAAGAGCTAGAGTCTCCTTGGTCAGTACCCTGTCCCATCTTGACAAGATTTTAGTTTCAATTCTCCTCATATAATTGATTTTAGCTTTTGTAGCTTGATCTCTAGCATTACTGAGACTAGATACAAACTCAGGATCCTGCCTAGGTTAGGCTTCTTGATTCCTTCCTTGATCCTGTCAAAGACTACTGTCGACCAGTCAGTCTTGAGATTGAATATTAATCTTATCATTAGGCTGAACATGAAGGAAGATATCCTGCCATGTCCCCTATCTTGCACAAGATAACCTTCCCAACAACTTCAGAAAGAAATCTTCCTTGGGAATTAATTCCTTTTCTATTCAATGAGGATCTAATCTTTGTGGTTACATTCAGACCATTAGAGTCCCTCTGCTATCTTATCGGAATCAACCTCATCTTCTTCTTTGAGCGACGACAGTTGGAGTACCTTGCTCAGTTTTTTAGAAGTAAGCTTTATCTTTGTCCCAAGAACTATTGACCTAATCTTGTTTCCAGTTTAATCTAGCTTTGCGTTGGAGAAGAATTCAATTACTTCTTTCTTCAAAATCTTGGTTGGTTCTGAGACCAGTAATTATAGTCCAGCGTTAGTGACAAGGGTGATGACATTCTGAATCTCTTGAGAAGCATCGTTGAAGGCATTACGAACCAGTTCGTAACCCTCTTTGATGTTATCCTCCAACTTTGGCGCCATTAAATGTTGAAGGAAGAGAGATTGAGGTTGGTTGAGAGGTGATCTAGCTCTCGACACAGAAGTTCAATCTCTCGAGAAAGATAAGTCGTGTGGTCGACTAATTCTCTTTCTAACCTATTTATAGGGTTTTAAATTTGGAAGGTCAAACGACGTGACCAAATATTGTGTGTCAACACCTTGTGTCGACAAAGAAGTTAACATCTCGACACGGATGATATGGATTCAACACTATTATTTGTCGACACCACTCTATAGGAGTCGACATATAAGACTTGACATTATTTTGTCGACACCTTAATTTAAGGTGTTGACAGAAGTATGTCGACACAAATGTAAGATGTCGACAACATTGTATTGACACTTTACTTTTAATGTCGACACTAAGCTCTGGTAGTGTCGACACTTTCCTTTTAATGTCGACACTAAGCTCTGGCAGTGTCGACACTAACAACAATTAATGTCGACCAACTTATTGTTGATGTCAACATGAATTCTTAACTTAACCAATATCTGAGGATTTTTCATTTAATGAGTTTATACATTGACTTAATCAATATCTAGCATTCCTAGCTCAATCTTAAAGTTATTGAACTTAGTTTTATCCTGAGGCTTAGTGAATATGTTAGCTATTTGTCTATCTGTAGTGACAAACTCTAAACAGATGTCATTTTTCTCTACATGTTCTCTTATAAAGTGATACTTAATTTCAATATGCTTTGTTCTACTATGTGAAGCAGGATTTCTAGCAATGGAAATAACACTTGTAGAGTCATAATATAATGGTGTTTTACTTAGCTTGATGTCATAATCTTCTAACTGGTGCTGCATCCACAATAGTTGTGCACCACAACTTCCTGCAGCAATGTACTCTTACTCAACTGTAGAAATGGTAACACTTGTTTGCTGCTCCATGACACTAATCTTCCACCTAGGAACTGACAAGTACCTGTGGTACTTTTCCTATCTTCTTTGTATCCTGCAAAATCTGCATCTGAAAATCCAGTTAATAGGAAATCTCTATTTCTAGGGTACCAATGACCTAGATCTGGTGTGCCCTTAAGATATCTCAGAATTCTTTTTACAGTAGAACAATGTGAATCTTTAGGGCATGCTTGATATCTAGCACAGACACATGTTGCATACATGATGTCAGGCCTACTAGCAGTCAAGTAGAGGAGGGAGCTAATTATCCCTCTACATAAAGTCCCATCAACAGGTTTTCCTGCTTCATCTTTGTATATAGGCATACTTGACCCTATTGGAGTTTTCATGGTGGATGTTGTATCCATACTATATTTCTTTATCAACTCCTTGGTGAACTTAGACTGTGATATGGACAAGCCATCATCAGTCTGTTTTATTTGAAGTCCTAGAAAGAACTTTAACTCACCCATACTGCTCATTTCAAATTTCCCTTGCATAAGTTTAGCAAACTTCCTACAAAGGTTGTTTTCAGTAGATCTATAGATTATGTCATCAACATAAATCTGAACTAGTATGATCTTGCCTTTAGATTCCCTAAGGAATAGAGTTTTGTCTATTTTCCACCTTGAGAATTTATTCTCAATGAGGAAGGTAGACAATGTCTCATACCAAGCCCTAGGTGCCTGTTTCAACCCATAAAGGGCTTTCTTAAGTCTATAGACATTGTTTGGAAAATGAGAATCAACAAATCCTGACGGCTGTTCTATATATACTTCTTCCTTCAAGTCTCCATTCAGAAATGCTTACTTGACATCCATCTGGTAGACATTGAATCCTTGATAGGTTGCATAGGCAAGGAATAGTCTTATGGCCTCCAACCTTGCTATAGGAGCAAAAGTTTGGTCAAAGTCTATCCTTTTTTCCTTCCTGTAACCTTTAGTTACCAGCCTTGCCTTATTTTTGATTATGATTTCATTATCATCCAACTTATTCCTGTAGATCCATTTTGTTCCAATGACATTGTGTCCTTCTGGTCTAGGAACAAGTTTCCATACTTTGCATCTCTTGAACTGGTTCAGTTCTTGTTGCATGGCACCTATCCAGTGAGAATATTTAATAGCTTTCTCAAACTTCTTAGGTTTCACCTGGGACAGAAAGCATGAACATAGTATAGTGTTCATGCTCTTGCTCTTTGTCATTACACTATGTCTAGCATCACCAATGATTTGGTGAGCTAGATGATCTTTAAGATGTCTCATTGCTTGAGGCATCCTTTCTACAACAATTTATTCTTTAGTGTCTTCAACTTCCATTTGTGGAATATTATCAGCTTGCTGTTCTAGAGCTCCCCCTTGACAGCATCCATCATCTTCTATATTTTCTTTTATTGTCTTAACTTCTTTAATATATAGCATCTCAAAATTGTCCTTTAGACCTACAGAACTACATGAAATGTTAGGCAACTAATTGTTAATAAGCATAGATTCATCAAAAACTACATGGATAGATTCTTCTACAACTTGTGTAGTCAAGTTATAGACCCTATATGTCCTACTATTGTTGCTGTACCCCACAAAGATTCCCTCTTGGGACTTGGCAACAAACTTAGTCAAGTGAGACTTACCATTGTTATGTATATAGCACTTGCTACCAAAGATCCTAAAATAGGATAAGTTTGGTTTTCTACCCTTCAGAATCTCATAGGGAGTCTTCTTATGACTTTTAGTGATAGAGGCCCTATTGAGGACATGATATGCAGTGTTTACTGCCTCTGCCCAGAAATATTCTAGAAGAGAAGTGTCACTTAGTAGGGTCTTACCAGCCTCTATTAGAGTTCTATTTTTCCTTTCAGCAATACCATTTTGTTGTACTGTTAAATTCATTCTGTATCTGCTTAACAAAGGTCTGGAAAACATCAGGTGTTTCAGATTTCTTCCTTAGGAAGAACACCCATACAAACCTGGAAAAGTCATCTACTACAACCAATGTATAGGCTTTCCTACCTAGACTATGAACTGGAATAGGACCAAACAAATCCATATGTATAAGGTAAAGACACCTCACTGAATCTTTGGAATCAAGGCTTTAAAAGAGGATCTTGTCTACTTGCCCTTTTGACATGCTGAACAGATACTCTCCTTGACACACTTGACTTTAGTACCATTCCTGACTAGACAAAACTGAAGAGTTTTCCTATTGTCTTATAGTTTAGATGAGCTAGCCTCTTGTGTCATTGTACACAGAGAGTTGCTTTCTCATCTGCAACTAGACAAATAGGAGAATATCTTCTCATACATTCAAAATCTAGACAATAAACATTTCCTCTCCTAGTGCCAGATAAGATGACCCCTTGGTCATTAGAATTTTTCATCTGACACTTATCTTTGAGGAAAGAAATGGCATAGCCAAGATCACATAATTGGCTTATTCTTATCAGATTATGTTTCAAACCTTTCACATAGGCCACTTGTGTGATAGTGACTAGACAATTTGTAATCTTACCAAAAACTTTTATAATCCCACTTTCTAAACCTCCAAAGATGACTTTGGGTCCATTATTAGTTAGATTATAGTCCTTTAGCATCCTCTTTGTTCCAGTCATGTGCCTGGAACAACCACTGTCCAAGTACCATATAGGGGTATGACTACTTGGACTCACCTGCATAAAATAAGACTATCTACCCATAGGGCCTCAATTTTTATTGGGTCCTAGGCACTAGTTAGACTGAAAATGCACCGGGCAACCTGCAGCTTTAATGACAGGTAGACTATCCATCTTGACACTATCATTGAACTAGCAGTCAATGGCAAAGTGACCCACCTTACCACAACACCAACACTCATACTTATTATACCTCCTCTTAAGTACTGGTCTGACAGCATTGCTGTCTTTAGTTCTTAAATCTGATGGTATAATAGTTCCTTTTCCTAGTCTATCAGTCAAAGACTTCTTGGGAATTTGTCTAGCAGCAGATGTACTTGGGATATCTTGAGTCTTAACAGCAGCATTCTTCTTTTCAAAGTAAATTCTCCTGATTGCTTCAGTGATGCCCATATTAGTCCTGTTATCAGACTTCCTTTTGTCTGATTCTGGCCTGTAAGACCTTGGAAGTGAACTGTTTGTTTTTGTTTGAGTGATGGGGCTGAGACACCAAACACAAATTGTCCAGAATGGGCAAGTTGAGTTTTTTGGTGAGCTGTCATATAGTCACTTGCACCCTTACCATTCTCAATCTCACAGTAACCATAAATGCATTCATGGTCATACCTGTTTGATGGTTGATCAATCTTCTTAAAAGATATAGGGGGCATTGAGGCTAGTGGCTGTACTGAAGCTTTGCCTTTACTTTTAGATTTGGCAACTCTAGTTCTAACTTTGTAAACTAGTCCCTTCTTACCCTTTTGGATGGAGAAGGAATCTATTAAAGGTAAAAATGTACTAGGTTTATAAAATTTAGCCATTAATTCCCTCTCCTTTTGAAGTCTACTTTCAAGATTCATGATATGATCAATCTTAAAAGTAATAGTACCCATCTGAATAACAGTTATGTTCTTCAGTTTACTAACTTCTTTATCTTCAGATCCAGTACTTTTGTTGAGTCTGAAGTAGCCAATTTCAGAGAGGCATTCTCCTTTGCTAACTTTTTGTCTAGGATCCTTATTTCCTAAAATGTTTTCAGGAGATCACCATAATCATCAATCAGTTGATTGATGTCTCCCTCAGATTAAGAACCATCATCACTTTTTTGAGTTGATGCTTCTGATTCTGGACTAGTTGTATATATAGTTCCAGATGGTGAGGAATGTACCTTACAAGGACCAGGCTGATCCTCTCTGTCTCCTTCCTCATCAACTCCCAACAGACCAAAGCAATGACTGTATTCTATACTTGAATTGATGTCATCCAGCATCTGCAGGAATTCAGTCTCCATATAATCTACTTCTGTTGAATATAGCCCAATATAGGCCTCAACATCATCTTCTCTTTCTGATTCTGATGAAGATGAATCAGTCCAGCTTTTTTCTTTCTAAGCAACAAAAGACTTTTCCTTCTTGCCCTTATTATGCTTCTTCTTGTATCCTGATTCCTTTCTTTTCACAGGACAGTCAGCTATGACATGTCCTGGTTTGCTACAGCAATAGCAAACTATTTTAGAAAATGTTTGTTTACTAGTTTTTGAGCCATACCTGTCTTCTTTAGAGGATTTCTTCTTTACTTTGTAGTAATCATCCTTGGGTAAGAAGATGTGGATGGCCTGCTTCTCCAGCTCTTTTTCTTTACAAATCTATGGATCTGTCTGGTGAAAGCAGCAAAGTCTTCATTAGAATTATGACCATCTGATGTGCTGGAGTCTAAGCTTTCAATTTCTGTCTCAACAACCTTCCTGGGAGGAGAAGGAGACTTTCTCCTACCCTTTCTTGAGGCCTCAAATTTGAAAGCCACAAACTTATCCTTGATTGAAGACTTGTTACATTTCTCCTCCACTTTCCTTGTTGTCAACTACATTTCATAGGATAGCAATTTACCAAACTGTGTTGGTGGAAGTGTATCAGCTAATCTGGCCACTTCTCTTATGACACAAATCTTAGTATCCCAATTTTTGGTTAATGACTTGAGAAATTTTTCATTAAGCTCATATGTGTTTAATATCCTTAAATATGTAATTAGTTCATTCACTATCCTAAAGAATTTCTTATAGCATTCTGTAATGCTATCAGTCTTGGCCTGTCTAAAGCTCTCATACTCCTAATTGAGCATAGACTTTATGTCATCTCTAACCTTTTCGGTTCCTTCCATGTAAACAACTAGTGTGTCCCACATTTCTTTTGATGTTTTGCAATGGACCAGACTCTGAAAAGTTTAATCATATATGACACTAACTATTATGTTCTATGCCCTTTTGTCCATAGTAGCAAAGATGATCTCATCCTTAGTCATCTCTTCATAACTCTTAGGAGTGGATTTATTGGCATCAAGAACTGATGTTTTCATAGGTATAAAGGGACCTTCTTGAACTGTAATATAAATTCTTGGATCAGATGTCTCCATGAACAATCTGACTCTTTCTTTCCAGATACCAAAATTTTCTTTCCTGTATATAGGAAGTTTCATTGAACCAAGCTCTTTCTGATTCTCACTTAATCCCATTTTGAATATCTGTAACTGCCTTGGAGATAAGCTCTGACTGTTAAGTCAAATTTTGAGCAACCTCCCTCTGATACCAATTGAAATAATTCAATAATGAACAACTAATTACCTAGGGGGGGGGGGGGTGAATAGGTTCAATTCTTTATAATAGGCAGTTTTAGGATTTCAAACTAGCAAATCTACTTATCCAATCATTCAAGCATCACAAATAATAAGAGTAAGCAAAATATAGCACAGAGACACACAAATTTATAGTGGTGTAACGACTCCACCCGTTAAACAACATATAATAGAAGGTCCGGCCGGGACCCAAGCCAATATGCCACAAACAGACGGTGAGGTCACAGGTTATTACCACCAACGCATCCTTACTCAGAGCATGATAGCGGAATAATAAACAGTAGGTTGAACTCATACCAGGAATATCCACTATATATATTACCAATGTTATATATACAACCACTCGAACGAGGGGATAGCAAATACCATAGTTTGGCCTTAGCCTTACAGTTGCTCTTTGTACAGTATGGATTACAGACATCGCCGCGCAGGCCGACCATACATAAATAAAAGAAGCATAACTAGATAGCCTTCAAGGGCTAGCAACAACAGCAACAGCAATAGCAGAAACAACAACAGCAGGGGCATCAGGCTTTCACTTCCCGCTTGGCTCTCCAGCACCTGCACAGGGACAATCCACCCAGAAGGTGGCAAGCAAGGCAACGGTCAGCATTCAGCTGACCAATTTATAACAATCCTACCCCTTTCTCGGGGCAGTGGCATTCCTTCCCTGCAAAGCCATACATCATTAATATAGTATATATTGCGCTCTCACGCACATTCAAGCCAACACAACTGCCAGTCGTACGGCCCGACAATCCATGCACTGAGGGCACATTCTTGGTGCATCGGCAAACCAGGTCAACACCACCGTTTACAAAGTATTGAGCATTTAGTCTTAATGGAGCGCAGGCCTAAGACTCTCATTATGCGCTCCAACATGACAATCACTCAGGTCCTCCCATCGGACGGACATAATACATGTATAGATAAACCACCCCCCCATTGCTCAAATCGCCTTGCCATCACCAAGTACAGCGTACTCGAGGCTACACTAAAGGCTCGGGTCGGTTTCACCTTTCCTGTTCGACACGAAGCCATTTTAAGAGCTCGCAACTCACACTAGCCATAACGTCCGCCAAGGAATGGCTTCACAATAAGCATAATGTCCAAATAGGACTGGTTGCATTGTCCATCAAGGACTAGCTACACTATAGCCACAACACAAACAACACAAGGGTGTTTTTCCTGGAATTCCACATTCCAGTACTTCCTACTACTCGCCTTAATAGGCATCACCCATCTACCCCACTAACTACACGAGTATACGCGGAGTCTTCTCCGGTGCGCAACATCACCAATCCAGAACAACATGTCCAGATGGGCTTCACACAACATACATATCCCGTACTACACAGTTCCGGGTCTAGATGCAGACTCAATAGGGGATAGCAACTATCAACCCACTGGAATTACTCACTCTTTCCACCTTTTGGTGGAGAGGATTTCTTACTCATGCATAAAGGAGGACTTTACATGTCCAAGAAGGAAGATCGTCACCCTTGACGATTTCTTGGGAGCCATCAAAAATCTGGCCGGTTGGAAAGACCGTAGCAGCTTTGCCTCCACAGATCTAGCCTCAGATCTCAAATCTGACCGCGGGAGCTCCACCAATGGCTTGCCCTTCTCCTCCTTCTCCTTACTCCAAGCTCTCCCTTTTTCTCTCTTGGTATGAATGAGAAGATGCCAACCCCCAGTCTTATCACTGTAGGAAAGCACCTGGGCCATTGGATCCAAATAGAAATAATTGGATGGCCAAGATCTGCCCAAAAGTCCAAATTTGACTTGACACGGCCTGTGACACGCTCGTGTCACAGGCCGTGTATTCCAAGCGGTGCACGAACCGACTCATACCAGACCAGAATACAGGCTCTAACACGCCCGTGTGACAAGGTAGACATGCCCGTGTCAAATTGACATGGCCCTGTGACTAGCAGTGTCACCCTTTCAACACAGGACCAAATCACCCGAGAAGAACATGGCTAAGGCACACGCCCATGTCCTTAGGCGTGTACCAAACATGCCCCTGTGACATGCCCGTGTCACAGGCCATGCTCGCAACTCAACGCTACCCGGTTATTCACACGAGCAGGACATGCCATTGGACATGCCTGTATCCCTGATCGTGTCGCCTCTCGACGATCGTCGACCGTGCTATCTCGATAACTCGACTCGACACCCACCGTAAAGGACACTCCCTGGGACACGCCCGTGTCCCAGGCTGTGTGCACTAGACATACCGTGGGACACGCCCGTGTCCTAGGCCGTGTCACCCAGCCTGACCCCATTTTGGGACTTATGGTTTTTGGGGTATTACAATCCTCCCCTCCTTAATATAAATTTCGTCCCAAAATTTATACGCAGTAAGGGAACAAACATCACAATGTTATCACGCTAAAAGATTTGATACAACAGAATGTACACGGTCAATAGTTTATACAAAAAGCTCGGGAAAATTAGCACGCATGGTCTGCTCTCGTTCCCATGTTATCTCCTCACTACCACAATTGTCCCACCGGACTTTGACCATCCCGATAATCTTTATCCGCAACTGTTTCTCGGCTCAATCCTTGATTCGTATGGGCCTAACCTTCGTCGTTAGACCATACTCGACCAGTACACGATCATTTTCAACTACTTGAGCTGGATCTTTGATGGCTTTGCGAAGTACTTAGATGTGGAACACATCATGCAATCCACTCAACTTTGCTGAAAGCGCTAGCCGATAGGCAGCTTCACCGACTCGCTCCACCACTTCAAACAGACCAAGGTATCTCAGACTTAGCTTTTTCAAATGCCGAATCCTAGATACGCCCTTGAAGGGTTTGATCTTCAAATAGACCCAATCGCCCACCGCGAACTCAAAGTTCTGATGCTTAGCATTGTAGTACTTTGTCTGTCGATCCTTGGCTATCAATAGCCTCTCCCGAATATAGCGTATTATCGTTGTAGCTTCTTTGACTTCCTTTCGCCCATTCAGCTTAGATTCGCCTACTTATGCCCAAGCTAATGGTGTACGACAGTTACGACCATATAGAGCTTCAAACGGTGCCATACTGATTCTCGCTTGGTAGCTGATATTATAGTCCACCAGATAAATATACTCTTCCCACTTCTTACCGAAATCCAGGGCGCACATACGAAGCATATCTTCCATCGTCTTGTTGGTTTGCTCAGTCTGGCCATCTGTTTGGGGATGAAAGGCCGTATTGAATGCTAATTTTGTACCCAACATTTGATGAATTTGCCTCCAATCAGTTGAGGTGAATCGCCCATCACGATCACTAACAATGTTGCGAGGAATACCGTGTAGTCGAACAATCTGCTCCACATAGAGCTAAGCCAAGGTTTTAACTAAACCGTCCCTCTTGTTTGGAAGGAAGTGAGCCACTTTTTTCAACCGGTCTACAATCACCCAGATAGAATCACGACCGCGTTGATATCTCGGCAACCCGTGCACGAAATCCATTGAAATATCATCAAACATCCATTCCAGAATCTGTAATGGCTTCAGGAAACAACCAGGCTTCTGGCATTCCGCTTTCACCAAAGCACAAGTGTGACATTCCGCAACATAACGTGCTATGTCTTTCTTTAGTCCGGGCCACCAGAATAACTTCTTCATGTCTCTGTACATTTTTGTGCTCCTAGGGTGAATTGAGTACTGGGAAAAGTGTGCTTCGTACATCAACTCTTCTCTCAACTTCCCCGTACTTAGGACGCAAAACCGACCATCTTTTCGTAACAAGCCATCATCCCAGGAGAATTGGTCACCGGAACAATCCTTTGCATAGCGTTGGAGACTTTCATCAAGCTCCGTTGCTTGCCGAACTTTGTCCGCAAGGTCATATTATACCTCCGTCCTGTTTAAGCATGCGTCGGTCATAGCATCCTTGTCAACACAAGATATATCTAATGCTTCCATCTCTTGGATTAGCCGCTCATCATGTCTCTGCAACCAGGCGTTCTATGACTCAAAGCATCAGCGACCACATTTCCCTTTTCGGGAGTATAGTGAATGTCGAAAGTGTTGTCCCCAAGGAACTCCATCCACCTCCGTTGTCGCATATTCAGATCCTTCTGATCTAACAAATACTTTAGGCTCTTGTGATCTGTATAGATATCCACTTTAACGCCATAGAGATAGTGTCGCCACAACTTTAGCGCAAAGATTACTGTCTCCAACTCGAAGTCGTGGACGTGGCAGTTTCGTTCATGTACCTTTAACTGGCGTGAGCCATAAGCAATCACTTTACCAAATTACAGAAGAACATAGCTTAAGCCGTTCCCTGAAGCATCACTGTAGATCTCATAGCCGTCTGCACCACATGGTGATGTCAACACAGGTGTCGTGGTCAAATGAATCTTCAGCTCTTCAAAAGCTCGCGCGCACTCCGACGTCCAAACAAACTTCTAATCTTTTCTCGTCAATGTGGTCAGAGGTAAAGCAATCCGTGAGAAATTTTCCACAAACCGTATGTAGTAGCCCTCCAGTCCAAGAAATCTCCTGATGTCAGCCACTGAAGACAACAAAGGCCAATCCTGTATGGCACTTATCTTTGCTGGATCTATTGTTATACCCTCTCCACTTACCACATGGCCTAGAAAAGCCACTGGCAATAGCCAGAACTCACACTTTGAGAACTTGGCATACATCTTATTCCTCTACAGGGTATGCAATACCAACCGCAAATGGTTTGCATGATCATCTCCCGACTGAGAGTACACGAGAATATCATCAATAAATACAATTACGAATAGATCCAAGTACTCTCGGAACGTTCAGTGCATTAGGTTAATGAATACCGAAGGCTCATTACATAAACCAAACGACATCACCGTGAATTCATAATGATCGTAGTGTGTCCCAAATGCTGTCTTGGGAATGTCAACTTCCCGAATCCGCAATTGATAATGTCCCAATTTTAAATCCAACTTTTAATAGACGGTTGACCACGCTAGCTGATCGAAGAGGTCATAGATCCGTGGAAACGGATATTTGTTCTTTTCCGTCAGCTTATTCAATTCGCGGTAGTCAATACATAACCGCAAACTACCGTCTTTCTTTTCACAAATAGAACAAGCACGCTCCAAGGTGACATACTTGGGTGTATGTATCCCTTCTCTAACAACTCTTGGAATTGGACTTTAAGTTCAGCCATTTCTTTTGGCGCGACGCGATATGGTGAGCGGGCCACAGTTTTTGCACCTTGAACCTGTAACACCCCTATCCGTCGCATAACATATAACAGTAGGTCCGGCTGGGGCCCGATGCCATATACTACAGACAGACCGGTTGGTTACGCGTTGAAACCATTCAACCAATTATACGTTCTACACAGCACCTAGCGGAAGCATTAAAATTAAGTTGCAAGATGAAAGAACCCAGCCAAAAGCATGAGTGTCCACTACAAAAACCCCCCCAAGAATGTTTCAATATACAGAAATAGAAATGGCCTTAAGGCCTTACACAGTTTGCTTGACATAAAAGTGTTTTCATACTTCGGCTCGCAGGCCGGCCACACATGATTACAATGAAAGACTAAAAATTAGGCCTTCGAGGGCCGACTCAGCAACTTGGGCTTTATCCCTCTATTTCCCGCTCGGCTCCGCAGCACCTGCAAGCAACAATCCATCGCACGGTGGTAAATAAAAGCAACGGTCAGCTATGCTGACTAATTATAATGATCCCGCCCCCAAAATCGGGGCGGCGATGCTCTTTCCCTACACTTTATTAGTATAGGCCATCAAAATAGTGTAAACACACTCCAACACAGTCGTAGGCTCGCACGGCCATACACCTCGTGCACACAGGGCACATTCATGGCGAACCGGCCAACGTCACATCAATTCAAGCCATAGACGTTCCCGTTCCACCACCGCCCCCTAGACGGCCAATCATATGAGCATTTTGTCTTCATGGCCTTGGTCACGACAATTTAAGCCATAGACCGCCGAAGACTCTCATCCATGCCAACGGTCCCACCGAACGACATAGATCGGGTACGATTCCGCCTGACTCGTGCTCATTCTGCAACGACAATTTAAGCCATATGCGCAGGTCAAGACTCACCGAGTCCCGTTTCCGCCACAACAATCACATAACCCGGTTATATTCACGTTGGCTCCCCGTCCATCGTGTTGGCAAAACCCGCTTTTGCCCAGTTTTCCGGGTGCACCTTGGAGTTAATCCCCAAGGCTCCCTGCTGCAATCTACCACATAGAAAATCCGAAAGACGGCCAAACACCCGGAGTCTTCCCCGGTTCATATGCAATGCAACATCACCGATCCGGCTCTACTTGTCTGGATAGGCTTCACACACAATGCCTATGCCAGTTTTCGCATACGGACTCTATACAAGGGGGACTTCACATATCTACCCCAAGGACCGCTACAACTCTTCGCTCGCTCGCGAGAGCGGGCTTCCTATGCAAAGGAAAAGAGGGCTTCACACGCCCTAGGATGAGAAATCGTTACCCTTGCATTCTTCCGCGGCGCCATGAAAATCTACGCGGATGAAAAGCACCGCAATCTCCTTGCCTCCGCGGATCCGAAGACGGCTCACGATTTGGAGCTCCGAAGCCCCGCCGGTGTCCGGATCTAGCTTCTCCTTCTACCTCCAAGCTCTCTCCTCTCTCTAACTTTAGAAAGAGTGTCAACCAAGGGAAATGAGGGATTCTAAACCCTATTCCCGGACTTAAGCCCCTTAGGATAATTCCCAACCATCGGATCCTAAGACAAGAAAACGGACGGCCACGATTAGGCCTAAAATACAAAATCTAGGGCCGAACACGGGTTGCCACACGGCCGTGTGCATGGCCGTGTCACCCATTCGCCGTCTCGACCGACTCGATAACCAACACATGGCCTTAGACACGGCCTCCGACACGCCCGTGTCGCATGTGACACGGCCGTGTCGCGACCCGTGTCACGCCCGTGTGCAACGACCAACATTCTTTTCCCGAGAAGGACACGGCCTGCGACACGGCACTCGACACGCCCGTATCACAAGTGACACGCCCGTTTCTGTGCCCGTGTCATGGCCTGTGCACAACTGCCAACACTTGTTTCCCGAGAAGGACACAACCTGCGACACGGCACCCGACACGCCCGTGTCACATGTGACACGCCCGTGTCTGTGCCCGTGTCATGACCCGTGTACATGACTCAGAAAACTCCCAAGTGTGGCACGCCCATGTCACACCCGTAACACCTGCTCCAAGTCCCAGACTTTTCTTAAAACGTCACTCGTCCCTCCTTTGAGTTTCGGGGTGTTACAACTCTCTCCCCCTTAAAAGAATTTTGCCCACGAAATTTATTAAAGGAAAGCAATAGGAACTTAAAACTTTTAACGGTACCAGAGCGGAATAACTCCGGGTACTCCTCCAACATAGTTTGCTCCCGCTCCCAAGAGAGTTCCTCCCGACCGCAATTGTCCCACCGGACCTTGACTATCCGGATCTCCTTATTACGGAGCCTCTTGACCTCAGAGTATTCGATACGAACGGGCTTGACCCTAGTCGTCAACCCTTCGTCCACCGGTACTTGATTAACTGCGATCACCTGCGAAGGCTCTTGCACCGCCTTCCGCAATACAGAGATGTGGAACACATCGTGTTGCCCACTTAACTCCTCTGATAGCCTCAAACGGTATGCCGCTTCGCCGACTCGCTCCAGAACCTCAAAAGGTCCAAGGTATCTTGGGCTCAGCTTCTTCAAGCGTCTCACCCGCGAAACCCCCTTAAACGGCTTCACTTTCAAGTATACCCAATCGCCTACCGCGAACTCCACGTTCCGGTGCTTGGCATTGTAATACTTCGCCTGCCTGTCCTGAGCGATCAACAAGCGCTCCCGAATGATCCGCACCAACGAGGTAGCACTCTCCACCTCCTGCTTCTTGTACAACCTTGCCTCACCCGTTTCTAACCAAGACAATGGTGTGCGACATTTTCTACCATATAGGGCCTCAAAGGGCGCCATTTGGATACTCGCCTGGTAGCTATTGTTGTACGCGAACTCCACCAAATACAGGTGGTCCTCCCAATGCTTCCCAAAGTCTAGAACACACATGCGGAGCATGTCCTCCATCATTCTATTGACTCTCTCGGTCTGCCCATCCGTCTGCGGATGGAAGGCTGTGCTGAACTTCAACTTTGTCCCCAGCATCTGCTGCACCAACCTCCAATCATTGGACATGAAATGCCCATCACGATCACTCACAATGCTGCGAGGCACACCATGCAGTCTAACTATATTGTCCACATATAGCTTCGCCAACTTCTCCACCGAGTCATCCTTCCTATGCGGAATGAAATGCGACACCTTAGTTAACCGATCTAAGATCACCCAAATGGC
The DNA here is from genome assembly GCA_039513925.1 of Platanthera zijinensis. Lineage (NCBI taxonomy): Eukaryota > Viridiplantae > Streptophyta > Magnoliopsida > Asparagales > Orchidaceae > Platanthera > Platanthera zijinensis. Next base: position 32,042,664 of record CM077091.1, on the reverse strand, counting down.
GTCGTTCCCCTTCTGCGACCTTGGCAACCCATGCACAAAGTTCATGGATATGTCGTCGAACTTCCACTCCGGTATAGGAAAGGACTTCAAGAATCCACCCGGCTTTTGGCACTCTGCCTTCACCAAGGCGCACGTTTGGCACTTAGCCACAAACAACGCTACGTCTTTCTTAAGCCCCGACCACCAAAACAGCTTCTTGAGGTCACGGTACATCTTTGTGCTCCCTGGGTGGATCGAGTACTTGGTATGATGAGCCTCGTACATCAACTCCGCCCGTAGGTTACTCCCGCTTGGGACGCACAACTGATGATCCTTCCTTAACAACCCATCTTCCACTGAAAATTGGGAATTTGACCCATCCAACGCTGCCTCCATAAGCTCCTTCATGGAGTCATCTACATCCAATGCCTGCCGAACCCGGTCAGCCAGGTCATACTGGACCTCTGTCCAGTTCAACATTGCTTTGGCGCTCGTCTGCTTGTCAATGCAAAATATCTCAAGCTCCTCCAACTCCCGTATCAGCCGCTCATCATGCACCGACAACCAGTTGGCTTGGGCGGGAGCCCTGCGACTCAACGCATCAGCAACCGCATTGCCCTTCCCGGGTACATAATGAATCTTGAAGGTGTAGTCTCCCAAGAACTCCATCCACCTCCTCTGCCTCATGTTAAGATCCTTCTGATCCAACATGTACTTCAGGTTCTTGTGATCAGTATATATATCGACTCTTACGCCGTATAGGTAGTGCCTCCACAGCTTAAGTGCAAATATAACGGTCGCCAACTCCAAGTCGTGGACCGGATAGTTCCTTACATGCACTTTTAGCTGACGCGATCCATAAGATATCACGCTCCCATGCTGCAACAGCACACAGCCCAACCCACTACCCGAGGCGTTACTATAAACCTCGAAGCCCTCGGTCCCAGTCGGCGAACTAAGCACTGGCGCCGTGGTCAACCGTCTCTTCAGCACCCCAAAAGCTTGCACGCACTCCTGCGTCCATAAGAATCTCTGATCTTTCTTTGTCAACTTCGTGAGAGGTAGCGCTATCCGCGAGAAGTTCTCTACGAAGCGCCTGTAATATCCGGCAAGCCTGAGAAAACTACGGACTTCCGCGACAGAAGCCAACGCAGACCACTCCCGTATCGCAACGATCTTCGTCGGATCCACCGCTATACCTTCCCCACTAACAATGTGACCAAGGAACGCTACTGAGGGTAGCCAGAACTCGCACTTAGAGAATTTCGCATACAGCTCATTCCTCCTCAAAGTCTCCAACATTAGATGCAAGTGCTTGAAGTGATCTTCTTCGCACTGCGAGTACACCAATATATCGTCAATAAAGACGATCACAAAGCGGTCCAGGAAATCTCGGAACGTCCTATTCATCAAGTCCATAAATAATGATGGCACATTCGTCAGTCCAAACGGCATGACCGTGAACTCAAAATGCCCATACCTTGTGCTGAACGCCGTCTTCGGGATATCACATTCCCTTATCCTCAACTGATAGTACCCCGACTTCAAGTCCAACTTAGAATATACCGACGATCCGACTAACTGATCGAACAGATCATCAATCCTTGGGATCGGGTACCTGTTCTTCTCCGTCAGTTTGTTCAACTCTCTGTAGTCGATACACAGCCGCATACTCCCGTCCTTCTTCTTAACGAAGTGGACCGGTGCGCTCCAAGGCAACGAGCTTGGACGCACATAGCCTTGCTCCATCAGCTCCTCTAGCTGAACTTTCAACTCTGCCATCTCCTTAGGCGCCAACCTATACGGAGCACGTGACACGGGTTTGGCACCCGGCACGAGTTCGATGGTGAAATCAATCTCTCGCTACGGTGGGGCTCCGGGAAGACTATCCGGGAACACATCAAGGTACTCGCATACCACGGGGATACGATCCAACGTGGACTTCGGCTCGGCAGCCTCCACTAAAGCGAAGAACAGCTCTACACCGGCACGAACTGCCTTTACCACCTGAAGAGCAGACATCAACGTCTTGCTCGACCCCTTGAGTCCCTCAAATGTTGTCCCCCGCCCAACACCCAGCTTCACCTCCTTCAAGTCGCAATCAATCCAAGCCTTCTGCTCCGAAAGCCAATCCATCCCAAAGATAACGTCGAACTCTACTAGCGATAGCAATGACGCTAGCAAGTCGAACTCTTGGCTCCCTATGTGAACCTTTACGACGCACACTCTGTCCGCACTCATCGAGCACCCATTCGGTAGCAGCACATCCAACTTGTCCTTCACCATCGAAGAAGGGACTCCGACGCGCGATATAAAATTTTCAGATAAGAAGGAGTGCGAAGCTCCCGTATCGAACAGTGCCCGTGCCGGACTATCGCTAATCAAAACAAAGCCTATGCAAACCATATTAGGCTAACAAGCAATAAACAACAGTATCTAAGTTAACTTGCTATAAATTAACTCGTACCTGTCACAACGTCAACTTGTTTAATGGCCTCCTGCTGGCCCAGGTTGTAGACTCTAGGCTGAGTTGGAGCATCGTGGGACGCGGTTGACTCCACCGCCTTGCCCTTCTCTTCGTAGGTAACTCCTTGTTTCCTCTCGGACCTTGGGCGTCCGCTCCAGCAATCGCGGGCAAAGTGCCCCGTCTTTCCACACGTGAAACAAGCGCCCGAGGTTCGATTGGTAGTTGTCCCCGAGGCACCTAAAGAAGGGGATGGACCTGAAGTCCTAGCCTTCTTGTAGAATCTTCGATACCCCAACTTCGACGTAGTCGGCGCCTTAAACTCCGGTTTCTTCCAACCGGATTCCTTCTTAGCTTGCACATTTCTCATGTCCTTCTCCAAGGACCGGGCCGAGTTGACCAAGGTTAGGAAACCCTGCGCCATGGGCCCTGACAGTAGCAACCTCAGCTCATCTCTTAACCCTTCATAGAAGCGGTTAGTCTTTCGCTCCTCATCGGGAAAGGTAGCGCTAGCATATCTCCCCAACCGAGTAAACTCGTGGAGGTACTCGTCTATAGTGCTATCTCCTTGCACCAACTTTTGGAACTCGTTCTCTAGTGCGATCCTCTGCGCTGAGGGGAGGTATCGAGCCATGAAAAGTCTCGAAAATTCCTCCATAGATACTTCGGCCAACGGCCTTCCCCTCAACTGGTGTAGCTCTAGGCCTTCCCACCATAACCTTGCGTCCCTATCCAAAAGGAACGTCGCTATTATGGTCTTCTGCCACTCTTCCGTTTCTGTCGCTGTCATGACCCTATTGACTCTTGAGAGCCAATCTTCAGCCTGGGTCGGGGTTCCCGTTCCCGTGAACACCGGTGGATGGAAGCCCATCACATGCTTAAGCTGTCTCTCAGTTTCTCTTCGAGGCAACTCCGGCTCCACCGCCACCTGCTCAACCCTTCTAGGCACTGCTGCTTGGAGCGGCACTTTCTCCCCCGCAGCAGCAGGCTGCTGCACCTGTCTTGCAGGTTGCGCATTAATCATAGCAAAGAAAACTTCTGCCACCAATCTAATGGTCTCGGCAGACGGAGGTGTTGCAAGCGCTTCAATTGGTGCGCTGCTTGCCTCAGAACCTGGCCATTCTGACGGCCCAGCACCACTTCTGGTCACTTATAATCGTGCAAAACACTAATAAGCGACCAAAAACTATTGCAAACAGCAATTATAGGAAAACGCAGGTTCCTCAAACATGTGTATTTTCATTCCTAAGTGGACATTCATGGGTTCTTTTCGTGTTATAACGATGACGCACACACATGTGCTCACCACCCCTTAAAGTGAATTCGCCCACGAATTCATTTAAGTTTGACCGAAACCAGTAGTCTGATACTAATTTGTAACACCCCTATCCGTCGCATAGCATATAGCAGTAGGTCCGGCCGGGGCCCGACGCCATATACTACGGACAGACCAGTTGGTTACGCGTTGAAACCATTCAACCAATTACACGTTCTACGCAGCACTTAGCGGAAGCATTAAAATTAAGTTGCAAGATGAAAGAACCCAGCCAAAAGCATGAATGTCCACTACAAAAACACTCGCAGGAATGTTTCAATACACAGAAATAGAAATGGCCTTAAGGCCTTACACAGTTTGCTTGACATAAAAGTGTTTTCATACTTCGGCTCACAGGCCGGCCACACATGATTACAATGAAACACTCAAAATTAGGCCTTCGAGGGCTGGCTCAGCAACTTGGGCTTTAGCCCGCTATTTCTCGCTCGGCTCCGCAGCACCTGCAAGCAACAATCCACTGCCCGGTGATAAACAAAAGCAACGGTCAGCTATGCTTACCAATTATAACGATCCCGCCCCCAAAATTGGGGCGGCAATGCTCTTTCCCTGCACTTTATTAGTATACGCCATCAAAATAGTGTAAACACACTCCAACACAGGCGTAGGCTCGCACGGCCATACACCTCGTGCACACAGAGCACATTCATGGCGAACCGGCCAACGTCACGTCAATTAAAGCCATAGACGTTCCCGTTCCACCACCGCCCCCTAGACGGCCAATCATATGAGCATTTTATCTTCATGGCCTTGGTCACAACAATTTAAGCCATAGACTGTCGAAGACTCTCATCCATGCCAACGGTCCCACCGAACGACATAGATCGGGTACGGTTCCGCCTGACCCGTGCTCATTCCGCAACGACAATTTAAGCCATGTGCGCAGGTCAAGACTCAGCGAGTCCCGTTTCTACCACAACAATCACATAACCCGGTTATGTTCACGTTGGCTCCCCGGCCATCGTGTTGGCAAAACTCACTTTTGCCCAGTTTTCCTAGTGCACCTTGGAGTTAATCCCCAAGGCTCCCTGCTGCAATCTACCACGTAGAAAATCCGAAAGACGCCCAAACACCCGGAGTCTTCCCCGATTCATATGCAATGCAACATCATCGATCCGGCTCTACTTGTCCGGATAGGCTTCACACACAATGCCTATGCCCGTTTTCACATACGGACTCTATACAAGGGGGACTTCACATATCTACCCCAAGGACCGCTCCAACTCTTCGCTCACTCGCGAGAGCGGGCTTCCTATGCAAAGGAAAAGAGGGCTTCACACGCCTTAGGATGAGAAATTGTTACCCTTGCATTCTTCCGCAACGCCATGAAAATCTACGCGGATGAAAAGCACCACAATCTCCTTGCCTCTGCGGATCTGAAGATGGCTTGCGATTTGGAGCTCCGAAGCCCCGCTGGTGACTGGATCTAGCTTCTCCTTCTACCTCCAAGCTCTCTCCTCTCTCTAACATTAGAAAGAGAGTCAACCAAGGGAAATGAGGGATTCTAAACGCTATTCCCGGACTTAAGCCCCTCAGGACCAATCCCATCCATCGGATCCCAAGACAAGAAAACGGACGGCCACGATTAGGCCTAAAATACAAATTCTAGGGCCGAACACGTGTTGCAACACGGCCATGTCACCCATTCTCTGTCTCGACTGACTCGATAACCAGCACACAGCCTCCGACACGGCCGTGTCGCATGCGACACGGCCGTGTCGCTACCCGTGTCATGCCCGTGTGCAACGACCAACATTCTTTTCTCGAGAAGGACACGGCCTGCAACACGGCACTCGACACGCCCGTGTCACAAGTGACACGCCCATGTCTGTGCCCGTGTCATGGCCCGTGCACAACTGCCAACACTTGTTTCCCGAGGAAGACACGGCCTGCGAAACAGCACCCGACACGCCCGTGTCACATGTGACACGCCCGTGTCTGTGCCTGTGTCATGACCCGTGTACATGACTCAGAAAACTCCCAAGTGTGGCACGCCCGTGTCACGCCCGTGAAACGCCCGTGAAACCTCCTCCAAGTCCCAGAATTGGCTTAAAACGTCACCCGTCCCTCCTTTGAGTTTCGGGGTATTACAGAACCAACTCAATCGAGAAGTCAATCTCCCGCTGGGGCGATAACCCAGGAAGATCCTTAGGAAATACATCGGCAAACTCCGACACGATCGGAACTTCTCTTACACTGGCATTTGGCTCAACAGCCTGAACAAGAGTGAATAATAACTCCGCGCCCTTCCGAACAGCACTGATGACTTGGAGCGTAGACAACAAGGTCCCGCCTACTCCTCGCATACAAGCATACTTCGTCTCAAGTTTTGTATTCTGGCCTAGTGTGATCTCCTTTGAGTTGCAATCAATAAAGGCATGCTACTCCGAGAGCTAGTCCATGCCAAAGATCACATAAACCTCCGATAATGGTAGAACAAATCCCCTCAATCTGAAATCCTGATTTCCTATATACACTTCCACATCACAAGTCCTATCCGCAAGCATGACACAACCATTCGGTAATAGAACCTTTACACAATCTGTCGTCACGTGACTCGGTACTCCAATTCGAGCTATGAAGTCCTTAGACAGAAACGAATGTGAAGCACCCGTATCAAATCGGGCTCTCGCCGGATTGTTCCAAATCAAGACAAAGCTTGCAGCACACACATCATGCACAAGCTACATACAAAATATGCAATCAATAAAACAAGCATTATCTTAACTCATACCTGTGACGACGAAACATTGCTTGATAACCTCCTGTTGGCCAAGATTGTAGACTCTGGGATGCGTCTGGGATGCAGAGGAATCAACCATTGTTTTGCCCTTCTCTGGATAAGACGCACCCGTCTTCTTTTCTCCTTTGGGTTGAGCAACCCGACAATCACGGGCTATATGCCCCACTTTGCCACAAGTAAAGCATGTACGAGACTCTAGCCTCGACGTTGCTCCCGATGCAACCATCATAGAAGCTTGCCCAGAAGGCTTGGACCTCTTGCCCTACTTCTTCTGGTAATACGATTTTCCAGAGCAGGGTGCTTTGAACTCGGGCTTTCCCACAGCCAAGTTCTTCCTGCCTTGCACCCGCTTCATGTCATTCTCCAGCGCACACGCCATATTAACCAAAGCCTGAAATCCTTGGTTCACTGAACTAGAAAGCAGGAACCTCAACTCGTCCAACAATCCTTCATAGAACCGATTCGTTTTTCTTTGTACATCGGCGAAGATTAATCCTTCATACCGTCCCAATCTTGTAAATTCGTGAAAGTACGCATCAACGCTATTTTCTCCTTGTGTTAGCCTCTGGAACTCATTCTCCATAGCAATGCGTTGTGCCGCTGGTAGATGTTTTGCCAAAAACATGTGAGAGAACTCCTCAATCAATACTTGAGTCAATTGCCTGCCCGCCAAATGGTATAACTCAACCTCGTCCCATCATAACCTCGCCTCTCATTCCAACAAGAAGGTGGCCAGAGTGACCTTTGGAGTTTCCTTCATCCTGATCACCGTCAAGATACGCTTGACTCGCCATAACCAGTCCTCTGCCTGCGTTGGGAATCCCAGTCCCGTGAACGTAGGCGGATTGAAGCTCATGAATTGCTTCAATTATCGTTCAGCTACTCGCGGATCCACATCCTCAACCGGTTCGGGTCTGACACCAACACGATTGTTGGAACACCCTATTACTAATTTGGGTAAGGATCACTATGCTTGTCTTAGGAATCCCAGTTGACCTAGTTGTATAGTTGAGAAGGTCAACATTAGAATGAGTCTAGGGCTTAGAACTTAGGTTTGGAGCTGCCCCCAGGACCATTCCAAGATCAAGGTTGAAGAGCTAAGTCTAAGTCAATTTTCGTCGAGCTCAGGTCGACGAATCGTCGAACTCCGTTCGACGCTCTCTGAGCTCAACTTCAATAGAACGTCGAACTCCGGTCGACGATCTTCGAGCTCAGATCGACTATTTGCTTTTGGCTAGCTTCTGCTGAGTCGTCGAACTCCCCTCGACTATCTTCTAGCTCAGTTCGACGAACCCTCCTTCAAGTTACTTCCCAGGTCGCTGAGCTCGGTTCGACGCTCTTCGAGCTCAGATCGACGTTTTCTGTCTGCTTGTCTCATTTCATCTCTGAGCTCAGTTCGACGCTCTTCGAGCTCAGATCGACGTTTTCTGTCTGCTTGTCTCATTTCATCTCAGAGCTCAGTTCGACGCTCGTAGAGCTCAGATCGACGTTTTTTTTTTGAGAGATCGACGCTTTCAAGAATTCAAATGCTGCTGTTCTTTGGAATGTTTTTGAATATTATCAGCATTTATGTCAGAAGATCTCCCAGCCGTTTGTCTTTATTCTGGAGCAAGTTTCAAGGAATTATTCAGAGAATGTTTGCTGGACTTTCCTCTAGAAGACAAGACTCTTTTTGGAAGACATTTATGACTCCCAACGGCTATTTTGGACCAGAAAACTTCAGAAAATTTTAATTCCTCTCTTCTGTGTTTTTAAGACATACAGAATACACAAGAGAAAAGATACACAGATTGACAAGAAAGAAAGTGAACACACAGAATAGAGAATACTGATAGCAGAAGAACAACAGAAGAACTGTGACTTCAAAAATCTTCTTGCTGACTGAAAAGTGTTCACAATCTCATCTCAGAACTCCAGACACCTCATTCTTCAGCCTTCTTGCTGAAACCATCCTTTGTTGGAGATCAAAGTTCTGAAGACCTATCACCCTAGAGCAAAGCTTCTTTTCCTGAACCTTTCTACATCTCAGGGGGAGCTTTGACATCATCAATCCACTTGTGCTTCTCTCATTTGATTGAGAACAGAGAAGACACCCTTCACTCTTATTTTTCTTTTCCTGCTGTAAAAGGGTTTTTGAACTCCCTTCAAAAGTTCTGTCTGGTTCTGAGAGCCTTGTCAAAACTCAGTGGTGGCAAGACACCTTCTCAAAAAATCCAGTTTTGGTTTTTGAGTACCTTATCAAAAGCTCATTGGTGTCAAGACACCTGATCAACTCATCCTGAGTGGATTCCTACCAAGGGTGGTAGAAGAGTGGATGTACCCAGGTTTTTGGGGAACCACTATATTTCCTTGTGTCTTCTGGTTTGTTTGTGTGATTTGTCTGCTGTGTGATGTGCTCTTTACTTCTTGGTTTTTAACCTCTTACTAGCACTCTACACTATATCATAAATTGAATTTTATATGTGCTGTTTATTTCAACTGTGAAAAACTATTTTAAAATACTCTATTCACCCCCCCCTCTAGAGTTGAGATAGATCTTACCCTCACTTTCAATTGGTATCAGAGGGAGGTTGGTTGCTCATACAGGCTAACACCTGAACCAAAAGATCCTTGATAAGATCAATCTCTTTAGAGGATAATTTTCTATACATCTACCTATTTATTTAAAGACATGGCACAGAACAAAGATTATGCAAGCACCAGACCACCAGTGTGCAACCTTTCTAAGTTTGCACTCTGGAAGGCAAGGATTAGATTATACATGAATTCTATTGATGAAGACATTTTCAATTCTGTCTTGACAGTTTGTCCAACTCCACCAGCAAGCTCAAGTACAAGTGCTGTTCCACCTCCTTCTGGAACAGATGCAGATATAAAGAAGTGGAAGACTGCAGATGCTAAGGCTATGAACATCCTAGCCCAAACAATGTCTGATGAAATTTTTCAGAAGGTGGCTGAATGCCACTCAGCCAAAGAAATCTGGGACAAACTCTCTGAAATTGTCCCAGGATCTGCTGATGAAAGGAAAGATAGAAGATCTCATCTGATAAGCCAATATGAGAACTTCAAAAAGGGAGAAGCTGAATCAGTGGCTGACATGTACAATAGACTAAGTATAATTGTAAATGAGCTAAAAACCCTAGACAAAGAAATCTCACTGACTGAGCTGAATGACAAAATCCTGATGTGCTTCCCCAGCACTTGGGATTCAAGAATCTGGCCAATCAAGGATGCCAGAAGTTAAAATGAGATTACTACTGAAGCTCTCCTAGGCAAGCTCAAATCCTATGAGCTGCTCATTAAAAATAGAGAAGAAGAACAAAAGGCTACCTCTCCAGCCACAAGGAAAGAAAAGACCATAGCCTTCAAAGCTGTAGAAGAGGAGCCTGAAGATAAAGCTACAGGAAATGATGAGCTCATAAGTCTACTGGCCAAAAGATTCTACAAGATGGCCAGAAAAGACTTCAGAAAGAGACCATACAAGGGTCATGATAAACCAAGGTATGATAAATCAAACAACAATAAAGAAATTATATGCTTTGGTTGCAGGAAACCAGGCCACATTATGCCTGACTGTCCAGAAAACAAGAATAAGGACAAGAAGGAAAGAAGAGAAAGAAGAAAAGAAAAGGATTACAAGAAGAATAGCTCAGACAAAGCCTCCTCCAGCAAGAACAAACATACAAGGAAGGGCTTTGTTGCTGAGACATGGAGTGAGACTGAAGAGGAATCTGAAGCCTCATCCTGTTCCAGTGATGATGAGGATGATGAAGATGAAAAAGAATTCTGCATGATGGCTATCAATGCCTCACAGCAAAACTCTGATGAAGAATCAGATTCAGACTCAGAAGTTCAACCAGATGAAGATCAGGTAATCAATTCTCTTGATTTCAATTCTGAGGACTTCAAAAATGAATTTAAGACACTGTGCCTAGATTTATTAAATTCTGGGAAGGAGATAATCTCTCTCAGGAATCAATTATCTGAATACAGTGTCCTAAGCTCAAATAACCTCAAACTCTCTGAGGAGTTAGAATGCTGTAGGGAGGAGATAGCTTCACTAAAAAGTGAACTGTCAAGAGCTAAAGAGTTTGAAGAATCCCTAAATGGGAGAAGTATCAGACTGATGGACATTACAAGCACAGTGAACTCTAGATTCAACAGTACACTAGGCTTGGGTGCCTCATCCAGCCAACCTATAATATTAATAACTCCAATCAAATTTGTCTCTGACAAAGGAAAGGGATTAATAGAGGTAGCTAGGAAGAATGCAGATCTGTTAGAGAAAAAATCCAGTTCAACAGATTACGTCGAGCAGAGCTCGACAATCGTCGAACAGAGCTCGACGATCTAAGCACAGATCGTCGAACTCAGATCGACGATATCCAAACTCTGAACTTCGCCATAATCGATCTTCGAACAGAGATCGACGATCTGACCCAAGATCGTCGACCTCAGCTCGACGATGGTCGAATAGAGATCAGGTCTGTGAAACCTTCAATGGCACATCTAGATTCAATCCTAAGAGTCCCACATCCTAAGACGTTAATCCCTACACTGAATGGATAGTACCTCCTAGGAGATACCATCCTGAAGGTTATAAGGATCAACCTGGGATGTCCTTTATTTCAGAATTCAAGGGATATCAACCTAGACCCAAGGTTAACTGGGTCAAAAACAAATAAGCTGTTTTTGTGCAGGTGAAGACCTATCCAGCATCAAACCATCAATGGTATCTGGATAGTGGGTGCTCAAAGCACATGATAGGGGACAAGGACAACTTCACTTCCTTCAAAGCCAAGCTTGGACCCAAAGTAATTTTTGGAGACTCAAGCTTTGGAACTACAAAAGGATATGGTGTAGTCCAAATTGGCTCAGTCACATTCAAGAAGGTGGCATATGTTGAAGGACTCAAGCACAACTTGATAAGTATCAGTCAACTGTGTGATGAAGGATATCAAGTGACATTCAACAAAGCCATATGCAAAGTCAAGTCAGTGGACAACACAACTGTGTTGACAGGTAACAGAAGAGGTAACATTTACTTAGTGGATTTTCATTCACCAGTGGTAGATATTTGCCTGTTTAATTCCATTTCAAAACCAAATATTTTATGGCATAAGAGACTAGGGCATATTAACCTTAGAACCATTGCTAGGCTATCCAAAGACAACCTTGTTAGAGGACTACCTTCTGGTCCCTACAAGAAGGAAGGACTTTACAAGGCCTGTCAATTAGGCAAGCAAACTAAAAGTAGTTTTAAATCAATTAATAAAAGTGATTCACCTAGGATTTTGTACCTGTTGCATATGGATCTTTTTGGACCCATATCTGTACAAAGCCTAGGAGGGAAATCCTATACTTTAGTGATTGTAGATGACTTCTCAAGACTCACTTGGGTATTCTTTCTGAGGAAGAAGTCTGATAACTTCAAGTGTTTGACAGATTTTCTCAAATGCATTCAGATTGAGTTCAACACTCACATTGCCCTGATCAGAAGTGATCATGGGACAGAGTTTGATTCTCTTCTCATGCAAGAGTTCTGTCAAAGTGAAGGGATCAGGCACACTTTCTCAACCCCTAGAACTCCTCAACAAAATGAGTAGCTGAAAGGAAAAATAGAACACTCATTGAATCTGCAACTACATTATTGGCAGATGCTCACCTACCTCTGTCCTTTTGGGCTGAGGCAGTGAACACCTCCAACTATGTGTTGAACAGAAGCCTGATACACAAACTGAAGGGCAAGACTCCCTATGAATTGCTCAAAGGGAAGAAACCTAAAATAGGCTATTTTAAAGTTTTTGGTTGCACTTGTTTTATTCATAACAATGACAAGAAATATCTAGCAAAATTCCAAGCTAAAGCTGATGAAGGAGTGTTTTTGGGATACTCCATGATCAGCAAGGCCTATAGGGTTTATAATAAATCTTCCTGTAAAATTGAAGAATCTTTTCATATTATTTTTGATGAAGCTAACATGTCATTCAAGGAGAAGAATGCTTCTACCATAGAACCTTTGCAGGTACATTCTCTAGCTGAAGACTTGAACAAATTGCAAGTTGCTGAAAAGAATGAGAGCAGTGATGATGAAGAAGAAGTTCAACATCTTGAAGAAAATCATCCTGAAGAGCCAGCTGCTGTTGGAACATGGTTTCACACTCCTTAGGTTTGAGAATATCAACTCCCTGCTTGTATTTGATGAGATTGGTTGTGTGATAGAGTGTGCAGGCTGACAGGTGAAAGGAAAGGAGAAGAGCTTCAAAAGGACGCTACCGCCCGGCGACAGGACGCTACCGCCGGCGGTATCCGGTCGACGTGCGTCAAGGGGTTGATCGTCGACGATGGTACCTACCGCTCAGGCGATAGTCTTATCGCAGGCGGTAGAATTATTTGGCGAAATGGCGCTATCGCTCTGACTGGGCGCGGTAACCATTACCGCCCGGCGATAGCTCTCTTGAAACCGTCAGGCGATAGTCGTGTCGCAGGCGGTAGAATTATTTGGCGAAATGGCGCTATCGCTCTGACTGGGCGCGGTAACCATTACCGCCCGGCGATAGCTTTCTTGAAACGGCAGTTTCCTTAATGAGCAGTCATAGTTGCCGTTTCGGGAGACGCGTGGAGACAGCTGGCAGGCGTTACGCGCGAACCTACCGCCCGGCGATAGAGTTATCGCAGGCGGTAGTCTATTTTCTCCAAGACGTATAAAAAGCAGCGCCGTTTCTTCAAGACCTAAGCCTCCAGAGATTATTGACGAAGTGCTCCAAGAATACCAAGGTCGGCCGTCTTCCTACGTCCGTTCTACTCGTCTTCATCAAAGAAAAAGCAAGGTTTCTCCCTCCCGTTCGAGATCGAAGAACTCCGGCGATCAAGGCTTCGCATCGTCTACGTCTAGCGACCGGGTGCTTTCCATCGAAGATCACAAGCACCGGCCGTAGATCCATCCAGAGAACTTCTCAAGAGGGAGAACCTAAACTTTAACGAATATATTTTGTAATCTCTTTTTGTACTCTTTTTCTTCTTCTATTGTTGTAAGTGGTATGAGAAATCGACCGGAGAAGGTCGTCGGAATCCGGGTTGGATTCCGTGGAAAATCGTCCCGGGATTTGGGGCGTCTAGATCGGGGATCTAGCGGTGCTCTAAGACCCTTCCGGGTGTGGAGGTGAAGAGCGGCTCTAAGACCTTTCGGGGAGAAAGTGAAGAGCCAACCGGTCCGGGTTTTGGGTCGGTATAGAAAACCCAAAGTTTTCTTCTCTTCGTCTTTGATCTTCGACGTCATGAAGATCGTACTGTAAAACATTCATCTTGTACTTGTATGAAATTGATTGTTATTGAATTTAATACTTGTGTTTTAAATCTTCACTTGTGGTGTGGTTTACGTCAAGATTCCGTTTATTCAAGCGAAATTTATAAAACCTTATTCACCCTCTAAGGTTGGCCTCCGGATCCAACAAGTGGTATCAGAGGGAGGTTACTTCGAATAGGCTTAACCACCTGAAGTAAGATGGCCAACCCAGTGCATGCTTTCACTGAGGGACAAGGTGTGAGTCGCCCTCCACTCTTTATGGATAGTGACTATAGTCACTGGAGGACAAGGATGAAAATCTTTCTGATGACGCACAGCATGGACGTATGGGCCATGATAGAGACTAAGTACACCACACCCACTACCACGGTTGGAGAAGTCGTTCTTGAAAAACCGCGCGATAAGTGGGATGATGCGGACAAGCTTAGATGTACTAATAACGCCAAGGCTATGAACTCTCTATTCTGTGCGTTAGATAAGACGGAATTTAATAGAATATGTAACTGCGAAACTGCTTTTGATATTTGGCGACTTCTTGAACTTACTCGTGAGGGTACCTCGCAGGTGAAAGAATCAAAGCTGTTCCGGCTTGAATCCGAGTATGAACAGTTCCGGATGGAGATCGATGAAGATGTTGATAGCATGTACACAAGGTTCACCAAGATCGTCAACGCATCAAGATCTCTTGGAAAGAACTTTCCAAATGGTGATCTAGTGAGGAAAATACTGCGATCTCTACCTCCCCGCTTCAACCCCAAGGTGACTGCTATCGCTGAATCTCATGAAATCAGCGCCTTGGAGATTGAGAGTCTTATCGGAAACCTGAAGACTCATGAAGTGGAACTGAAGATACAAGCCGAGGAATATCCCAAGGAAATGAAGAAAAAGGGATTGGCTTTGAAGGCTTCAAAAGAGAGGAAAACATCTGATTTCTCTGAAGAAGATGAAGAGGAAAGTCTCTATGTAAGGGAATTCAAAAAATTCATGAAGAACCCCAGAAAACAAGGGAAGTTCAAACGGTTTCTGAAGAAGGGAGTTGAAGAGGGTAGGAAGTGGAACGAGTCGGTAAAGGAGACCGATAGCGATAATGAAAAGTATCAGCCTGAATGCTTTCATTGTCACAAGCTGGGACATCTAAAAAGAGACTGTCCAAGACTCCAGAAGGAAGAGAAAGGAAAGGACAACAAGTATAAAGGGAAGAAGAAAGTACTGAAGGCTCTGACCTGGGATGAGGATGGATCGGAAGATTCGAGTAGCACCGACTCGGGAAGTGACAACGAAGCAAATCTGTGCCTCATGGGAAAAGGTCAAGAGGAATCTGAATCTGATGCTGAGTCCAGTGTCCAAAGCGACACTGAGGTAACTCCTCCTACTTACTCTGAATTACTTGAGATTTATGATCATGTAGTTGGTAGGTTAGAAGAAGTAACATCTAAGAAAAATTCCTTAAGAGCTGAAAATAAACGTCTAAACAAAAGTTTAGAAAAGCTGAAGAAAGAAGTAATTAAAATTGGGAAAGAGAAGGTGGAATGCCCTGAATGTCCTCACTTGGTAGCATCCATCGAGGAGGGTAAAGCAAGTCACTCCAAGACATCCTTGAGACTAGTATCTCTCAAAAATGAGAAGAATGTCTTGGAGAAGAAGCTTCATATCTCCCTTGCTAAAGTTGAGGAAGGAAAGAAACAGTTTGCTAATCGATGTGTGATGTTAGTAACTGAGAACACCGCTCTAAAAGCGAGGATCCATGATCTCAACTGTGCGGTTCAAAAATTTGGTGTAGGCCAAAAATCTCTAAACATGCTATTGGGCGCACAGTGTCATGGGTCTGGAAAGTTTGGCATCGGCTATGTAAGCCCATCATCACCATTGGAGGACTATAGCACTCTGTCCACGCCTAAGTCAACAAATAAGATCAAAAATCTGAATACATTATCTCCTTCCTCTAGCAAGAGATCGAGTGAGATGATGAAAGTCATTTCCTCAGCTTATGCTCTATGTGCCAATTGTAATAAGTTCGGACATGCTTCAAGCTCTTGCGGGAGGAAAGGTGCTAAACAAAATGCGCAAGTCTGGCTACCAAAGTCTACTACCTACAAAATAGGTGGAACAACTTGGGTAACCAGATCTTTACTCTCATCTCCTTTTTAGGTATGTTGGCAGGCAAGGGACACAAAGAGCGTGTGGTACTTGGACTCTGGATGCTCCAAGCACATGACGGGTGATAAAGATAAGTTCCTTAGCCTGGAAAAGAAGAGAGGTGGAGTGGTCACGTTTGGAGATAATGGTAAAGGAAGAATTATGGGAATCGGCACAATAGGTAACAAGTTTTTCTCTATTTCAAATGTGTTGTTTGTTGATGGTTTAAAACATAATCTTATTTCTGTAAGTCAACTAGGAGATAAAGGTATAGATGTTATTTTTGAATCATCATCGAACACGTGCAAACTCATTGATGCTAAAACCTCTAATGTATTGCTTGTAGCCCATAGAAATCACAATGTGTACACAGTTAATTTTGATGATTTCTCTTCGTCCAATCTAAAATGCCTAGTAACTAAGAATGAAGAACTAGACCTTTGGCATAGGAGATTAGGACACTCGGGTAGCAAGCTAATTATTAAGTTATCTAGAAAGAAACTTGTTAGAGGAATTCTGTCTCTAAGCGGTAGTTTTAACGTTATGTGTGGGCCTTGTCAAAAGGGAAAATTTGTCAAAAACTCGTTTAAAAGTAAAACAGAGATTTCCACCTCTAGACCGTTAGAACTCTTGCACATGGACTTGTTTGGACCGATTTCCACATGTAGCCTAGGAGGAAAGCGATATACATTCGTCATCATAGACGACTTTTCTCGTTATTGTTGGACAATATTTCTTGCCAACAAATCTGACACGTTTAGGGAATTCTCTACTTTATGCACGCGTATTCAAAATGAGAAAGAACTAAACATTAAGTGTATCAGATCAGATCACGGTGGAGAGTTTGAGAATGAGGATTTTTCAAAGTTGTGTGAGACCTTAGGGATTAAGCACGAATTCTCCGCTCCTCGCACGCCCCAACAGAATGGAGTGGTAGAAAGAAAGAATCGCACACTTCAAGAGCTAGCACGTACGATGCTCGCGGAGTTCAGCTTACCTCGATCGTTTTGGGCCGAAGCGGTCAACACGGCAAGCTACGTGATGAACCGTGTCATGCTTCGCCCACTTCTTAAGCGAACCCCTTACGAGCTCTACTTTGATAGAAAACCCTCCATCTCGTACTTTAGAGTTTTTGGGTGCCCATGCTATATTCTGAACACTAAGGATCACTTAGGAAAATTCGATGAAAAATCCGATCTAGGCATATTCTTAGGATATTCTAGCAAAAGTCGAGCCTATAGGATTTATAATAAGAGAACCTTAGTGGTTGAAGAATCGGCTCATGTGCATTTTGATGAGAGTCCACCATCTAGTGAGCCTAGAATGTCCGAAGAAGAGGTTGAGGAGAGTGTTCCGGTTGAGAGTAACGAGGAGAGTGAGTCGCACGCATATGTGCCTCCTAAGGATCTAACGTTTACGAAACAACATCCTCGTGATCTAGTTATTGGAGAACCATCCCATGGAGTTAGAACTCGATCTGCTCTTCATGAGGCGTTCTCCAACTTATGCTTTCTATCGGATATTGAGCCCAAAAACGTGTCCGAGGCTCTTCAAGATGAATCATGGTTCCTTGCCATGAATGAGGAATTGAGCCAATTCGAGCGTAGCAAAGTTTGGATTCTAGTTGATCGTCCGGACAACCATCCCGTGATTGGTTTAAAATGGGTGTTCAAGAATAAACTTGATGGTGAGTCTAGGATCACGAGGAATAAAGCTCGGTTGGTAGCACAAGGATATTCACAAATTGAGGGTGTGGATTTTGAAGAGTCTTTTGCACCGGTTGCTCGTCTTGAGTCCATTCGAATGTTTTTGGCATTCACAAGCCATAAGAAAATAAAGTTGTTTCAAATGGACGTTAAGAGCGCATTTTTAAATGGTTATATAAAAGAAGAAGTGTATGTCGAGCAACCACCCGGTTTCCTAAATGCCGCCCACCCTCATCATGTGTACAGATTAGTAAAGGCCTTGTATGGATTGAAACAAGCACCCCGTGCTTGGTATGATAGGCTAACTACGTTCCTCTTAGATCATGGGTTCAAGATGGGTAGTGCAGACACAACTCTCTTTGTACAAGCCAAAAATTCGGATCTAGTTATCCTCCAAATTTACGTTGATGATATTATTTTTGGAGCGACTAATGAGAGGTTGGTTGAAGAGATTGTGAGTTTAATGAAATCTGAATTTGAAATGAGCCTTGTGGGAGAACTCAATTATTTTTTAGGATTTCAAATCTCTCAACGACAAGACGGAATTTTCATAAATCAATCCAAATATATAAAAGATATGCTTGTACGTTTTGGTTTTGAGTCTTTAAAACAAGTCAAAACTCCGATGAGTGCGTCCCTTAAATTAGGAAAAGACGAGAGTGGAATCTCTGTGGATCAAACAATGTTTCGGGGCATGATTGGATCTTTGTTATACTTGAGTGCGTCACGGCCCGATATCACGTTTGCGGTGGGTATGTGTGCCCGTTATCAAGCTGACCCTAGGGAGTCTCACTTTAAAGCGGTAAAACATATTTCTCGTTATCTCCTTGGCACGCAACACCTCGGTTTGTGGTACCCTCACTCGGATGATTTTACCCTTCATGGATATTCTGACTCCGATTATGCCGGTTGCTCTCTTGACCGCAAGAGCACTAGCGGTACTTGTCATTTTTTAGGCCCGGCACTTGTCTCGTGGTCGAGTCGTAAGCAAAACTCGGTGGCTCTTTCGACCGCCGAAGCCGAGTATATCGCCTTAGGAAGTTGCTGTGCACAGGCACTTTGGATGTCGCAAACTTTAGAAGACTTTGGTCTTTCTTTTCGCAACATTACACTTAGGTGCGACAACAAGAGTGCGATAGACTTAACGTATAATCCGGTGCATCACTCTCGGTCCAAACACATAGACATTCGACATCACTTTATTCGCGACCACATTAAGAAAGAGAATGTGAGTGTCGTCTTTATTGGGACCGATGATCAACTCGCGGACATTCTTACTAAACCGCTTCCGGATGCTCGTTTTTCACTTCTACGACTCGAACTTGGGATTCTTGATTTATCGTCCTAATTTTTTTTGTTATATGTGTTTTTTGTGTTTGTAATTTTTTTGGTTTCGTTTTTGTTCTGTTCAAAGTTGTAACACCAAAATCAAAAAAAAAAATAATTATGTACTGTTCGTTTTTTATTCAATGCTCGTGTTGTTTTTGGTTGTTCCCTATGTGTGGCTAAAATTGTTTTCAAAAATATTCAAAAAAAAAACTGTCAAGTTGGTTTGGGGCTCATATGACCGAGTCGTGGTATATTTTCAAGTATATACAATGTTTGCTATTCTTTTTGTCAACTTGTACGGCACATTGGTATCCGGTCATGATGAGCGAAGTTAAATTTTTGTCTAGCTATTGAGTGCGAAAATTAATGTGGGTGTACGTTGTCTACGCCTCTAAGTATGTGTGAGGATTTATTTACGATAATGATTACACCACTCACACACCACTTGATCATGCACTCAACCTGAGATAATAAGCTGACATGCTATAAATCGTGGCACTAAATTTAACATATCTGATATATCTTGAACAATCAATGTCATGAAATCAAATTGCGCGTGTCTATGCTAATTAAAATTTTGGGCCAAAACTAGAATCGCATATGTCCAATGTAAACAAGTTAAAGTGGATCTACCTATGTGGGTAGATTTCGATTGACTTGGGGTCTTGTCTTGCTTTGATTATGTATAAAATTGATGGCCTAACTCAAAATAAAATGATGGCCATCAAATCCCGCTTACAGACCCCCCAAGCACTACTCATCCCTCCTGATAAGTCTTCATAAGCGTTGTGAGGGTGAGCACCTTGGATTACAAAGTCGTTTCGATCTTGTGCATGGACTACACTTTATGATTTGTGCCCTTGATTTAATTTCTGTATGCCGCACTATGTCATGTGACGTGATTTTTCACTATATCTCTTTGGTGTTAGCATCGTTAGTTTGCTTGATATAAAACTTGTCTGCATGATATCTCTTTTGATTGTTTTGTCTCTTGGTGCTACACGTGCACATGTCATTATCTTATTTAAATCTTCCGCGCATAAGAATTGGACCTCAACTACATTCGATGCTTTTTCACACAATACGTACTGGCACATTTTTCCTCTCATGACGATATTTGTGTTTGCCTATTTTTCTCTCTATTTATCTAAACCTTGCAAACATTCATGTCATACTTGATGTGTGCTATGTCTCGTGCATATAGTCCAATTTCTTCTCTCTGATTAGCGTTTGCTCCTGTTTTTGACCCTGTTTTACAATTCTCTGGTTTAAAGTGCGTTGTGGGTCTATATTACGTTATCTCTCGCCTACAATTTTCATCCTCCTTGGTCGGTTGGCCTCGCCCTTTCTTTTGATATTATCAAAGGGGGAGAAGGTATTGGAGGTAGTGTTCATGATAGGGGGAGCGTAGTGAGGTGTGTGTGTGCTCATAGATAGGGGGAGCGTCCCACCGATAGGGGGAGTATGTAGTAGGATAGAACAGGATTGAAC
Organism: Platanthera zijinensis; assembly: GCA_039513925.1. Classification (NCBI taxonomy): domain Eukaryota; kingdom Viridiplantae; phylum Streptophyta; class Magnoliopsida; order Asparagales; family Orchidaceae; genus Platanthera; species Platanthera zijinensis. Next base: position 32,022,177 of record CM077091.1, on the reverse strand, counting down.
GGGATCGATATAGGTGTGTATTGCTTATTTGTTCAATATCATTCTACTGTTCTATGTTCATTTTACTCTGATACTCTACTTTATACTTTATAGTGAGGTGTGTGTGTGCTCATAGATAGGGGGAGCGTCCCACCGATAGGGGGAGTATGTAGTAAGATAGAACAGGATTGAACGGGATCGATATAGGTGTGTATTGCTTATTTGTTCAATATCATTCTACTATTCTATGTTCATTTTACTCTGATACTCTACTTTATACTGTTCTACGTTGCTACATACATCTATTCTGGCACTCTATCTACTTGATTTTGGTTTATCATGAACGGGATTGATATTATCAAAAGGGGGAGTTTGTTGGAACATGGTTTCACACTCCTTAGGTTTGAGAATATCAACTCCCTGCTTGTATTTGATGAGATTGGTTGTGTGATAGAGTGTGCAGGCTGACAGGTGAAAGGAAAGGAGAAGAGCTTCAAAAGGATGCTACCGCCCGGCGACAGGACGCTACCGCCGGCGGTATCCGGTCGACATGCGTCAAGGGGTTGATCGTCGACGATGGTACCTACCGCTCAGGCGATAGTCTTATCGCAGGCGGTAGAATTATTTGGCGAAATGGCGCTATCGCTCTGACTGGGCGCGGTAACCATTACCGCCCGGCGATAGCTCTCTTGAAACCGTCAGGCGATAGTCGTGTCGCAGGCGGTAGAATTATTTGGCGAAATGGCGCTATCGCTCTGACTGGGCGCGGTAACCATTACCGCCCGGCAATAGCTTTCTTGAAACGGCAGTTTCCTTAATGAGCAGTCATAGTTGCCGTTTCGGGAGACGCGTGGAGACAGCTGGCAGGCGTTACGCGCGAACCTACCGCCCGGCGATAGAGTTATCGCAGGCGGTAGTCTATTTTCTCCAAGACGTATAAAAAGCAGCGCCGTTTCTTCAAGACCTAAGCCTCCAGAGATTATTGACGAAGTGCTCCAGGAATACCAAGGTCGGCCGTCTTCCTACGTCTGTTCTACTCGTCTTCGTCAAAGAAAAAGCAAGGTTTCTCCCTCCCGTTCGAGATCGAAGAACTCCGGCGATCAAGGCTTCGCATCGTCTACGTCTAGCGACTGGGTGCTTTCCATCGAAGATCACAAGCACCGGTCGTAGATCCATCCAGAGAACTTCTCAAGAGGGAGAACCTAAACTTTAACGAATATATTTTGTAATCTCTTTTTGTACTCTTTTTCTTCTTCTATTGTCGTAAGTGGTAAGAGAAATCGACCGGAGAAGGTCGTCGGAATCCGGGTTGGATTCCGTGGAAAATCGTCCCGGGATTTGGGGCGTCTAGATCGGGGATCTAGCGGTGCTCTAAGACCCTTCCGGGTGTGGAGGTGAAGAGCGGCTCTAAGACCTTTCGGGGAGAAAGTGAAGAGCCAACCGGTCCGGGTTTTGGGTCGGTATAGAAAACCCAAAGTTTTCTTCTCTTCGTCTTTGATCTTCGACGTCATGAAGATCGTACTGTAAAACATTCATCTTGTACTTGTATGAAATTGATTGTTATTGAATTTAATACTTGTGTTTTAAATCTTCACTTGTGGTGTGGTTTACGTCAAGATTCCGTTTATTCAAGCGAAATTTATAAAACCTTATTCACCCCCCCCCCCTCTAAGGTTGGCCTCCGGATCCAACAGCTGCTGTCCCACTAGAGGAGACAATAACAACACAGGCTGGTGAACAATCAACAGTCCCTGTTGACTTAGTGACAACAAGAGATCATCTAATCACCCAAGTAATTGGAGAAATTTCAGCTGGTGTGCAAACTAGAAATCAGGTCAACCAGAACCTGATGCACACTTGCTTCCTATCTCAAATTGAGCCTCAATCCATACAAGATGCAGAGCAAGATCCACACTGGATCATTGCAATGCAAGAGGAGTTGCATCAATTTGAAAGGAACAAGGTTTGGGAACTAGTGCCTAAGCCAAAGGATCATCCCATTGTTGGAACAAAGTGGGTGTTCAGGAACAAGCTGGATGATCAAGGAGTTATAGTCAGAAACAAGGCAAGGCTAGTTGCTCAAGGGTACTCTCAACAAGAAGGAATAGACTATGATCAGACATTTGCACCAGTTGCAAGGTTGGAAGCCATCAGAATATTCCTAGCCTATGCTGCTCACAAAGGTTTCAAAGTGTATCAAATGGATGTAAAGAGTGCATTTCTCAATGGGGACATCAAAGAGGAAGTCTATGTTAGACAACCTCCAGGTTTTATCTCTCTAACTCACCCTGATTATGTTTACAAATTGCATAAAGCATTATATGGTCTCAAGCAAGCTCCTAGAGCATGGTATGAGACCTTAGCATGCTTTCTTATGGAAAATGATTTTGTTAGGGGGAGAGTAGACCAAACTCTTTTTATTAGAACCCATAAGTCCCATACCCTACTAGTGCAAATTTATGTAGATGACATTATTTTTGTTTCTACTGATTCAAAATTGTGCAAAAAGTTTTCCAAGCTTATGCACTCTAAATTTAAAATGAGTAGCATGGGTGAGCTGTCCTTCTTCTTAGGACTGCAAGTCAAGCAACATGCTGAAGGAATATTCATTTCTCAAACCAAGTATGCAAAAGAATTGGTTAAGAAATTTGGTATGTCTGATGCATCATGTATGAAAACACCCATGCCCTCAAATGCTGTAATAGATGCTGATGAACATGGGAAATCTGTTGATCAGACAACATATAGAGCAATAATTGGCTCTTTATTGTACCTTACAGCTAGTAGGCCTGATATAATGTTTGCCACATGTATTTGTGCTAGATTCCAAGTTAGCCCTACAGAGTCACATTTAATCTTAGTTAAGAGAATTCTTAGGTATGTTAAAAGTTATCCAAATCTAGGTCTCTGGTATCCAAAAGATTCAGCATTTGATTTAACTGGATTTTCAAATGCTGATTATGCTGGATGCAGAATAGACAGGAAAAGCACCAGTGGAACTTGTCAGTTCCTTGGTGATAGACTTGTCTCCTGGTTTTGTAAGAAGCAAACATCTGTGTCAACCTCAACTGCTGAAGCTGAGTATATGGCTGCAGGCAGTTGCTGTTCACAAATATTATGGATACAGAATCAGCTCTTAGACTATGGCTACAACTTAGAGAAGTCTAAAATTTTCTGTTATAACACTAGTGCTATCTCTATAGCACAAAATCCAGTCCTTTATAGTAGGACAAAACACATAGAAATCAGGCATCACTTTCTAAGAGATAATGTAGAGAAAAATAAAATTGAACTTCAATATATTCCTACTGATTTGCAAAGGGGAGATATTTTCACCAAGCCTTTGGATGAAAAGAAACACAGTTTCTTCCTAAATCAGTTAGGCATGTTAGATGGAGGAAGCTTAAATTAAATTACAAGATTTTGAAAAGCTAAAACAGACCAAAACTAGGCTAAAAAATTCCTTTTTTGTGTGTCTGTAGAATAAGTTTAGACTCTGAACTGCACTCGACGTTTTCCCCAAAATCGTCGACCAGAGATCGACGCTTTTGCAGTCGTCGATCTGAGTTCAGAGCCCTCGCTAGATCTAGGCTTTCTCTCTTTCTGATGAGAGGCCATCGAGCTGAGCTCGACGTTTTTCAACATCGTCGAACGAAGATCACCGATTTTGAAGACTCTTCAGATTCCCTCGGTAGCCCAAATCGTCGAGCTGAGTTCGACGCTTCTTCGAACTGAGCTCCACGATTTTCCTTTTTCGCGTAGAACCCTAACATAAATCTTTCTTTCAGCCGTCATTCTCCTTTTGCGTTTTCATACTCTGCAACTTTCTTTCCTTTTCCCTCCAAATTCTCTACGCTTGGTCGTTTTTGGTTTTCTGTTGCAGGTGAATATGGCTGAATCAAGTGCTGCTATTGCTAAGATGAAGTTCGACACAGTCTTTGACATAGACATAAACTCCTTCGATGGAAGCGACCAGCGCTTCAAGGACATCCTAAACTTATTTAGAGAACAACAGCTGACTCCAATAATGACTACAAGGATGAAGATTGCCTCAGAAGAAATTAAAGAGTGGTGTTATACCGCAACAGACGAGACTGAGAATTCTGTTGTCGGCACCATTAAGGGGACTCAGGTACTTCTATCCCCGGCTGTTTTAACAGAAGTTTTTCAACTCGGTACTGGAGAAGACTCCAATGAACTGTCTGGAGAGGAGTATGACTCCATGCTGGATAGGATGGGTCACAATGCAGTCAACCTCATAAGCTATTGAAGAAAAATCTGGCTATAGAATTTCAATTCCTGGCTGATGTAGTTGGGAAGGTGCTGTTGGCCAAGCACTCAGCCCATGACACCATATCCAGATATCAGTTCTGCCTGATGGGAGCTTTATTAGATAAGAAACACCTGGACTGGGGCTCCATCTTCTTCACTCTGATTAAGAAGAAGATCAACAAGATTGCAGTTAGTTATGGGAGAATCTTAGGGGTCTTTCTGCACAACAGGTGCCCTGACCTTTTAACCTCCTCTAGCATGTTTATCAATTTATCCAAGAGGCTTTCCTGTGCCCTCTTCAGTAAATGGGACAGGCAGATCATAAACCCCTCCAGGGCTGCTGCACCACTTCATTCAGGCACAAGGACTATCTCAGTCACTCCTCCAGCAGAAGAGCTGCCTGCTTCTTCCCCTCCTCCAGCCATATCCACCCAAGCCGTCACCTCCTCACCACCAGTCACCACAATAATCATCTCATCCCCAATTACCATTTCCTCACCTATGTCATCCCCTCCACTCTCCTCCTCAGAGGAATTCCATCCTCTCTTTTCCTATTCAACCTTCACCCTACCATCCTTCTCACTTACAGATGATTCCTTCATGGATGATTCACCCTCTACTCCTCCTGAGCCACCCTCAACTTCCTCCTTTCAACAAATGCTCCATGACATTCTCTCTCAACCCTCCTTCACACCATCTCTTACTTCCCCTATCTCCACCTCAACCTCCTCTATCTCCATAATTCCATTTTTTGAACCAACCATTCCCTCTCCACCTTCCTCCACATTTTCAGCCTCAGCCACCATCCCTCCATCCACCTTTGCTCCTACCTCTGCTCAAGCCCCACTTGAGCATGTAGATCTTCCTAGTTTGGCAGACAGGCTGTATGATTTGCTAGCTCCCAAGCTGGAATCTCTACTGGAGTCTTCCCTGGCTCCAATCCTGAAGCAAGTCCAGGAGTTGTTTACCAAGCTTGCCTTCCTTTCCTCCTCCCAGGCTATCCCTTCTTCTGGGTGCCTTGATTCACTTATCTCCGAACCAAGGCAGGGGGAGATGCCTTATGAAGAAGTGGATGTGCCAGCTGCTGATCATATGTCTGCTCCAGCTCCAGCTCTTGGATGTGCTTTTGCACTGAATCTGCAGAGGCTGCTATCTATATTTGATACAGTCCATTTCAGCTGTCTGCCTGCAACTCCTGCTGAAGATTTGTCTAAGGCCATTGTGCCTGTACCTATCTGTGATCCCAGCCATATTGATTCCTACATCAAGTCCTGGAAGGCTGTGGATATCTCTGATGCTGCTACTAAGGCCACTGTGCCTCTTTCTGATGAAATTGCTGCTGCTGCTACTGCTGACATAGAAATGATTCCAGCAACTGATGCTGATGAAATTGCTGTTGAGACTGTTGATGAAGAGCTTGCCTCATACTTAGTAGATCCCTCTCCTGCTGCTCCTGCTCTAGTGTCTGCTGCTGATTCTGTCTGCTCTACTACTGCTCTCTCTCCTCCTGCTCCTGCTGTTTCTGCAAAGCTTAAAGCTCAAGAAGAGCTTATCAGAAGAATTGATGATCTGTATGATCAACCTCAAAGCTCTGAGAGTGATCAGTATAGGACTGATTCTGATGACTCTGCTAGCACTATTGCCAAGAAGAGAAAAGCTAGAAGTAAAGCAATGATGTCAGTCCCTCCTGCCAAAGCCAAAGACTCCAATGATATTCCATACTACATCCTGCATGACTGCCCCATCTCTGAGCCATGGATGCAATTCTCCAAGAACCAACTGAAAGCCATGAAGAAGAAAAGGAAGCTTGATAAGTATGAAAAAGGCCCTTCTCAATATCAGCCTCCTCCTCCTCCTCCTCTAGATTCTGGATCAGGCTCAGCGTCCCAAGCTTCAAGACAAAGCTCCTCTCAATCTTATCCTAGATATTACCAAAGGGGACAACATCAAAGAGGATATCAACCCAGAAGGGGTAATTACAGAGGAAATCAAAGAGGACAAAGATCCTATCAAAGGGAAGGACAAGGCCACTCTGACTCTACCTCAGGTCCTTTCCCTTTCAAGCTGAAAGACACAGTTGCTTCAAGGATTTCTCCTGCTTCTGAATCTCTAAACATATATGAACCTCCTATTCCTTTTGAAGATCCTGAGAACAACCCTGTGTCCTGGACAGCCAGAATGAAAGAATTGGCTGCCCTTGATCAAATAAAAAAGGCCAGAGAACAAGGCAAGGATACTTCAAACATAACTACTTTATCAGAGCAGAGAAAGAAAGAACTAGAAAGATATGCATCAAGGAAATTCTTCAATCCAGAAGACTATATGAAGCTGCACCCTAAGGCTGTTGTTCCAAGGCCCAAATCTCAAACTTCTCTAGGTGCAGAGGATGACAGAAGGTCAAAGAAAGAAAGTCAGAATCCTAATAGAGAAATTTTATTTAAAAAGGGAACTGAAAGGAAGTGAACTGTGTAAGCTAAACATTTCATCCACCTTTGGATATCTGCTGCTATTTATCTGTGATCTTCTTTGCTGCTATATATCTTCTCTGCAATTTTGTATTAGCTTCTGTATTGTTGTATGCTTTTTATTCCCTATGATTGTCTGTAAATAGTAATCCTAACCCAAATAGGGGGAGATTGTTGGAACACCCTATTACTAATTTGGGTAAGGATCACTATGCTTGTCTTAGGAATCCCAGTTGACCTAGTTGTATAGTTGAGAAGGTCAACATTAGAATGAGTCTAGGGCTTAGAACTTAGGTTTGGAGCTGCCCCCAGGACCATTCCAAGATCAAGGTTGAAGAGCTAAGTCTAAGGCAATTTTCGTCGAGCTCAGGTCGACGAATCGTCGAACTCCGTTCGACGCTCTCTGAGCTCAACTTCAATAGAACGTCAAACTCCGGTCGACGATCTTCGAGCTCAGATCGACTATTTGCTTTTGGCTAGCTTCTGCTGAGTCGTCGAACTCCCCTCGACTATCTTCTAGCTCAGTTCGACGATCCCTCCTTCAAGTTACTTCCCAGGTCGCTGAGCTCGGTTCGACGCTCTTCAAGCTCAGATCGACGTTTTTTGTCTGCTTGTCTCATTTCATCTCTGAGCTCAGTTCGACGCTCTTCGAGCTCAGATCGACGTTTTCTGTCTGCTTGTGTCATTTCATCTCTGAGCTCAGTTCGACGCTCATAGAGCTCAGATCGACGTTTTTTTAGAGAGATCGACGCTTTCAGGAATTCAAATGCTGCTGTTCTTTGTAATGTTTTTGAATATTATCAGCATTTATGTCAGAAGATCTCCCTGCCGTTTGTCTTTATTCTGGAGCAAGTTTCAAGGAATTATTCAGAGAATGTTTGCTGGACTTTCCTCTAGAAGACAAGACTCTTTTTGGAAGACATTTATGAATCCCAACGGCTATTTTGGACAAGAAAACTTCAGAAAATTTTAATTCCTCTCTTCTGTGTTTTTAAGACATACAGAATACACAAGAGAAAAGATACACAGATTGACAAGAAAGAAAGTGAACACACAGAATAGAGAATACTGATAGCAGAAGAACAACAGAAGAACTGTGACTTCAAAAATCTTCTTGCTGATTAAAAAGTGTTCACAATCTCATCTCTGAACTCCAGACACCTCATTCTTCAGCCTTCTTGCTGAAACCATCCTTTGCTGGAGATCAAAGTTCTGAAGACCTATCACCCTAGAGCAAAGCTTCTTTTCCTGAACCTTTCTACATCTCAGGGGGAGCTTTGACATCATCAATCCACTTGTGCTTCTCTCATTTGATTGAGAACAGAGAAGACACCCTTCACTCTTATTTTTCTTTTCTTGCTGTAAAAGGGTTTTTGAACTCCCTTCAAAAGTTCTGTCTGGTTCTGAGAGCCTTGTCAAAACTCAGTGGTGGCAAGACACCTTATCAAAAAATCCATTTTTGGTTTTTGTGTACCTTATCAAAAGCTCATTGGTGTCAGGACACCTGATCAACTCATCCTGAGTGGATTCCTACCAAGGGTGGTAGAAGAGTGGATGTACCCAGGTTTTTGGGGAACCACTATATTTCCTTGTGTCTTCTGGTTTGTTTGTGTGATTTGTCTGCTGTGTGCTGTGCTCTTTACTTCTTGGTTTTTAACCTCTTACTAGCACTCTACACTATATCATAAATTGAATTTTATATGTGCTGTTTATTTCAACTATGAAAAACTATTTTAAAATACTCTATTCACCCCCCCTCTAGAGTTGAGATAGATCTTACCCTCACTTTCAACGATCTTGCATGACTCCCGACGGCGCCTGCTCGGTCGGCCGAATCATCGCAAATAGAGCCTCAACAACTAATCGAACAGTTTTCGAAGATGGAGGAGGTGTTGGCACCTCAGCTGCTGCCGCACTCTCATCAGAGCGCTGGGGCTCAGACTGCCCAGCACCACTATGAGTCACCTATGGGTGGACAAGAAACACATTAGCGACAATACGCAAGCAATAACAAAAAAGTAGGAACGCGCAGATTCATCAAACAAGTGTATTTGTATTCCTTAGTGGATATTCCAGAGTTCATTAGTGTTACAGCGGTTCACACAAACACGTGCTCGCCACACCACAAAAGAATTCGACCATGAATGCGAAAGAGGAAGACCAGGACAAGCTGATACCAAAATATAACGACTCCACCCGTTAAATAACATATAATAGAAGGTCTGGCCGGGGCCCCACCCTATATGCCACAAACAGACGGTGAGGTCACAAGTTAATACCACAAACGCATCCTAACTCAGAGCATGCTAGCAGAATAATAAACAGTAGGCTGAACTCATACCGGGAATATCCACTATATATATTACCAAGGTTATATATACAACCACTCGAACAAGGGGATAACAAATACCACAGTTTGGCCTTAAGGCCTTACAGTTTCTCTTTGTACAGTATGGATTACAGACATCGCCGCGCAGGCCGACCATACATGAATAAAAGAAAGCATAACTAGCTAGCCTTCAAGGGCTAGCAACAACAGCAACAGCAAGAGCGGCAACAACAGCAGCAGGGGCATCAGCCCTTCACTTCCCGCTCGGCTCTCCAGCACCTGCACAGGGATAATCCACCCAGAAGGTGGCAAACAAGGCAATGGTCAGCATTCAGTTGACCAATTTATAACAATCCTACCCCTTTCCCTGGGCAGCGGCATTCCTTCCCTGTAAAGCCATACATCATCAATATAGCATATATTGTGCTCTCACGTACATTCAAGCCAATAGAACCGCCAGCCATACAGCCTGACGATCCGTGCACTCAGGGCACATTCTTGGTGCACCAGCCAACCAGGGTCAACACCACCGTTTACATGGTATTGAGCATTTAGTCTTAATGGCGCGCAGGCCTAAGACTCTCATTATGCGCTCCAACATGACCATCACTCAGGTCCTCCCGTCGAACGGACATAACGCAGGTACAGATCAACCACCCCTCATTTCTCAAATCGCCTTGCCATCACAAAGTACAGCGTACTCGAGGCTACACTAAAGGCGCGGGTCGGTTTCACCTTTCCTGTTCGGCACGAAGCCTTTTTAAGAGCTCGCAGCTCATACTAGCCATAACTTCCGCCAAAGACTGGCTTCACAATAGCCACACTGTCCAAATAGGACTGGCTTCACAATAGCCACACTGTACAAATAGGACTGGTTGCATTGTCCATCAAGGACTAGCTATACCGTAGCCACAACACAAACAACACAATGGCGTTTTTCCTGGAATTCAACATTCCAGTACTCCCTGCTACTCCCCTTCACAGACATCACCCATCGACCCCACTAACTACACGAGTATATGCGGAGTCTTCTCCGGTGCGTAAATGCAACATCACCAATCCAGACAAACATGTCCAGATGGGCTTCACACAGCATGCCTATCCCGTACTACACACTTCCGGGTCTAGATGCAGACTCAACAGGGGATAGCAACTATCAACCCACCGGAATCACTCACTCTTTCCACCTTTTGGTGGAGAGGATTCCTTACTCATGCATAAAGGAGGACTTCACATATCCAAGAAGGAAGATCGGTACCCTTGATGATCTCTTGGGAGACAAACAAAATCTGGCTGGTTGGAAAGTACCGCAGCAGCTTTGCCTCCACAAAACTAGCCTCGGATCTTGAATCGGACCGCGGGAGCTCCACCAATGGCTTGCCCTTCTACTCCTCCTTCCTCCAAGCTCTCCCTTTTTCTCTCTTGGTACGAATGAGAAGATGCAAACCCCCAGTCTTATCACTATAGGAAAGCACCTGGGCCATTGGATCCAAATAGAAATAATTGGATGGCCAAGATCTGCCCAAAAGTCCAAATTTGACTTGACACGGCCTGTGATATGCTCGTATCACAGGCCTTAAACTCCAAGCGATGCACAAACCGACTCAAACAAGACCAGAACTGATGGAGCCGTCATCCCTCGGCATGTTGATTTGGAACGTCCCCCTCCGGACGACGATGGTGATCCGGTACATGTTGAAGACCCGTGTCACGTTCCTGAGGAAGATCCCCTTCCGGATGATTATGGTGACCCGGTTATGTTTGGTGTCGTTGTTCGTCGCTATGTGGAGTTTGATGATTATGATGTTCGTTGCATCAAACATGAAGGTTTGGACTTGACCGTGACATCATCTGCCAAGGCTGCGTCAACATCTACTCGAAGGCCGCGTCAACATCTCCGCCAAGGCCAAGTCAACATCTCCGCCGCATCTACGCATGAAATAATAATATTTAATTTCAGCATTTTAATTATTATTTAAGCACTTTCATTTTCATTTCATGTTGGCCTATGTTTAGCCAAATTTTGTTTCTCTTTAGAGTGGGCTGCATGTAGCCTCTTGTTTGTGTTGTAGCCTATATATAGGTATTGTTTTGTCATAATCTGATAGAATGAATGAAAAAACTTAAAACCTAATTTCAAGTTGAAATTTAGCCTCCTTTCTCCCCTTGGGCGCCCCCTTCCTCTCCTTCCCCTTGTTTGGCCGTCGGCCCTCCCTTCTCCTCCCAGCGCCTATCTCGGTTTCTAACCTCTCCTCCCCTCTTCTCCTTATCTCTCTTGTCCACCCGAGCCTCCTCTTCCTCCACTAAGAAAACCGACCACCTCCTCTTTCACATAGCCGACCACCTCCTCCATCTCATAGCCAACAACCCTCAACTCTATCTCCAATATTTCGGCCATGATGAGTTGTAAATATACCTATATTTTTGAATTTTAATTATGTCATTTTACTTTATTTTTGTCTTTTTTAGTTTATTTTCTTTAATAAAATGCTTCTTTTTTGTAAATTTTATACTAACTTAATTTATTTTTGTTTTCTGAAATTTTTCAGAAAATTGAATTTTGGCCTATCACGCCCGTGACCATGCCCGACACGGGCGTGTCAGGCACTCAACGCCAGCGGGTTGTCGACACTAACCAATTTCACTGTTCTTCGCTCGACACCTTCATGTCACGCCCGTGACAAGTCTGTCACGCCCGTGTCCGCCACGTGGACCGCCCCGAAGTCAAAGCCCGCGTCAAATCCCCAGATCCAGCTCCCCGTCACGCCGTAGTCACGCCCGTGCCTGACACCTGTCACGCCCGAGACCTAGGGCGTGACCGCCACGTTTTCAGTCGAAGTCAAGGCTCCAGTCAAATCACCCGTTCAGCTCATGAATAGTAGTGACACGCCCCCCTGTCACGCCCGTGACCTAGGACGTGTCACTCCCGAATTTTTGCCTATAAATACAAGCTTCCAGGAAGCTTATTTTGTCTCCTTTTTTGGCCAAATTCCTTAGGGTAGGTGCTGCCCAAATGGAATCCAAATGCTATGTAAGGGAATTTTATCCCCCCTCTCTCTCTTAGTTTGTATTAGGATGTTTGCTTTATTCTACTTTGTAATAGCCTTTTTATTTATAAAATGTTAGTTTTTCTCTCTTTGCATGGCTTGGAATTCAATTAAGCGCCCTAACTTAAGTAATTTTTCGTTCCCTTTTTTGTTCTTTTCATGTTTTATCTTTTTCAGCTTTATAACTTAGCTTAGTTTAGGATTTTATCGCACTTTCTAGCCGTTGTAATGCCCGTTTTATTTTCATTTTCCGCACCCGTTTAGCTTTAGTTTATTTTTATTTTCACTTTTTATGCATTTCTACCGCATTCTAGCGGTAGAAATGCACTGGTTTTAATTTTTGCCTAACTTCCATTTTGCGTTTATTTGCAAAACTTTTCGCTCCGTTTAATTTTTATTTTCTCTTTTTTATGCATTTCTACCGCATTCTAGCGGTAGAAATGCAGTCGTTTTAATTTTCCGAGCACTTAGCTTTTCGTTTTAATTTTCAAAACTTTTTGTCCGGTTAATTTTTATTTTAACTTTTTATGCATTTCTACCGCATTCTAGCGGTAGAAATGTAGTTGTTTTAATTTTTCAATCACTTTGCTTTTTCTTATTTTTGCAAGTGTGCGTGCGTGTATGAGTTAGATTTTATAGCTTTATTTCAATTTCTGTAGAGTGTGTGCGTATGCATTTATTTCCGCCTACACGTTAAGAGTTAAATGACGCTCTGCTTTCATTTCCCGCCTACTCGTTTGAGTAGAACTCGTCATTTTAATGCTTTCATTTTCTTCCTACTCACTTAAGTAGGAAAACTTAGAGTGCGTGCGTGTGTTTACTTTTCTGTAGAGTGCGTGTGTGTGATTTTAATTTCCGTAGAGTGTGTGCGTGTATGAGACTAATTTACCCCCGCCCACTCATTTGAGCCGGGATTTGCATTTACCGCTTTCTTCAGCCCTACTCGTTTGAGTAGGGCTTGCAATTTTCAGCTTTCTATACTGCTTTTTTACTGCTTTTTTACAGCTTTCTTTTCTGCTTTCTAGTGTAAGTGTCCCCATTCCGATGAGTGGCTAACCGCCCTTAGCCCTCGATATCGAAGAGCATTGGGACAGATAAAATGGCTTTAAATAATTAAAGGTCCTGTTTTCTATTTAATTAAATTTCTTAAGGTTTGCCCCGGGTTAACGACGCGTAGGACCGCATATCGATGTGCGGGCTCTATTTCTGTTATCCATACGCAACGCCGAGAGGCCGCACGTATGGACCGATCACCCTTGGGTAAAGAGAGCTCCGCGCTAACCCTCGAGAGAGGAGGCGTGTGACTCTACCGTATTGGGTTCCCCACCCAATAGCGGGGTTCTCAGCGTAATGCGGGCGTTAAGAGGAATCCTTCGTCGGTCTAACGATCGGTCGAATAGCCTTAGCGTTCAGGTGAGCGATATCCCTAGATCAAGGTGAGCTCATATCTAAGGAACCTCCACGGCTGAGTCTCCGCCTTAATTAATTTGAAAATTAGGATCTCTTTTTATTAAGAGTTATTTTAGTTCAAATTCTCTTTTGATATCGTCGTGCTGAGTTCTTCATCGGCCTTCTGCACTTTATTTCCTGCTTTCATTTTCTGTATTGTATTATTTTTATGTTCTCCATTTCATTTTTTATATAATCCATAGTAAAAATTATCGGTAGAATAATAGGTATTTCAGGGAAAGAGTAGAAATAGCCAAGCCGACCCCGAGAACAATACGACCCCGATATTCCACACACGGAATATCCTGTACTACACGCGATAGGTGCGCTTGCCTCCCTCTCGTTAAAACTCGGTTTCTAACAAAACAAAAACGCTCTTCTTTTTCTTTACAAAATAAAATCCCACTCATCTTAAAATAAAATAAAAAGAGCCGCGTTTGACCACATCAAGTTTTTGGCGCCGTTGCCGGGGAAAATCTCGACTTACTATTTTGAATTCCTGAAACCTATTAATTTTACCCTTTATTTCTATATATATGAAAAAATAACAAAATGGCCACCAAAAATTATATTTATAATAATAATAATAATATCAATATTAATATTAATAATAAATAATAGAAAAAATCAAAAAAAAAAAAAAACTTTAAAAAAAAAAAAAATCAGACAAATTTAAAACTAAAAAAAAAAAAAAAATCAAAAACTAAAAAAAAAAAAAAACTTAAAAACTTAAAAACTTATAAAAATTTAAAATTTAAAAACTTAAAAATAAAAAAATAATAATGATGATGAAATGTTTTTTTCCTTTTCATCAAAAAAAAAAATTCAAAAAAATATATTTTTCTTTTTTATTTTATTTTGCCTTTATCTTATTTTCTTTTTTTCATTTAATTTTTCTTTTCAAAAAAAAAAAAAAAATCAAAAACTAAAAACATAAACTTAAAAAATTCTAAAAATTCAAAAAACTTTAAGAAAAATTTTTATAAAATAAAAAAATTAAATTAGGTATTTGTTTTATCGTTTCGGCGCGCTTCACATTTGTGAGCGCTAGGGGATCGCGTATCCGTCGCACATTTATCACACTCACTTACCCCTCGCGCCCCCTATCACCCGCACACTTTTCGCCGAACTTATATTTTTCTTTTTTTCTGTTTTATTTTTTCTGCTTTTACTTTAACTTTTGCAGGTCTTAATTTAACGGGCTTCCCCGAACGCGCTTTAGGGAAGATTTCTAAACCCCTATTTTTACTTTTTTGTACATATTTATTTATATATATCTCGTTCCTCATACTTAGTGCAACATTGGGGACAATGTTGGACTTAAGTATGGGGGTGTTTCCTATTTTGTATCCTTTTATTTCTTGCACATAACAAAAATTCCAAAAACATCGCAAAAATTAAAAACTTTTAAAAAAAATTTCATGCTTTAATAAATAAATAAATAAAAATATATATATTTTTTCAAAAAAATGAATCATCGCTCCGCGACGTTCGACTCATCGAACCAACCACAAAATAAGAGTTTGTTCGCGGGCGATTCTTTTTTACTTTGTAAATATTTTTGTAAATATTCTCGTCTCTTTCCCCTTCTCTTTCCTATCTTGTAAAATATCTTCTCTTTTCTTGTAAATATTTCTGAAAATAAAAAATAAAAATTCAAAAAAAATTTGTATAACTCCAAAAATTCAAAAAAAATTTGCATAACCTTTAAAAAAAATTCCAAACAAAATGAAAATAACCCCAAAATATAAAAAAATTAGAAAAACTCATAAAAATCAAAAAAAAAATTATTTTGTAATAAATAATTCGAAAACCTCATTTCTTAACCTCTTTGCTCTCCAAAATAATCGTTTCGAGTTTATTTATAAGCAAATTTTAATTAATTCTTTATTTACTATTCGTTTTTTAATTGTAGCTCGATAGACTTAAATTTCTGGGGTTAAGATTTTAAAGAATTTTTTATGTCTTTTTCTTATTATAGGGAACTTGTTTTCTCATTTTCACTTCTAATTTTTTTGAATAAAAGAATTTTTTTATGTTAGAAAATAACATCTATGGATTTTACATTATTTCCACTTATGCTTTTAGAAACGTAGGAACGTTCAAATTAAAAAGGTTGCTCTCGAAATTTTTTATTAAACTCTAGCTTTCTTTTAGAAACTAAACCATCCACCTTTTTTTTCATGCAGCAGGGGCATCAGCCCTTCACTTCCCGCTCGGCTCTCCAGCACCTGCACAGGGGTAATCCACCCAGAAGGTGGCAAACAAGGCAACGGTCAGCATTCAGTTGACCAATTTATAACAATCCTACCCCTTTCCCTAGGCAGTGGCATTCCTTCCCTGCAAAGCCATACATCATCAATATAGCATATATTGTGCTCTCACGTACATTCAAGCCAATAGAACCGCCAGCCATACAGCTTGACGATCCGTGCACTCAGGGCACATTCTTGGTGCACCAGCCAACCAGGGTCAACACCACCGTTTACATGGTATTGAGCAATTAGTCTTAATGGCGCGTAGGCCTAAGACTCTCATTATGCGCTCCAACATGACCATCACTCAGGTCCTCCCGTCGGACGGACATAACGCAGGTACAGATCAACCACCCCTCATTTCTCAAATCGCCTTGCCATCACAAAGTACAGCGTACTCGAGGCTACACTAAAGGCGCGGGTCGGTTTCACCATTCCTGTTCGGCACGAAGCCTTTTTAAGAGCTCGCAGCTCATACTAGCCATAATGTCCGCCAAGGACTGGCTTCACAATAGCCACACTGTCCAAATAGGACTGGCTTCACAATAGCCATACTGTACAAATAGGACTGGTTGCCTTGTCCATCAAGGACTAGCTATACCGTAGCCACAACACAAACAACACAATGGCGTTTTTCCTGGAATTCAACATTCCAGTACTCCCTGCTACTCCCCTTCACAGACATCACCCATCGACCCCACTAACTACACGAGTATATGTGGAGTCTTCTCCGGTGCGTAAATGCAACATCACCAATCCAGACAAACATGTCCAGATGGGCTTCACACAGCATGCCTATCCCGTACTACACACTTCCGGGTCTAGATGCAGACTCAACAGGGGATAGCAACTATCAACCCACCGGAATCACTCACTCTTTCCACCTTTTGGTGGAGAGGATTCCTTACTCATGCATAAAGGAGGAATTCACATATCCAAGAAGGAAGATCGGTACCCTTGATGATCTCTTGGGAGACAACAAAAATCTGGCTGGTTGGAAAGTACCGCAGCAGCTTTGCCTCCACAAAACTAGCCTCGGATCTTGAATCGGACCGCGGGAGCTCCACCAATGGCTTGCCCTTCTACTCCTCCTTCCTCCAAGCTCTCCCTTTTTCTCTCTTGGTATGAATGAGAAGATGCAAACCCCCAGTCTTATCACTACAGGAAAGCACCTGGGCCATTGGATCCAAATAGAAATAATTGGATGGCCAAGATCTGCCCAAAAGTCCAAATTTGACTTGACACGGCCTGTGATATGCTCGTATCACAGGCCTTAAACTCCAAGCGATGCACAAACTGACTCAAACAAGACCAGAACTGATGGAGCCGTCATCCCTCGGCATGTTGATTTGGAACGTCCCCCTCCGGACGACGATGGTGATCCGGTACATGTTGAAGATCCGTGTCACGTTCCTGAGGAAGATCCCCTTCCGGATGATTATGGTGACCCGGTTATGTTTGGTGTCGTTGTTCGTCGCTATGTGGAGTTTGAAGATTATGATGTTCGTTGCATCAAACATGAAGGTTTGGACTTGACCGTGACATCCCCTACCAAGGCTGCGTCAACATCTCCTCTAAGGCTGCGTCAACATCTCCGCCAAGGCCAAGTCAACATCTCCGCCGCATCTACACATGAAATAATAATATTTAATTTCAGCATTTTAATTATTATTTAAGCACTTTCATTTTCATTTCATGTTGGCCTATGTTTAGCCAAATTTTGTTTCTCTTTAGAGTGGGCTGCATGTAGCCTCTTGTTTGTGTTGTAGCCTATATATAGGTATTGTTTTGTCATAATCTGATAGAATGGATGAAAAAACTTAAAACCTAATTTCAAGTTAAAATTTTGCCTCCTTTCTCCCCTTGGGCGCCCCCCTTCCTCTCCTTCCCCTTGTTTGGCCGCCGGCCCTCCCTTCTCCTCCCACCCCCTTTCTCGGTTTCTAACCTCTCCTCCCCTCTTCTCCTTATCTCTCTTGTCCACCCGAGCCTCCTCTTCCTCCACTAAGAAAACCGACCACCTCCTCTTTCATATAGCCGACCACCTCCTCCATCTCATAGCCGACAACCCTCAACTCTATCTCCAATATTTCGGCCATGATGAGTTGTAAATATACCTATATTTTTGTATTTTAATAATGTCATTTTACTTTATTTTTGTCTTTTTTAGTTTATTTTCTTTAATAAAATGCTTCTTTTTTGTAAATTTTATACTAACTTAATTTATTTTTGTTTTCTGAAATTTTTAAGAAAATTGAATTTGGGCCTGTCATGCCCGTGACCTTGCCCGACACGGGCGTGTCAGGCACTCAACGCCAGCGGGTTGTCGACACTAACCGATTTCACTGTTCTTCGCTCGACACATTCATGTCACGCCCGTGTCCGCCACATGGACCGCCCCAAAGTCAAAGCCCGCGTCAAATCCCCAGATCCAGCTCCCCGTCACGCCGTAGTCACGCCCGTGCCTGACACCTGTCACGCCCGTGACCTAGGGCATGACCGCCACATTTTCAGCCGAAGTCAAGGCTCCAGTCAAATCACCCGTTCAGCTCATGAATAGTAGTGACACGCCCCCTGTCACGCCCGTGACCTAGGGCGTGTCACTCCCGAATTTTTGCCTATAAATACAAGCTTCCAGGAAGCTTATTTTGTCTCCTTTTTTGGCCAAATTCCTTAGGGGAGGTGCTGCCCAAATGGAATCCAAATGCTATGTAAGGGAATTTTATCCCCCCTCTCTCTCTTAGTTTGTATTAGGATGTTTGCTTTATTCTACTTTGTAATAGCCTTTTTATTTATAAAATGTTAGTTTTTCTCTCTTTGCATGGCTTGGAATTCAATTAAGCGCCCTAACTTAAGTAATTTTTCATTCCCTTTTTTGTTCTTTTCATGTTTTATCTTTTTCAGCTTTATAACTTAGCTTAGTTTAGGATTTTATCGCACTTTCTAGCCGTTGTAATGCCCGTTTTATTTTCATTTTTCGCACCCGTTTAGCTTTAGTTTATTTTTATTTTCACTTTTTATGCATTTCTACCGCATTCTAGCGGTAGAAATGCACTGGTTTTAATTTTTGCCTAACTTCCATTTTGCGTTTATTTGCAAAACTTTTCGCTCCGTTTAATTTTTATTTTCTCTTTTTTATGCATTTCTACCGTATTCTAGCGGTAGAAATGCAGTCGTTTTAATTTTCCGAGCACTTAGCTTTTCGTTTTAATTTTCAAAACTTTTTGTCCGGTTAATTTTTATTTTAACTTTTTATGCATTTCTACCGCATTCTGGCGGTAGAAATGTAGTTGTTTTAATTTTTCAGTCACTTTGCTTTTTCTTATTTTTGCAAGTGTGCGTGCGTGTATGAGTTAGATTTTATAGCTTTATTTCAATTTCTGTAGAGTGTGTGCGTATGCATTTATTTTCGCCTACTCGTTAAGAGTTAAATGGCGCTCTACTTTCATTTCCCGCCTACTCGTTTGAGTAGGACTCGTCATTTTAATGCTTTCATTTTCTTCCTACTCACTTGAGTAGGAAAACTTAGAGTGCGTGCGTGTGTTTACTTTTCGGTAGAGTGCGTGTGTGTGATTTTAATTTCCGTAGAGTGTGTGTGTGTATGAGACTAATTTACCCCCGCCCACTCATTTGAGCCGGGATTCGCATTTACCGCTTTCTTCAGCCCTACTCGTTTGAGTAGGGCTTGCAATTTTCAGCTTTCTTTACTGCTTTTTTACAGCTTTCTTTTCTGCTTTCTAGTGTAAGTGTCCCCATTCCGATGAGTGGTTAACCGCCCTTAGCCCTCGATATCGAAGAGCATTGGGACAGATAAAATGGCTTTAAATAATTAAAGGTCCTGTTTTATATTTAATTAAATTTCTTAAGGTTTGCCCCGGGTTAACGACGCGTAGGACCGCATATCGATGTGCGGGCTCTATTTCCGTTATCCATACGCAACGCCGAGAGGCCGCACGTATGGACCGATCACCCTTGGGTAAAGAGAGCTCTGCGCTAACCCTCGAGAGAGGAGGCGCGTGACTCTACCGGATTGGGTTCCCCACCCAATAGCGGGGTTCTCAGCGTAAT
This sequence comes from Platanthera zijinensis, assembly GCA_039513925.1. Classification (NCBI taxonomy): domain Eukaryota; kingdom Viridiplantae; phylum Streptophyta; class Magnoliopsida; order Asparagales; family Orchidaceae; genus Platanthera; species Platanthera zijinensis. Next base: position 32,002,316 of record CM077091.1, on the reverse strand, counting down.
GCGGGCGTTAAGAGGAATCCTTCGTCGGTCTAACGATCAGTCGAATAGCCTTAGCGTTCAGGTGAGCGATATCCCTAGACCAAGGTGAGCTCATATCTAAGGAACCTCCACGGCCGAGTGTCCGCCTTAATTACTTTGAAAATTAGGATCTCTTTTTATTAAGAGTTATTTTAGTTCAAATTCTCTTTTGATATCGTCGTGCCGAGTTCTTCGTCGGCCTTCTGCACTTTATTTCCTGCTTTCATTTTCTGTATTGTATTTATTTTTATGTTCGCCATTTCATTTTTTATATAATCCACAGTAAAAATTATCGGTAGAATAATAGGTATTTCAGGGAAAGAGTAGAAATAGACAAGCCGGCCCCGAGAACAATACGACCCCGATATTCCACACACGGAATATCCTGTACTACACGCGATAGGTGTGCTTGCCTCCCTCTCGTTAAAACTCAGTTTCTAACAAAACAAAAACGCTCTTCTTTTTCTTTACAAAATAAAATCTCACTCATCTTAAAATAAAATAAAAAGAGCCGCGTTTTACCACATCAGGCCACCATCATTTCCATTACCAAACAAAACCGATCCCTCTTGTGAGATTCCAAAAACAGCCCCCTTTATTTCCTAGAGAAAATTCAGCCAAGGCTAAGAGGTGAATCTCATGGATCTTCAACGACGACGTGAAGGCAACGAAGGAAAATGTGTTTCCCTCCAATCGGTGTGCTTCTGGTGGATTTGGAAAGAAACGATTCAAGGATAGGAAAGCCAGAATCTTCCATTCCGGTTGGGTAACGAACATCTCCACTCTTGAGCGTTTCCTTTCTTAGACAATTCTCGTGGCATAAGCGTAGCGCGTTATTTGTAAATGGTTTGAAATTTCGTAGTTAATTTCATATAGATTTGTTATTGTCTCTTATCTCCGTTTACATTCGTGAGGCGTGGCGGCCCTCGTTTTATTTTGTTGGGAGAGAACCACCCATTATCCGAATCTTTGTTTTCGGTGGTGTCTCTTTGGGTACAACTTACGCTTAACCGAACCGTGTGGGTTCATTTCGCTTGAGAGGACCTTGGCCTATAGCCTTGGACTTATCTTGAGGGGCTTATTGAACCCCCGTCACCTAAATATTTTAATTATTGCTATCACGTAGTTGCTGCGTTTTGTTATTTTGTGAACGTAAATGTGATAGTAGAGAAACGTACGTGTGAATCCCTTAGCAGTCACCGTGTCGAACCCAGAATTCTACATTAATTTGGTATCAGAGGGAGGTTCTCGTCAATTTCCTAATTGGCACTCCTCCCCCTCTTATGTGGCACGTACATACGCATTCAAATTTAAAATTAAAAAACAAATAAATTACAAATTTTAAAATTCAAATTTCAGATTTCAAATTTTGAATTTCAAATTTCAAATTTCAAAATTAAAATTTCAAATTTCAGATTTCAAATTTCAAATTTCGAAATTTCAAATTTCAAACTTCAAATTTCAAAATTTAAAATTCAAAATTCAAATTTCGAAATTTCAAATTTCAAATTTCAAATTTCAAAATTTAAAATTCAAAATTGAAATTTCAAATTTCAAATTTCAAATTTTAAAATTCAAATTTAAAATTTAAAATTTAAAATTTAAAATTTCAAATTTAAAAATTCAAAAATTCAAATTCCAAATTTCAAAATTTCCTCCAAATTACAAAAAAAAAAAAAAATTTGTGGTCTGCCAATAGCCGGCTAAATTTTTTTTTCAGCAATAAAAAATCAGAAAAAAATTAATTAATAATCTCCATATTTTTTCCAGCAAGAATATCAAATATAAATTATATATTATTTTGAAATATTAGCGGGAACAAATCTATCTTTAAAAATAAATAGGACAAGGCTATTTTTCTTCCTTACACGTGCACCGGTTCCGGTTGAGTGTTCTCTCTGATTCCCTCTGAAATTGCCCGTGACGTCAGCATCTCTCGAGGAAAAACTATAGGTTCCAATAGGAATGTAGGGAAATCTGTCCATTCCCCAATAATGGATGAGATTACTGCTTTAGTTGCTCAACTAAAGGCTACTCAAGTAGCACTGCCACCGCGCACCTCTAGGCGTGTTAGGATTCCTGCTCCGACATATGATGGGCTAGGTGGACCGCGAGTGTTTCTATGTTGGGTGAAAGACATGGAGCGTTATTTTGAGCAATATCATCTTGTGGACCCCCACAGGATTCTTGTTGCGAGACTTCAGTTATTTGGTCGAGCCCATAGTTTCTGGCTCAATGTGGAGAGACGTTTTGGGGCGCCCCTCATCGACTTACGTATAGGTTGGCAGATTATGCAGAATTATTTAATGGATGAGTATTACCCTCCATACTACCGCTCTCAGTCTTCCGGCTATCTGAGTGAATCGCAGCCTAGGGTTTTACTTACATCGAATCAGCCCGTCCCCCCGTACTCCCGTACTAGGATGTCTCATGTTGTTATTCCTCCCTGCCAGGGCACTAGACCCGTTTCTGATTATATGAGTTACCATAAGTCTCACGCTAGCTCCTTGCTATGTGCACCTACCGATGAAGGAAAAGAGAAGCTTAAGACCCTGGTCCCTAGTTTGATAGACGTGATTGCTAGGAATGCCATGAGACCGCGGGGTGAGAGTGTTCCTATCAGCATGATTGAGCCTGAGGCTAATTCTATGATTGCGCCCATCACTGAGGACGAGGCTATTATCACTGATGAGTGTAGCGACATTGAGGAGATTGGTTACCCTAGTGAACTGGATGAGGATTTCTCATTTGAGGAATCATCTCCACTCCCTGTCGACGATATTTCTGAGCCGTCTACCGTGATTATCGTGAAGTATTCCGATGACCCTGAGTCGGTTAATATTCTGGCTGAGTCAAAAGAGTCACCTCTTGCTGTGACCTTACCTAGTAGTGATGTAGGTGATGATCTGTTAGAACTCGAGCTGGGTTATTTTTGTCCGAGACATATTGATGTGCCCATTCCTGAGATTTTTACTGCGTCTGACTTGGAAGATGTGACGGATGTTTTGGAAGTATGTCCTAGTAAGGGAGTGCTATTTTTGGAAGACGTTATTGATGTATACCCGGATGAGCATCCCCTAATGCTAACTCCGTCGCATGAAGTTAATTTTGATCTTGACTCTCTCCCAGTTTTAAGTTTACCGACTCACCCTCCTGATCCGTTGACTCGACTAGCTTACCATTTAGGATACGAGTTGGGTACGTCTGATCTTAGTCATTTTATTTTGCCAACCGTGTTGGTCCCATCTTTGGACATGCCTCGACGAGCATTGATAGAATTCGTGTGTGGTCACTATAAAACTTTTGATAGTCTTGTATCCTCCCGAACTCCCACATTTAGTCAAATATCTGAGTATACGTTATTGATGTGGTCGTTGATTGTGCCACCTGATTTAATTCTGCTAGTACCACCAGAGGTGGTCCCCTTAGTGCCGCCTGATCTCGTAGTATTGGTGCCGATCTATGACCCGATCACTGAATCTGAATCACATGATATATATAATGAATTGGAAGACATGTCGGATGTGTTTTCCGTAAGGGCGAATCCACTGTTTGAATTTTCTTATGATCTTAATGGCTTGTAGCCGGATGATATTTCTTGGACGTCAAATCCGAGTTTTGAGGTTTCGAATTGGACTTCTAGTGATACCTTGGCTATGGTGCCTTATGATGTGATGTCCCCTCGACACACTTATTTGCCAAGCCTGATTGCTCGCAATTATCCCCGTGCTTTTGATGACCCGTGCACGCACATACTGGTGAAAGTAGTTTGGAATGTTGAGTTGTGTTGCCCGCACGTCTTTTCAAATCTGGGAGCGTCCAACTCTAAAGTTGGTGATGAGTGTTATCCACTGGCTTTTCTTCATGACATTTTAAAATTTAAATTTAAGCTTAAATTTCAAACTTTGACGTTGAACTGCACCAACTTTACCACTGATTTTAAAACACCCGTGCCACCTGACTTAGTCCCGTTATTTCCCACTGTTGAAACAAGTCATGTTGCACATAGGTTCTCCCCACACAGTTTAAAGATTGTTAGTTTGTATCGGAGAGTATCTTATCGTTATATGAATGATTTGGTTTTGGCTTGTCTCGACCCTGAACGGATGCCTCCGGGCACCTTAGAAATATTTATGAATCGGCAAGTTCATCTTTTGCGAATTTTATGGAAAATTAGTAACATGACATTTCTTGTAGAATTTCCCACTGAATGGGGCATAGCTCCTATTTTTGATTTTTCATATTTAACGCTTCATGCTTCTATGCCCCTTGAAAAGTTTATCTCCACGTTTACATATTTCACTATGCTTTCTATTGGATTGGGTGGTGTTATTATTTATTGATCATTCTCTTCCCCAGTCTCCATCGGAGGTATGTGGGTTGATGTTGTGGAAATTCTTTGTTCTTATTTGGCTAATGCATTTTTGAGGTCCCCCCAAGACCACCTTTTGCCTTGCAGGTTCCTTTTCCCCGGCGATTACACACAGGACTACTCATCAGTGATGAATATTTTTGAGAGGGGAAGGATTGATGGAGCCGTCATCCCCCGACATGTTTATTTGGAACGTCCCCCTCCGGACGACGATGGTGATCCAATACATGTTGAAGACCCGTGTCACGTTGCTGAGGAAGATCCCCTTCCGGATGATGATGGTGACCCGGTTATGTTTGGTGTCGTTGTTCGTCGCTATGTGGAGTTTGAAGATTATGATGACCGTTGCCGCAAACTTGAAGGTTGGGACTTGACCGCGACATCCTCTACCAAGGCCGCGTCAACATCTCCGCTAAGGCCGCATCAACATCTCCGCCAAGGCCGCGTCAACATCTCCGCCGCATCTACGCATGAAATAATAATATTTAATTTCAGCATTTTAATTATTATTTAAGCACTTTCATTTTCATTTCATGTTGGCCTATGTTTAGCCAAATTTTGTTTCTCTTTAGAGTGGGCTGCATGTAGCCTCTTGTTTGTGTTGTAGCCTATATATAGGCATTGTTTTGTCATAATCCGATAGAATGAATGAAAAAACTTAAAACCTATTTTCAAGTTGAAATTTTGCCTCCTTTCTCCCCTTGGGCGCCCCCCTTCCTCTCCTTCCCCTTGTTTGGCCGCCGGCCCTCCCTTCTCCTCCCACCCCCTTTCTCGGTTTCTAACCTCTCCTCCCCTCTTCTCCTTTTCTCTCTTGTCCACCCGAGCCTCCTCTTCCTCCACTAAGAAAACCGACCACCTCCTCTTTCACATAGCCGACCACCTCCTCCATCTCATAGCCGACAACCCTCAACTCTATCTCCAATATTTCGGCCACCATCATTTCCATTACCAAAAAAAAACCGATCCCGCTTGTGAGATTCCAAAAACAGCCCCCTTTATTTCCTAGAGAAAATTCGGCAAAGGCTAAGAGGTGAATCTCGTGGATCTTCAACGACGACGTGAAGGCAACGAAGGACAACGTGTTTCCCTCTAATCGGTGTGCTTCCGGTGGATTCGGAAAGAAACGATTCAAGGATAGGAAAGCCGTAATCATCCATTCTGGTTGGGTTACGAACATCTCCACTCTTGATCGTTTCCTTTCTTAGACAATTCTCGTGGCATAAGCGTAGCGCGTTATTTGTGAATGGTTTGAAATTTCGTGGTTGATTTCATATAGATTTGTTATTGTCTCTTATCTCTGTTTACATTCGTGAGGCGTGGCGGCCCTCGTTTTATTTTGTTGGGAGAGAACCACCCATTATCCGAATCTTTGTTTTCGGTGGTGTCTCTTTGGGTACAACTTACGCTCGACCGAACCGTGTGGGTTTATTTCGCTTGAAAGGACCTTGGCTTATAGCCTTGGACTTATCTTTAGGGGCTTAGCAAACCCCCATCACCTAAATATTTTAATTATTGCTATCGCGTAGTTGCTACGTTTTGTTATTGTGTGGACGTAAAAGTGATAGTAGAGAAACGTACGTGTGAATCCCTTAGCAGTCACTGTGTCGAACAAAGAAGCCTACATCAAGAACACGGGCTCCAACATGCCCGTATCACAGGGTACACACGCCCGTGTCAACTTGACACGGCCATGTGACTGGCTGTGTCACCCTTTCAACACAGGACCAAATCACCCGAGAAGAACACGGCTAAGGCACACGCCCGTGTCCTTAGTCGTGTACCAAACATGCCCCTGTGATACGCCCGTGTCACAGGCCGTGCTCGCCACTCAATGCTACCCGGTTATTCACCCGAGCAGGACACGCACTGGGATACGCCCGTGTCCCAGGCCATATTGCCTCTCAACGATCGTCGACCGTGCTATATCGATAACTCGACTCGACGCCCACCGTAAAGGACATGCCCTTGTACACGCTCGTGTCCCAGGCCGCATGCACTGGACACCCCCTGGGACACGCCAGTGTCCCAGGCCGTGTCACCCAGCCTGACCCCATTTTGAGACTTATAGTTTTTTGGGTGTTACAAGTGGTTACCTGATATTTGGGTATATCCACTTTCCCCCTTTGCCTATCTAGCAATGAAGTAGATTCGTCAAAACTTCAACTTTTCTCAGATCCACAGATGTCACAACCCGCATTTTCTCCGAATTAAGAATTATCAGAGTAAGAGAAAACACGCGTCATGATGCCACGTCAAGCAGGGGATAACTGCTGACGCTCAGGCAAATCCAACTACAATCTTTATGCAAGAAAAATCATGTGCTTAATGAATAGAAAATCAGTTATGTTTAGAGTCCGTATCCCTCGGCTCAGTGGATCATCTAGTCCACAAAAGAAAACTATATTTAAATGCTGCGGAAAAAAATACTTTAATTAGGTTTTACACCCTAAAGAGCGCATAAGGGTCCCAAGAGAACCACTCATGCTATGCAAGACACTACACTTAGTTTATATAATACATATAAGAAAATGGGTTTCGTACGTGGTTTGGAAAATAGTGATCAAGTTTACAAAACATGCTGATCATGAGCTTCATTTATAATCATAATTATAGTTTAAAAATAACTAGCAACCTAGCATAAAACCTTCTCAAAGCAAGTAGACTATCTCCAGAAAAAAATAAATGGTAGCAGCAATAGTATATATCTAGTACAAGGTAAAAACTTCTAGTGGGCGCCAACAACCTGACACGAACCCACCAGCACACATATATGTCTGTAAGAAAGTACTGAAAACAACCTCACAAACAAGGTAAACGAAACTCCAAAGTCCGGGAGTCCACCAACAACAACACCTCCAACTAGCCACCAGACTGGCTACAGCTCAGAACCTGGGGTATTCCAAAAGAAAACAGAATACCTCAGCAAGCAAAAATCAAGGTAAAACTGCATGAAAGAGTCAACCAAAAGGACAAAATAACAGAAAACATGCAGTAGAAAGAGTCACAACTGTCCAAAACAGGACAACAAGAAATGCACAACGTGCAAAGAAACAGCAACGACCCAGCCCAGGAACAACATCCTGCAGGGCCTACTAGGCTACCAAGAGCCAGAACGCTGCAAACTACCAAAGAAGAAATTTCTAACACCCTAAACTGCGGGAAGTGATAGTAGCAAAAACAACAACGAGGAACCGGATCGAAGGCAAACGCAGTCCCCCAATCCACCATGTCCAAGTCAAAAGCTCGAGGGTCAACACGTGAAAACACAAGGGACCTTCCACCTGACATGCCCAGCCCGTACCTGGAGCAAGAAATCCATGGGTGGCCTTGGCTATATCACACAACTCCACCCCATAAAGAGCTACAACCACCACTACTATCCACGACCCACGATTCGGCCTTTAGGAAAGTAAAGAAAACGGCAGACAAGGAAAACCCAGAAATACAACTGGAAAATCCACTCGGAAACGAAATACAAGGTAAAGGAAGAGTGTTGAAATAAACCAACACGACTCGGCGTTGAGTGAAACCCACTCAGTGCCTACCTAAACCTTGGCGTTGAGTGAGCTAGCCTCACTCGCCGCCAAAATAAAGTTACTACCCACAAACCCACTGAAGAATACGGAGCTCGACGACAGTCGAACGGCCAAGGCAGAAGATCCAGAACTCGAGTAGTTGCCTGCCACTTGAGTATCTAAACTCCCACACTCGAAACCACCTAAATTCACCTAGCAAACGAAAACATACAAAGCGCACGATCAGTTACGCACGATCAGTGGTCGTGCGCACTCATCGGCTGATGATCGTGCGAAACGAACCTGGAAACCTGACAGAAAACCTAGCAACTGCGCACGATCAGTGTCGCACGATCAGTGGTCGTGCGCACTGTTGACAGCGCTCGTGTGATTGCCCGAGACAGAACTTTGGAAACTGAAATATATACGCGCACGAACAGAGGCACACGACAGTGGTCGTGCGCCTAAAGGTTGATGACCGTGTGCGGTCAACCTGCACCGTTTGGAATTTCCCGAACGACACCGGAACGCGCACACGACCCACGCCACTGCAGTAGCAGTAGACAACTATCACGTCGCACGCTACTACCATTCAAACTATGTCTAACCATTCGAATAATACCTTAACGAAGGAAATTGGTAACCACACCCCCCCTAACCCTCCCTCTCGGCTACGCCCGAACCAGAGCAACAATCAGAGCAAGGGGAACAACGGCTTCACGCCGATAATTTGGATTCCAAACAGCACAACATAGGGGGGGGGGGGGGTTTAAGTAGGAAGAACTAAGCCCTATAGTTAGCAAGAAAACGAGAACAACAAGGCCTCTAACCTGGGCTAACCGGGATTTCAATTTCAGCAAATAAAATAAAAAAAAAACACTTGGCAAGGGCAAGAATACCACTTGCCTCAAATCTCAGCGAAGCTTTGGACTGCTTTCCTCCTCTTCGCACGGATCAAGACGGCCGCAACACCTAGAACAAAGATTCGGCCATTAATGGCGGAAAACTTCCAAAACTGAAAATTCCAATCCTTCCAAAACTCCACGAAAATCGAATTTCTTACCGCAGGAATGAAGGTCTCGACGAGAGCAATCCGAATCCACTCTCGGAATCGAATTCCGTCCACAAACGCTCCGGGAATCGGCGTCCGAAGGCAAGGTAGGCGGTTACTCCGTTTCTCTCGTACAAGGGGCCGACGGTTTCTTACGGGGAAGAAGATGAACGATGGCTTTCATTCTAATAAATTTTTATATATATATAATTATATAATTATATTATTAATTACAATAAGCACCAAACCGACGCGAAAACAGAACTACCTCGGAATTCGACGAAATTCGCACCGTAGCTAAATACCCACGCTACGAACACAACGGCGAAGTCGAAATTAACTTTCGACGAACAGAACTCGAGTTATACCCAAACAAGCCAAACCCAAACATCCCCCCGAGAGGCCCCACCGGGTCACCACAACGACTCGGTTTGCTAGGGAGATCTTGCCAACAGGCTACCAAACAGGGCACTCAGTTCTAAGGAGCTAAACCATACTCCACACACGGCACAAGCCACGGAAACGCGTCATCGTAATGCCAAACGAGAATAAAATAATCGCTGAAAAGACGGGGCGTTACAGTCACTCCCCCTAAAAGAAAGTTTTGTCACGAAACTTTACGCACAACCCTCCTACAAAAGAAGGAAAAAGTAACAAACAGAAGTTACAAAGGGAAACATACCGATCAAATCAGCGAAACAGGTGAGGGTACGCCCTCCTCATGGCCGACTCTAGCTCCCAAGTCGCGCTCTCCAAATCCTGATTTTTCCATAGAATTTTCACCATCGGTATGGACTTCTTTCGCAGCACACGCTCCTGAGTATCCAAAATTCGAACTGGCACCTCAACGAAAGAGAGGTTGGGCTCTAACTGGGGCACAACATCCAAGAGTTGCCCACTGCTGCGCACACACTTCCGCAATTGGCTAACATGAAGAACATTATGAACACCAGGGAAGTTCGTTGGCAAATCCAATCTATATGCAGACACACCAATCCGCTCCAAGACCTCAAACGGGCCCACATACCTTGGGTACAATTTCCGATTTTTACCAAATCTCTTCACACCAACCATTGGAGAAACCTTGAGGTATACATGATCCCCTACTAAAAACTCCAAAGCAGACCTACGCCGATTGGCGTTCTTTTCATACCTCTCCTGGGCTAAACGAAGCTTCTCCCGAATAAGCTTCACGGCGACTTCCATCTCTTCTAGAGCATCAGGACCCAACAAAGGCTTCTCACCAGCCTCAGCCCAAAACAACGGAGTCCTACAGCGCCTCCCATACAAAGCTTCGAACGGAGCCATCTGCAAGCTTTCCTGATAACTGTTATTGTAAGCAAATTCCATGAGTCGCAGACGCTCATCCCATGCTCCACCGTGGTCTAAAATATAGCACCGGATCATATCCTCAACAATCTGATTGACCCGCTCCGTCTGCCCATTGGTCTGAGGGTGGTACGCAGTAGAATACCTCAGATCCGTACCCAAACCCTCCTGCAGACTCTGCCAAAAACGAGAAGTAAACCGGGAGTCTCGATCAGAAATGATGCTAACCGGCACACCGTGGAGTCGGATGACTTCATTCAAGTACAACTCCGCTATCTTCTTCATCGGGTAATCAATCTTATAAGGCACGAAGTGAGCACACTTCGTCAATCTATCCACTATAACCCAAACAGAATCAAATCCTCTCGGGGATTTTGGCAAACCCGTAATGAAGTCCATAGATATACTCTCCCACTTCCAAGTCGGGATCTCTAGCGGAGTCAATTTACCACCAGGCCTTCCATGATCGGCCTTCACACGCTTGCAAGTGTGACACTCAGCAACATATCGGGCTATATCTCCTTTCATACCATACCACCAAGCAATTTGCTTTAAGTCACGGTACATCTTCGTAGATCCTGGATGGTAGGCAATGCTGGAACCATGAGCCTCACTGCAAATCATACTCCTAATGTCCCCAACAGCGGGAACGCAAAACCTGCCGCGGTACTTCAGAGTACCCGCATCATCAATAGAAAAATCTGGCAACTCTCCCTTCTTTGTCCTGGTAAAAAGGTGCAACAGATCCGGATCGTCCTTCTGATGCAGCCTAGTCAAAGAAATCCAGGACGGCTCTTCCACTGATAAGCTACTCTGCAAACTACAACATCCCACTGAAATATCCATAAGGAGGAACTCCTCAACTAATCGATCGGCGGAGAGGTTCAAGATCTTTCCCGTCTTTCGGCTCAGGGCATCGGCCACCACATTGGCCTTGCCCGGATGATACTGGATTTCCACATCATAATCCACCACATACTCAAGCCACCGCCGCTGACGCAGATTCAACTCCTTCTGCATGAACACGTACTTCAGGCTCTTATGGTCCGTAAAAATCTTGCACTGGGCCCCATAAAGTAAGTGCCTCCACAACTTCAACGCATAGATAACCGCTGCAAACTCAAGGTCATGCGTAGGATAATTCTTCTCATGAGTCTTCAGCTGCCTTGACCCATAAGCAATTACCTTTCCATCCTGCATTAATACACATCCCAGACCTATATGCGAAGCATCTACATACACATCATAATCCATGCCCTCAGTAGGAAGGGTCAGAACGGGAGCAGTACACAATCTCCTCTTTAACTCCTGAAAAGCTTCTTCGCACTTCTCGCTCCAAACAAAAGCCACATTCTTCTGAGTCAGCTTGGTCAACGGTGCGGCTAGAGAAGAGAAACCCTCCACGAATCTCCTGTAATAGCCAGCCAACCCTAAGAAACTTCTGATCTCCTTAGGAGTATTCGGCCTACTCCAATCCGTCACTGCTGCAATCTTTTCTGGGTCAACCGAGATCCCATCCTTGTTCACCACGTGGCCTAGAAAAGAAACCTGAGGCAACCAAAATTCGCACTTGCTCAACTTGGCGAATAACTTGTGGTTCCTCAACTCTGATAGTACCAAACGCAAATGCTGCTCGTGCTCCTCAGCACTGCGAGAATAAACCAACACGTCATCAATGAAGACCACAACGAACTTGTCTAGGAAATCCTTGAACACCCTGTTCATCATATCCATGAAGGCTGATGGTGCATTGGTCAGACCAAACGACATCACCAAAAACTCAAAGTGCCCATGCCTCGACCTAAACGCAGTCCGTGGAATATCTTCCTCACGGATCCTGAGCTGATGATAGCCCGAACGAAGATCGATCTTGGAGAACACCGTGCTACCACGCAACTGGTCAAATAAATCATCGATCCTCGGCAGAGGGTACCTGTTCTTGATAGTGACCTTGTTCAACTCTCTATAGTCAATGCAAAGCCGCATCAACCCATCTTTCTTCTTTACGAACAAAACAGGAGCACCCCAAGGCGACGAACTCTGCCTGATAAATCCTTTAGCCAACAACTCATCTAACTGAATTCGCAACTCCTCTAACTCACGAGGGGCCATCCGGTATGGCGCCTTAGCAATAGGACGCGTACCCGGCTCCAAATCAATAACAAACTCCACATCCCGCTCAGGAGGGATACCAGGAAGATCATCAGGAAAAACATCGGCGAAACCACGAACAATAGGAATCTCCTCCAAGCGTGGCACGCTAACAACGGTTCCAACCGCCGAGACTAAACAAACACAACAATCAGAAAGAAACAATCTCTGAACACATACCGCAGAGAGAACAGGAGAATCCTGACACGGATCAGCATACACGCTGCCGGGCTGACCGTCGTCCCTGATGAAGTCCAAGCGCTTTCCCTTGCACTGAATGACCGCATCATACCGAGAGAGCCAGTCCATGCCCAAAATGACATCGAAGTCCTCTAGATCAATCATCTTCAGATCCGCCTTCGCAAGAAAATCCCCCAACAAAACTGGGCAATCCAAAACACCCAAATCTGACAACACAGATTCACCAGAGAGAAACTTGACACGGAAGGAATCCCGAACACGATCTAGAGACAACCGATGACGCTCCACAAAAGCTCTAGCCACGAACGAGTGGGTAGCGCCGGAGTCAAACAGAACACGCGCCCAGCGGTTCTTCACCTTAAATTTCCCTATAGGGACGCACAAAACTAAGGAACTAGCACAACAGTACCGCAAATAATCTAGCAACTAAACTACCAGGCTAGAAAGAAAATAACAAACTACTAACCTGAGATCACCTGGGTCGAAGTCTGAGCCTCCTCGGAAGAAATTACGTTCAGCTTCCCTTTTCCCTTGTCCACACGCTGAGGTGGAGGTAATGCATGTAACGGAACTGCAGGAAGAGCTGACTGGACCTGAGGACACCTCGACTTAACGTGACCCTTCTGCCCACACTGATAGCAGACTCTATCCCTGGACCAACACTGGGCTGCATCATGCCCGGATCGCTTGCAAACTGAACAGGAGACATCTCTCCCAGGAGCACCCTGAATAGCATGAACCTGCTCCTTCTTCTGAGCTGCCGCCTTCTTGAAACACCTCTCAACAGGATGGCCTGATCGGCCACAAAAACTGCACACCACCCTGCCCCTCTTTCCCGGAACAGCATCGGGTACCAGGGGTTTCTTCTCCTCTACCAACTTCCTTTTATCCTTCCTCAACTGCTGGCCTCTGCTCTTCGCCGTCTCAATGGCCTCAACCTTAAGAGCAGCCTCTACAACTCCAGCATAAGTCACTGACCCATAAGCACTGGCCAACTGCTGCACCTCACTCCTCAAACCACCGAGGAATCGCTTAACTCGATCAGCCTCAACGTTGACCAATCCAGGGGCAAAACGGCTCAACTTACTAAACTCTATCTCATACTCACCCACCGTGAGCTGCCTTTGCTTCAGATAGAGGAAATCATTCATGAGGCGGTCACGCTCGACCGAGGGTAAGAACTTCCTCAATAGCATCTCCCTGAACACTTCCCAAGAGCATCCGGCTACCAGGCTCTCCTTCTCTCTCAACCACCAACTCTTAGCCAAACCTTTAAGCTGATAGGCGGCTATCATCACCCTCTGATCATCTGAAATCCCTGAGTACGAGAACATCTCCTCCATGGAGATCAGCCAGTCGTCTATCACCATGAAATCTGCCTTCCCATCATAAGTGGGAGGGCTCAGCCTCTGAAACTGCGAGATGAAGGCCATCTCTGCTGGCACCACCAATGGAGGCCTCAAGGGTGCAGGAGGAGGAGGAACAGCTAACCCCCCTGCAGGAACTTGCGCACCCTGAGCCTGCCCTGCCACAACTGCCACCAAAGACTGAATCTGGGCTTACACCTCCTCCAACTGCCTCCCCATAGCTTCGCTACTCTGACGCAGACCCTCGATCACCGCATCGTTCTGAGCTCCAGAAGATTCACCCTCAGACAGGGGAGTCGATCGAGTCGCAGGACGCCTAGCCATCCTAAAAATCAATACAACGCAAATCAGATCCAAATCCCACGACTAGAACCGACTACCAGTACAGACAATACATATGTAGATATAGACTTAAAGCTGCTAAACTTGCTCTGAGAGTTTATCTTCTTCGCAATAATTAGATGATATGCCCTAACCTAGGATGGTTAACCACCACCTTACTAACTCTTGTGCCTAGATCGGATGCATGAACTTATGTTAGTTTGAAAACTTATGCGTGTACATATGTCATCCTGCAAATCTTTAGCTTGGCGCGTTGTGCTTATGCAATGTTATGATATGCATGATTGTGCTATGCATTCTAAAAAAAAGGCCCTAATGCATGATATGAGCGGCGTACACATGAAAATGTTATGCATCCCATACTACATAACATTTCCATGCAACGAAAAAGAAACGTGCTAGTCGCAGTCATGTGGTGAGGTTATGCATCCCATACTACATAACCCTCACATGTAGCCCCTATGGTGGATCCATATACGAACACATATTATGCATCCCATACTACATAATATGCCCCGTATACTTCATGTTATGCTATGAGTGTAGTGTTCGTGCTTTTGCCAAGACGTGCTGATGACATATCGGTGTGTGAATGACAAGATGCTGAACTACTAAAAGCATCCAAGGAAGGTTGCCCAACTAACTTGTCAAGCAACCTGGCTCTGATACCAACTGTCACAACCCGCATTTTCTCCGAATTAAGAATTATCAGAGTAAGAGAAAACACGCGTCATGATGCCACGTCAAGCAGGGGATAACTGCTGACGCTCAGGCAAATCCAACTACAATCTTTATGCAAGAAAAATCATGTGCTTAATGAATAGAAAATCAGTTATGTTTAGAGTCCGTATCCCTCGGCTCAGTGGATCATCTAGTCCACAAAAGAAAACTATATTTAAACGCTGCGGAAAAAATACTTTAATTAGGTTTTACACCCTAAAGAGCGCATAAGGGTCCCAAGAGAACCACTCATGCTATGCAAGACACTACACTTAGTTTATATAATACATATAAGAAAACGGGTTTCGTACGTGGTTTGGAAAATAGTGATCAAGTTTACAAAACATGCTGATCATGAGCTTCATTTATAATCATAATTATAGTTTAAAAATAACTAGCAACCTAGCATAAAACCTTCTCAAAGCAAGTAGACTATCTCCAGAAAAAAATAAATGGTAGCAGCAATAGTATATATCTAGTACAAGGTAAAAACTACTAGTGGGCGCCAACAACCTGACACGAACCCACCAGCACACATATATGTCTGTAAGAAAGTACTGAAAACAACCTCACAAACAAGGTAAACGAAACTCCAAAGTCCGGGAGTCCACCAACAACAACACCTCCAACTAGCCACCAGACTGGCTACAGCTCAGAACCTGGGGTATTCCAAAAGAAAACAGAATACCTCAGCAAGCAAAAATCAAGGTAAAACTGCATGAAAGAGTCAACCAAAAGGACAAAATAACAGAAAACATGCAGTAGAAAGAGTCACAACTGTCCAAAACAGGACAACAAGAAATGCACAACGTGCAAAGAAACAGCAACGACCCAGCCCAGGAACAACATCCTGCAGGGCCTACTAGGCTACCAAGAACCAGAACGCTGCAAACTACCAAAGAAGAAATTTCTAACACCCTAAACTGCGGGAAGTGATAGTAGCAAAAACAACAACGAGGAACCGGATCGAAGGCAAACGCAGTCCCCCAATCCACCATGTCCAAGTCAAAAGCTCGAGGGTCAACACGTGAAAACACAAGGGACCTTCCACCCGACATGCCCAGCCCGTACCTGGAGCAAGAAATCCATGGGTGGCCTTGGCTATATCACACAACTCCACCCCCATAAAGAGCTACAACCACCACTACTATCCACGACCCACGATTCGGCCTTTAGGAAAGTAAAGAAAACGGCCGACAAGGAAAACCCAGAAATACAACTGGAAAATCCACTCGGAAACGAAATACAAGGTAAAGGAAGAGTGTTGAAATAAACCAACACGACTAGGCGTTGAGTGAAACCCACTCAGTGCCTACCTAAACCTTGGCGTTGAGTGAGCTAGCCTCACTCGCCGCCAAAATAAAGTTACTACCCACAAACCCACTGAAGAATACGGAGCTCAACGACAGTCGAACGGCCAAGGCAGAAGATCCAGAACTCGAGTAGTTGCCTGCCACTTGAGTATCTAAACTCCCACACTCGAAACCACCTAAATTCACCTAGCAAACGAAAACATACAAAGCGCACGATCAGTTACGCACGATCAGTGGTCGTGCGCACTCATCGGCTGATGATCGTGCGAAACGAACCTGGAAACCTGACAGAAAACCTAGCAACTGCGCACGATCAGTGTCGCACGATCAGTGGTCGTGCGCACTGTTGCCAGCGCTCGTGCGATTGCCCGAGATAGAACTTTGGAAACTGAAATATATACGCGCACGAACAGAGGCACACGACCAGTGGTCGTGCGCCCTAAAGGTTGATGACCGTGCGCGGTCAACCTGCACCGTTTGGAATTTCCCGAACGACACCGGAACGTGCACACGACCCACGCCACTGCAGTAGCAGTAGACAACTATCACGTCGCACGCTACTACCATTCAAACTATGTCTAACCATTCGAATAATACCTTAACGAAGGAAATTGGCAACCACACCCCCCCTAACTCTCCCTCTCGGCTACGCCCGAACCAGAGCAACAATCAGAGCAAGGGGAACAACGGCTTCACGCCGACAATTTGGATTCCAAACACCACAACATAGGGGGGGTTTCAGTAGGAAGAACTAAGCCCTATAGTTAGCAAGAAAACGAGAACAACAAGGCCTCTAACCTGGGCTAACCGGGATTTCAATTTCAGCAAATAAAATCAAAAAAAAAAACACTTGGCAAGGGCAAGAATACCACTTGCCTCAAATCTCAGCGAAGCTTTGGACTGCTTTCCTCCTCTTCGCACGGATCAAGACGGCCGCAACACCTAGAACAAAGATTCGGCCATTAATGGCGGAAAACTTCCAAAACTGAAAATTCCAATCCTTCCAAAACTCCACGAAAATCGAATTTCTTACCGCAGGAATGAAGGTCTCGACGAGAGCAATCCGAATCCACTCTCGGAATCGAATTCCGTCCACAAACGCTCCGGGAATCGGCGTCCGAAGGCAAGGTAGGCAGTTACTCCGTTTCTCTCGTACAAGGGGCCGACGGTTTCTTACGGGGAAGAAGATGAACGATGGCTTTCATTCTAATAAATTTATATATATATATATATATATAATTATATTATTAATTACAAAATTACAATAAGCACCAAACCGACGCGAAAACCGAACTACCTCGGAATTCGACGAAATTCGCACCGTAGCTAAATACCCACGCTACGAACACAACGGCGAAGTCGAAATTAACTTTCGACGAACAGAACTCGAGTTATACCCAAACAAGCCAAACACAAACATCCCCCCGAGAGGCTCCACCGGGTCACCACAACGACTCGGTTTGCTAGGGAGATCTTGCCAACAGGCTACCAAACAGGGCACTCAGTTCTAAGGAGCTAAACCATACTCCACACATGGCACAAGCCACGGAAACGCGTCATCGTAACGCCAAACGAGAATAAAATAATCGCTGAAAAGACGGGGCGTTACAACAGATCTTACCACTCAGAACCCTTCCAGGTTCCTATAACTCAGACTTCTTCAAGTCCTACATCTCAGATCCTTCAAGATCCTACAACTTAGATTCTTCCCAAGAACCCTACCTCAAAGTTTTCCAACTCCTACCTCAAGCAACATGCCCTACCTCAGCCTTTATAATTATAGGCTTACCACTTAGAAAGATAGAATTTCCTACACGCAGATCTATATAGATCCTACAGTTATGATTACAATGTTTTAATAATTTCTTTTACTAGAGAGAGAGAAAATGGGGTAAAGTGTTCTTGACCAAATCTTGAGAGATTGGTATTCTTCTGATCCTTGCATCTTTTGATCTGATTCAAAGTTACTTCGCTTCTTCAAAGTTTCTTGAAAATAGAGAACTAGGTTGAATCTCTCTTGAGCTGATGAAGGTGATCTTGAATCAGCTTCCTTCTTCTCCTTCTTCTTATTACAGAAATGATTCTGTAATCCTTACTGATCTCCCAAGATTTCTCTTCGTCTCTGTGTTTTTTGTGTTTTGTCTTATTCTCTTTAATAGCACTGCAATATTTATAGAAACACGACAGAGATAACAGGCTGAACCGATAGCTGACTGAAATCTGACAATTCCGACATCTGACAACTTTGACTGTTATGCCAGTTGTCACTTCTTAGATCTGGAAATCTGTAACTTGGTCTTCAAAACAGCAGACAGCATCGAGACAGATCTTCTTCACAATGTGTTGACATTGCTTTCAAAATGTGTCGACATAGATTTTGAATGTGTCAACATACCTATCTGGATGTTGACACATTATCTTGATGTAGTCGACAAACTTCAATCTCTATCGACACAGCTTTTCTTCAAAATAGTTGTCAACCCAAGTCCTGGGTGTCGACATATCAGCTTCAGCTTACTGTCAGCACTACTAGTCATAGTGTGTCGACACTAGTCCTGAGTGTCGACACAGTTGATCTTTGACTCAACATTCAGGATGTCATCTCTGATAATTTAAGTCGACACAGCTTGTGTTGTCTGATATATGTGTGTCGACACAAGTCCTGTGTGTCGAAATAGCTGGTGTAGACTGATACTTCTGTGTGTCGACATAAGTCCTGTGTGTTGAAACAACTTTGCTCTTTCTCTCGACACAGCTTCTTCAAAAGTGTCGACACTGACCGAGTGTCTCGACGCTTTTATACTTAGACAAATTTCTGCATTACTGAGCCTGAACAAATAAACTTTATTAAACATCAAATACAAGATGATGTATGTCATTGATTTAAGTGAGGCTTCTCCAAATCTGGTATAATTACCAATGTACCCAACAACTCTCATAGTGGCTGGAAGTACCTTGTTGAGTGACACATCTTTCCTAAAATATTTCTGGGTTGAGGCAGTGAATATTGCATGTCTTACCTTAACAGAGCCTCTATCACAAAGAGCCACAAGAAGACTCCCTATGAGATCTTGAAGGAGAGAAAAGAAAACTTGGGCTATCTAAGGATCTTTGGTAGCAAGTGCTATATCCTTCATAATCGTAAGTCCTATGTGACTAAGTTTGACGCCAAGTCCTTTGATGGAATTTTTGTTAGGTACAACAATCATAGTAAAGCCTATAGGATCTACAACATGAAAAGCCAAGTTTCAGAAGAGTCAGTTCATATAGTCTTTGATAAGTCTACCATGATTAACAGTTAGCTGCCAAGCTCCTCTTCTAGTACTACAAGTACAAAGCTATTGATGAATAAGTTAAGCTGTTGGTACCCTAGTTTGATTTGAGTTTAGTCCTCTCCTTTGTGCCTCCTTGACCCAAGAAATATCTATGGTCAATGGTTAGAAGTCTAGTTGTAGAGTCCTCACTTTTCCAGATTGAGAATTTGGTTAAGTAGTTTTTCGTTCGACTATGGTCGAACGCCGCTCGACTATCGTCTATCGACTGATCGACGATCGTCTATCAGTTGGTCGACGCTTTGTCTGCGCTGATAGTTCGACTATCTGCTTGATAGGTCGACTATCTGTTCTGCGCTGATAGTTCGACTATCTGTTGATAGGTCGACTATCTGTCCTGCGCTGATAGTTCGACTATCTGTTGATAGGTCGACTATCTGTTCTGCGCTGATAGTTCGACTATCTGTTGATAGGTCGACTATCTGTTCTGCGCTGATAGTTCGACTATCTGTTGATAGGTCGACTATCTGTTCTGCACTGATAGGTCGACTATCTGTTGATAGGTCGACTATCTGTTTTCTGAGATAGGTCGACTATCTGCTTGATAGGTCGACTATCTGTTTGCGCTTGATAGTTCGACTATTTGTCCTGATAGATCGACTATCTGATAGTTCGACTATCTGCCGGGGTAGTTCGACTATCTTCTTCGATAGGTCGACTATCTGGATCGTTTGACTATCTGCCCGATAGATCGACGATCTCCGTGCGTCGGTCGACGATCTCCGAAGGTCGTTCGACGTTTTCTGCCTGCCTTTGTATTTTGTATTTATTTATTATATTTAATTAATTAATACATTTTCTGGCACTTTATTTTAAGCTGTATGATAAAGTTTCCAGGCAATATTTGCTCCATCTCTTTTGCCTGAGTCAAATCTTTTTAAGATAAAGTTGTTTGTCTTATTAGCTGTCTTTATAAATTACTTTATCTGCTGACAGCCCTTTATAGCCGTTGGACTGAAAAGTCTTCTTCTTTGCTATAAAGAGATTATTTCTGATGTGACTTTATTTAGTCCTTTGTTATTTGATTTGGTCCTGCAGCTTCTTAGAAAAAGGGTTATTCCTTTTATAGAATGTTTTGCTGCAGAGATGTTTCTGTCTTCTTGATATTTACAGCCCAGGTCTCAAGGCTCAGAAGAAGACAAATAATTCAAATGGAAGAGAGCCGTTGCTTGCTGCTATTATATAAAGAACCCTTTGAAGAAGGATTCAAGCTAGCTAATAGCTAACCAGTTGTTCATTCAAGCTTTCAAGCCTTCTCCAAATTCAAGCTTTCTGCTCTCAGCAAACTCCATCTAACTGAGAAGTGTTAAGACCTTCATCTCTTCTTCAACCTGAGTTCTCCTGCTTTCAGGAAGTTCAAACTCAGAGATCCTTTGAAGAAGAAGAAGAAGAAGAATAGCTGCTTTAAGATCTTCATTTTATTATTTATTTTCTTCCTGTAGCTTTTTCCTTCAGAACTTTCTGAAGAGTTTTCTGCACTGAAGCAAGACTTCACCTGGACATCTTTGAGCCAGGGGGAGCCTTGATTCTTTAGAGCATTCTAGCTCAGTGCAAGCTTTTGTGCTTCTCTAATCTATTGTAAAATAGAGAAGACATCTTAACCTTCTTCCCCCTCCTGTACAGGGTTATTACTCCTTTCAAAAGTATCCCTTGGTGGCAGGGCACCTGATCAAAAACCTGTGCTTGGTTTTTAGACACCTGATCAAAAGTCTAAAGGGTTTCTGAATCTACCTGAAGCAGATTCTGTTGGTGGCAGGGCACCTGATCAAAAACCTGAGTGGATTCCTACCGTGTGGGTAGAAGATTGGACGTACCCAAGTTGTTTGGGGAACCACTATAAATTTCCTTGTGTCGTCTGGATTCCTTTGTTTAATTCCTGTATTGTGGCTGTGATTAGATATAACTAGGTTGCTAGTTGCTGATTAGGTTTTTCCAAGCCTTAACTGTAATTACAGTTAGCTTGAGTTTGTGCACTTCACTTGTGTTAGGCTCTAGGGTTAAATCTATATCTATAATCTTTCATTCTGCACTTCACTCCAAGGGAGTTGGGTAGACCATTATGTTTTGTCTAGTGCAAAATTTGATAACTCTATTCACCCCCCCTCTAGAGTAGTATCTATCCCTTCACTTTCAATTGGTATCAGAGGGAGGTTGACTGACTGAATAGGCTAACACCTAAGTCACAAGATCCTGATAGATACCAAAGCTTATAGATATTCACTATCATGGCCCAGTCTAAGGATTATTCAAGCACCAGACCTCCAGCATGCAACTTAGCTAAGTTTGGCATCTGGAAGGCAAGGATCAAACTTTATATGAATTCTATTGATGAAAGTATTTTTGCTTCTATTTTGTCAGGTCCCCCAAGAGCACCTGCTGCTGCCACTGCCTCATCATCTGATATGAGTGCAGTGCCTCCTCCAGATTATAATGATGAGTACAAGAAGGCCAAAATTGCAGATGCCAAGGCAATGAACATACTGGCTCAGACAATGTCTGATGAGGTGTTCCAGAAGGTTGCTGACTGCTCCTCAGCAAAGGCCATGTGGGACACACTGAACCAGATTGTAGCTGGTTCAGCTGATGAAAGAAAGGACAGAAGGTCCAACCTGATCTCACAGTACGAGAACTTCAAGAAGACTGATGCAGAATTAGTTGAAGCTATGTACACCAGGCTCAGCTCAATCATCAATGAGCTGAGGACCCTGGACAAGGACATATCATTGACAGAGGTCAATGATAAGATCCTTATGTGCTTCCCTAGCACATGGGATCTAAGAATCTGGCCCATCAAAGAAGCCAGAAGTACTAATGAGATCTCCACTGAAGCTCTCCTCGGCAAGCTCAAGTCTTTTGAGCAAGTGCTGAAGACCAGAGAAGCAGAAGCTGAAGCAAAGACCCCCACTCCAACAAGAAAAGAGCAGTCTCTAGTTCTTAAGGCTGCAGATGTTTCTGAAAGCGGCCAATCTAATGAGGAACTTATGGCACTGTTTGCCAAAAGGTTTCTCAAGATGGGGAGAAAGGAGTTCAGAAAGAAGTCTTCACGTTATGAAGACAAACCAAGGTATGATCGCTCTCCTGCTAAAGAAATTATCTGTTATGGTTGCAGGAAGCCTGGACACATCTTGCCTGAGTGTCCAGAGGAGAAGAACAAAGACAAGAGAAAAGATAAAGAATAGCACAGGAAGCACTCCAAGCCATCCTCCTACAAAAACAAAAAGAAGGAGAGAGGTTTCATTGCTGAAACCTGGAGTGATTCTGATGAAGAATCCTCCTCATCAAGCTCCAGTGAAGATGAGGAAGAGAAGAAGGCAAAAGAAATTTGCCTCATGGCAATAGATGCCTGCAGCAACCACTCTGCTGCAGAGAGTTCTGATTCTGATGAAGAGATGCCTACAGAAGATGAGGTACTTTCTTATTATGATTTTTCTTCAGAAGAATTTAAAGTAGAATTTAAATCTTTATGTTTAGATTTAATTAGCTCAGAGAAGGAAATAAAAGAACTTAGAAATAGGTTAGCTGACTCAGAATCAATAGCCTCTGAAAACATTAGGTTAAAGGAAGAACTCACTACTTGTAGTGAAGAAATCAAATTTCTTAAAATAGAGTTAGCTAAGTCTAAGAGATTAGAAGAATCCCTTAATGGTAGAAGCCTTAAGCTGTTAGAAATTACCAGCATGACTAACACTAGGTCAGGTAATGATAAACTAGGCTTAGGAGCTTCTCCCAGTGAACCCCCAGTCCTTCTTAAAAATAACCTTTCAACTCCAGTGAACTTCATTTCAGCTAGTGGAAAGAAGAACACTGAGCAAGTAAATCTGGTTAATAAAACTTTAAATAAAGCTAAGAGAGAAAAGAGAAAGAAATTTTTAAAGAAATGCAAAGAGCGTCGAACGCCGCTCGACGATCGGAAGCTCAATGGTCGAACGAAGGTCGACGATCTGAGCACCCATCGTCGAACGTCGATCGACGATTTTAATATGATTTTCAAAATCACAATCAATTCCATAGAAACCTAAATGAGAATAGAAACCCTAGGTTTGTTGACCCATCATCAGCATGGAGAATCCCACCTAGGAGATCTCACCCACTAGGTTATCATCCTCAGCCTGCATTCTCATATATTTCCAGTTTTTCTTATGTGAAAAACAAGGGACCCAAGGTTACCTGGGTCCACTCTGTCTAAATAATTGTATTGCAGGTGAAGGCCTATCCAATCACTCAAAATAAGTGGTATTTGGATAGTGGATGCTCTAAGCATATGACAGGAAATAAAGATCTACTGTCAAAGTTCAAAGCTAAGCTCGGCCCAAAGGTTATCTTTGGAGACTCCAGCTGTGGTCAGACAGAAGGCTATGGCAAGATCACAATTGGAGCAGTTACTTTCAAGAGAGTTGCTTATGTCAATGGACTGAAGCATAATCTGATTTCAGTCAGCCAGCTGTGTGATGCTGGCTACCAGGTTTCTTTTTCTAACTCCTCTTGCAGTATTACTTTAAATAATAATATTGTTTTAGTAGGTATTAGAATAGGTAACATTTATTTAGTAGATTTCAATTCATCTCACTCTGAAATCTGCCTGTTTAATGAAGTAACCCTTAATAATAATTCCCTATGGCATAAAAGGCTTAGTCATGTAAACCTTAAAAATATATCTAGGTTATCTAAGCACAACCTTGTTAGAGGTTTACCTTCTTGCCCCTACAAGAAGGAGAGCCTATGCAAGGCATGTCAGCTAGGCAAGCAAACCAAGAATTCCTTTAAATCTGTAAATAAAAGTGATTCTCCTAGGATCCTGTATTTATTACATTTGGACCTTTTTGGCCCAATAAATGTACAGAGTTTAGGAGGGAAGTATTACACATTAGTAATTGTAGATGACTTCTCTAGGTTCAGTTGGGTTTTCTTTTTGAGAACTAAGTCTGATAACTTCAAAGCCCTTACAGACTTTCTACTATGTGTGCAGACTGAGTACTCTACTCATGTGGCCTTGATCAGAAGTGATCATGGTACTGAGTTTGACTCTCTTCTCATGCAAGAATTCTGTGAGAGAGAAGGTATCAAACATAGCTTCTCAGCTCCTAGAACTCCTCAACAAAATGGGGTAGTTGAAAGGAAAAATAGAACACTTATTGAAGCTGCTAGCACATTGTTGGCAGATGCTAACATGCCTCTATCCTATTGGGCAGAAGCTGTTAGTACAGCCAACTATGTCTTGAATAGAAGTTTGATACACAAACTTAAGTGTAAAACTCCTTATGAGTTGCTTAAAGGAAAGA
Source organism: Platanthera zijinensis (assembly GCA_039513925.1). Classification (NCBI taxonomy): domain Eukaryota; kingdom Viridiplantae; phylum Streptophyta; class Magnoliopsida; order Asparagales; family Orchidaceae; genus Platanthera; species Platanthera zijinensis. Next base: position 31,977,326 of record CM077091.1, on the reverse strand, counting down.
AACCAAAAATTAATTACTTTAGAGTTTTTGGCTGTATTGTGTATATTCATAATAAAAATAAAGAATATATTAGAAAGTTTGAAGCAAAAGCTTCAATGGGAATCATGCTTGGATATTCCCAAGTAAGCAAAGCTTATAGGGTTTATAACAAATCAACCTATAAAATTGAAGAATCTGTGCATGTGACTTTTGATGAGTCCCAGATGTTTTACAAGGAGAAGGAAAATTCTCCTTCCTCAAGTTCTTTGCAGGTACATGATGCCCCTAAAGAAATTCTTCAACTTTCAACTCTTCAGATCACTGAATCAGACAGTGATGAAGACATTGCTGAAGCTGTTAAAGCTGTTGCTATTCCACCAACAGTAGATCAAATTCCTCCTGAGGAATTAATCCCAACTGTTGCTGAAGATCACATCCCACCTGCTGATATTGTCACACTTAGAGATCACCCCACATCTCAAGTGATTGGAGACATATCAGCTGGTGTACAAACAAGACATCAATTAAGACAGGATGTGATGCATGCTTGTTTCCTCTCACAGGTTGAGCCCCTCACCTTTAAAGATGCAGAGCTAGATCCCCACTGGATCATTGCAATGCAAGAGGAGCTCAATCAGTTTGAGAGATGTAAAGTTTGGACTTTGGTTCCAAGACCTAAAGGCCAACTGATCATAGGCACCAAGTGGGTGTATAGAAACAAGTTAGATGCAAATGGAATTATAGTAAGGAATAAAGCTAGGCTTGTAGCTCAGGGCTACAGACAGGAGGAAGGTATAGACTATGACCAAACCTTTGCTCCTGTTGCAAGGCTAGAAGCAATAAGGATCTTCTTGGCCTATGCAGCCTACATGAAGTTTAAGGTGTTCCAAATGGATGTCAAAAGTGCATTCCTAAATGGTGAGCTTAAGGAAGAGGTGTTTGTTGAACAACCACCAGGGTTTGTCTCTTCAACTCAGCCCTCACATGTGTTTAAGTTGCAGAAAGCTCTTTATGGACTAAAGCAAGCTCCTAGGGCCTGGTTTGAGACCTTAGCTAGTTTCCTGTTAGAGCACAACTTTACTAGGGGAGTAGTTGATAGAACCCTTTTCGTCAAGCATCACAAGGACACAATCCTGTTAGTTCAGGTGTATGTAGATGATATTATTTTTGGCTCCACTGATCCCAAACTTTGCAAAAGGTTCTCTGACCTGATGCACTCTAAGTTTGAGATGAGTAGTATGGGTGTGCTGTCTTACTTTCTTGGTCTCCAAGTTAAGCAAGATGCTGATGGTATCTTCATCTCCCAATCCAAATATGCCAAGGAATTGGTAAAGAAATTTGGGATGGCTGATGATTCAGCAATGCCTACACCCTTGGCTACTAATGTAGTTATTGATTCTGATGATCACGACAAGCCAGTTGATCAAAAGAATTATAGGGCCATTGTTGGTTCCCTATTATATCTAACTGCAAGTAGGCCAGATATAATGTTTGCTACATGCCTTTGTGCTAGATTCCAGGTCAACCCCAAGGAATCTCATCTGATTATTCTAAAGAGAATCCTGAGATACCCGAAGGGATGTCCAGATCTAGGACTTTGGTACCCAGCTGAGTCAGAGTTTGAATTAATTGGATATTCTGATTCTGATTATGCTGGTTGCAGAGTTGACAGGAAGAGCACCTCAGGAACTTGCCAGTTCCTGGGAGAGAGATTGGTCTCTTGGTTCTGTAAGAAGCAGGCTTCTGTCTCAACTTCAACTGCAGAGGCTGAATATATAGCAGCTGCCAGTTGTTGTTCACAGATCCTGTGGATTCAAAACCAGCTTGTGGATTATGGTTACTCACACAAGAACACCAAGATCATGTGTGATAGTACCAGTGCTATCTCAATTGCACAAAATCCAGTGCACCACTCTAGAACGAAGCACATTGAGATTAGGCACCATTTCCTGAGAGATTGTGTGGAAAAGAACAAGATTTGTCTTGAGTTCATATCCACTGAGTTTCAGAGAGGTGATATATTCACCAAGCCTTTAGATGAACAGAAGCATCTGTTCTTTTTAGTTCAACTAGGCATGATCAATGGACGAGACTAAGTGTGACTATATCTGCCTATGTTGAAATCTGTTTGAAGATAGTCGAACGATGATCGAAGATCGTCGAACGGATTAAGCCTATCGTCGACCTCTGGTTAATGATAGCTTATCTGTTTGAAGATCGTCGATCGACGTTCGACCATCGTCGAACAGGTTGAGCTCATCGTCGATCTCTGGATGACGATAGCCTGTTGTTTGAGAAGCCAGAAATAGTCGAACGATTGTCTGACTACTCTGCTTCTGAGCCGATCGTCGAACGGCCGTTCGACCATCGGGTCTAGATCTTTTTAATAGACCGACTATATCCGGTCTGATATAAAGCCGATAGTCGACCTAGGTCAAAAGATCTTTTGCTTTATCGTCGACGGAGCGTGCCCTTTCGCATTCTGCTTTCCCGCTGGCGATTTTCTGCCGCTTCGTCCCCTTTGTCTTCTTCGTCCTTCTCGCGTTTCTCCAGCAATCCATGGCGGTCCCTCCAGCAGTTCTGGCCGTCGTCAAGTTTGATGCAGGTTTTAGCGTGGATTTTGAAGCTTTCAGCAGCTGCGATGCAGGAATCGTAGAAGTTCTACAGCTATGCAGGGATCAAGGATTAGAAAAGTTAATGTCTGCAAGGACTAAGATCAACATTCCAGAAATCAAAGAATGGGCTTTCACGTCATCTTCCACAGACGAATCGATGACTGGTACCATCGGCGGAGAGGAGGTAATCCTGACTCCGGCCGTTTTATCTGATGTTTTTGATTTAGTTAATGGTGACGAGGATTATGAGCAAGATGCTCCGGAATTCGGTAAAATGCTTGTTGAGCTGGGACATGCAGAGGGCATTCCCACGAAACTGCTCAAAGTGAATTTTCCTTTCAAAATCAAGTTTCTGGCTGAGATAGTAGGAAAAGTGCTCCTGGGCAAGCACTCTGCCCACGATAATATAACAAGGCAGCAATTCGCACTCATGTGTGCAATTGTTAATCGGAAAAGGATCAATTGGGCAACAGTGATGTTTGATTTAATAAGAAAAAAGAATGGCAAAAAGGAAGTCACCCTAGGAAGGGTTATCGGTATTTTCCTGAAGGAAAGATTCCCCCATCTGCTGAGTTCAACTGCAACAACGATCAACGCCAGCAAGATGATGGATCCCCATCTGTTCTCAAAGTGGAAGAGAACGTTTGTGAAATCAGCTCCAGCAACATCTGAGGACACAAGGACTGTATCAGTCGCTCCTCACCATGGTGAAGCTGGCTCAGCTCTTCCTTCCTCCTCCTCTGCATTGTTGTCTGCCTTAGTTAAAGTTCCATCAACTTCAGCTGAAGTACGACCCTCTTCATCTGCTGCTCCAGAAACAACTATGGTTGTTCCTTTTTCCCCTCCAGCCTCTCCTCTACCTACTCATCTGGCTAGGATATCTGCTCCTAGCTTCGATTTGTTAGGATCAGAGAGAATTCCTACTCCTCCTGTATCTCCCGTTCATTCCCCAATTCATTCCCCAATTAACTCTCCAGTTCGATCCCCTGTCCACATCATTTCTCATCCCAGCAACTCTCCCATATCTGCTGCAGCTCCATCCACTTCTCATCCTTCATCTATTGAAATTTCTCCTGAGCTTATCTCCCGCATTATGGAGCTGATTACCCCGTAAATCAAAACCATGATTGAAGAGGCAATCGCTCCCCTTTCAGCCTCCATTGATCTCTTAACTACCTCCATCAAATCCCTTTCAAAATCTGCTGAGCCATCTTCCTCACGGGGCCTGGTTTCAGTATCCACTGAAATCAGGCAGGGGGAGATGTTCCATGAAGATGCCTCAGACCATCCTGCCTCCCCTCCAGTTATAAAAGATACAGTAATGACTGCCCAGGAAGAATCTGCTCCTGCTGAGATAGAAATAGCTCCAGTTTTGTCTGATAAGGAAATAACAGATGGAATCATGTCGTCTGAATTTGCAGTGAAAGTCTGCCTGGAAGACCTTACCACTCCTGTGATTGCTAGATTCTTAGAAGGAATTATAACTTCATATCTGAATGAATCATGGGAATTGGTCAAATATGAAGGTAACTCATTCATTCGTTTTGTTGATGAATCAATTAATTTGTTAGTTTGTGAATTCCTGGAAGGAATGATTTCCGTTTATTTAGCAGATCTATATTCATAATTCTACAGATGATATTAGAGAAAATTTATTTGCCCAGATAATAGAAATTGTTTCTGAAGCTGCCCCAAGTATTCCTGATATTCCAGTAGATCCTGAACTGGAATCTTTTCTAGATGATAGAGATGAATCTGAAAATCAAGATAAAGTCAAAGAAGACACTCCCGTTCTGAGTGTGGAAGAGGTTCAAGCAAGAGCTGCCTGGGTGTTAAGAGTACAGTCTTTAGAAGAGAAAGAAAAGGAATTACAAGTTGAAAAGTCAACCATCTGGGATGACTCTCCAGGGTTGGACTTAGACTCCCTTCTGGCTCTGGATGCCATGGAAGAGGAAAGAGAAAAATCTGCTCTTAAGCTTAAAGAAAAGGCTGTTTCAGAAGCCTATGATCCATATGAAAATCCTCCATCATCTCCCTCTGATGATGAGGATGATTCTGATGTTTCTGAGAAGTCAAAGAAAAAGAAAGCTGCTTTAAAGAAAAGGAAAGCTCCTGCTCCTCCTCCTCCAAGTAAAGATAATGACATTCCCTATTATATTCTGAAGGGCATTGACCCTAAATCAAAGGATTTTCAGCACTGGATGTGGTTTTCAAAGAATCAGCAGAAAGAAAGAAAAAGGACTAAGAGGTATGATAGTCCTGTCTCTAGATGGACTCCCAGAGGTCCTCCTCCTCCTCCTCCAGGTGCAGGAGCCTCTGGGAACCTATCAGCTAATCCTGCTGCCTCTTCTGGAAGATCTGCTTCTTTTCAGCCCCAGCAAAGACAAAGTTATCAAAGCTCGCAAGGCAAATCACTTTCTGGTTCTCAAAGACAAATGAAGGAGACTGTGGTTCAAAGACCAACCTTTTCCCCACCTCCTTCTCCAAAGAAGAGAGTTTCATCTCCTTCTCCAGGTCAGTCTGAAGAAATTGTTTCGAAAGGTAAATAGTTTACTTTGCTCTAAAATTTCTAGCAAGAATCTGTTGCTAAGTATTCTCTAATATCTTATCTAGATAAAGTATCTGAGGCTGCTCCTCCTGAGCCTGTTTATGAAAATCCAGAGCTTGATCCTAACTTTAGGATGGCTCGCTTTTAAGAACTAGTAGGAGCAGCTCAAATTAGAAAAGCTAGAGCCGAAGGAAAAGATACGACAGGTTTAACTACCATGTCTGTTTACAGAAAGAAAGAGCTTGAAAAGTTCCAGGTTAATCCTGAGGTTTTTGACCCATCCAAATACATGGAAAAGCATCCGGAAGCTGTAGTCCCAAGAGCTACAGAATTAAAGATCATCGGGGTGCAGGACTTAAAGCTAACAAAGAAAGGATCAGATGATCCGTTAAGGAAAATATCTTTTGTTTCTAGTTCTTCTGTATCTAAGCCTGACTCTGTTGATCCATAGTTTGATTAACTGCTGTGCTATATTTGTGTATCTGTTTGATAATCTGCTAGTTATTTACTGTATTGTTTTATTGTTCTATAGCTAGCTGTTTGTTTTAGTTTTTGAGAGACTTAACTCAAATAGGGGGAGATTGTTGGTACCCTAGTTTGATTTGAGTTTAGTCCTCTCCTTTGTGCCTCCTTGACCCAAGAAATATCTATGGTCAATGGTTAGAAGTCTAGTTGTAGAGTCCTCACTTTTCCAGATTGAGAATTTGGTTAAGTAGTTTTTTCGTTCGACTAAGGTCGAACGCCGCTCGACTATCGTCTATCGACTGATCGACGATCGTCTATCAGTTGGTCGACGCTTTGTCTGCGCTGATAGTTCGACTATCTGCTTGATAGGTCGACTATCTGTTCTGCGCTGATAGTTCGACTATCTGTTGATAGGTCGACTATCTGTCCTGCGCTGATAGTTCGACTATCTGTTGATAGGTCGACTATCTGTTCTGCGCTGATAGTTCGACTATCTGTTGATAGGTCGACTATCTGTTCTGCGCTGATAGTTCGACTATCTGTTGATAGGTCGACTATCTATTCTGCGCTGATAGGTCGACTATCTGTTGATAGGTCGACTATCTGTTTTCTGAGATAGGTCGACTATCTGCTTGATAGGTCGACTATCTGTTTGCGCTTGATAGTTCGACTATCTGTCCTGATAGATCGACTATCTGATAGTTCGACTATCTGCCGGGGTAGTTCGACTATCTTCTTCGATAGGTCGACTATCTGGATCGTTTGACTATCTGCCCGATAGATCGACGATCTCCGTGCGTCGGTCGACGATCTCCGAAGGTCGTTCGACGTTTTCTGCCTGCCTTTGTATTTTGTATTTATTTATTATATTTAATTAATTAATACATTTTCTGGCACTTTATTTTAAGCTGTATGATAAAGTTTCCAGGCAATATTTGCTCCATCTCTTTTGCCTGAGTCAAATCTTTTTAAGATAAAGTTGTTTGTCTTATTAGCTGTCTTTATAAATTACTTTATCTGCTGACAGCCCTTTATAGCCGTTGGACTGAAAAGTCTTCTTCTTTGCTATAAAGAGATTATTTCTGATGTGACTTTATTTAGTCCTTTGTTATTTGATTTGGTCCTGCAGCTTCTTAGAAAAAGGGTTATTCCTTTTATAGAATGTTTTGCTGCAGAGATGTTTCTGTCTTCTTGATATTTACAGCCCAGGTCTCAAGGCTCAGAAGAAGACAAATAATTCAAATGGAAGAGAGCCGTTGCTTGCTGCTATTATATAAAGAACCCTTTGAAGAAGGATTCAAGCTAGCTAATAGCTAACCAGTTGTTCATTCAAGCTTTCAAGCCTTCTCCAAATTCAAGCTTTCTGCTCTCAGCAAACTCCATCTAACTGAGAAGTGTTAAGACCTTCATCTCTTCTTCAACCTGAGTTCTCCTGCTTTCAGGAAGTTCAAACTCAGAGATCCTTTGAAGAAGAAGAAGAAGAAGAATAGCTGCTTGAAGATCTTCATTTTATTATTTATTTTCTTCCTGTAGCTTTTTCCTTCAGAACTTTCTGAAGAGTTTTCTGCACTGAAGCAAGACTTCACCTGGACATCTTTGAGCCAGGGGGAGCCTTGATTCTTTAGAGCATTCTAGCTCAGTGCAAGCTTTTGTGCTTCTCTAATCTATTGTAAAATAGAGAAGACATCTTAACCTTCTTCCCCCTCCTATACAGGGTTATTACTCCCTTCAAAAGTATCCCTTGGTGGCAGGGCACCTGATCAAAAACCTGTGCTTGGTTTTTAGACACCTGATCAAAAGTCTAAAGGGTTTCTGAATCTACCTGAAGCAGATTCTGTTGGTGGCAGGGCACCTGATCAAAAACCTGAGTGGATTCCTACCGTGTGGGTAGAAGAGTGGACGTACCCAAGTTGTTTGGGGAACCACTATAAATTTCCTTGTGTCGTCTGGATTCCTTTGTTTAATTCCTGTATTGTGGCTGTGATTAGATATAACTAGGTTGCTAGTTGCTGATTAGGTTTTTCCAAGCCTTAACTGTAATTACAGTTAGCTTGAGTTTGTGCACTTCACTTGTGTTAGGCTCTAGGGTTAAATCTATATCTATAATCTTTCATTCCGCACTTCACTCCAAGGGAGTTGGGTAGACCATTAAGTTTTGTCTAGTGCAAAATTTGATAACTCTATTCACCCCCCCCCCTCTAGAGTAGTATCTATCCCTTCACTTTCATAAGCATCAAGGAATCTGCTCCAGAAATCCAAGATAGAGTGGATATTCCAGATGAAATGCAAGGAACACTTGAAGTGGATGAAGATCGGCAAGAAGTTGCTACTAAAGCTAATGTTGGAAGAAGACTGCCTCCAGCTTTCAGGCATCTAAGAGATCATCCAAGACATCAGATTATTTATGATGCAAACCAAAGAATGGTGACAAGAAGCAAGAGCCTTAATATAGTAATGTTTGAAAGTTTCCTGTCACATACTGAGCCCAAGAGATTCGAATAGGCCAACATAGATTAGTTCTTGATTTGATCTATGAAAGAGGAATTGAACCAATTTAAGAGATGCAAGGTCTGGAAGCTGGTACCCAGACCACAAGGACATTATGACATTGGAGTAAAGTGGACTAACAAGAATAAACTTGATGAAAATGGCATTATAATCAAGAATATGGCTAGGCTTTTAGCTAAGAGGTACAAAAAAGAAGAAGGTATTGACTTTAATCAAACCTTTTCCCCTGTAGCAAGATTGGAAGTCATCAGACTCTTCCTTGCATATGCTACATTCAAGGGATTTAAAGTCTACCAGTTGGATGTGAAGTCAGCCTTCCTGAATGGTGACTTAAAGGAAAAAGTCTATGTTGAGCAATCTCCGCATTTTGTTGATTCTAACTCACCAAAATTTGTTTATAGACTTAGGAAAACTCTATATGGGTTGAAGAAAGCCCCTAAAGCATGATATGAGACATTTTCTAGCTTCCTCATTGAGAAAAAATTCTCAAGGGGGAAGATAGACAAGACCCTATTTCTAAGGGAATCTAAGGACAAGATCATCCAAGTCTAGATATATATAGATGACATAATCTTTGGATCTACTGATGACAATCTTTGCAAGCAGTTTGACAAACATATGCAAGGGAAGTTTGAGATGAGCAGTATTGGTGAACTTAAGTTCTTCTTAGGTCTCCAAGTAAGATAGACTGATGGTGGCTTGTCCATATCCCATGCTAAGTTTACCAGGGAGTTGATCAAAAAGTTTGGTATGGAGAATGCCTCCACCATGAAAACTCTGATGGGGTCAAGTATGCTTATAGGCAAAGATAATGCAAGGAAACCTGTTGATGAAACTTTGTATAGAGGGAAAATTGGCTCCCTTTTATATCTTACTACAAGTAGGCTAGACATCATGTATGTTAAATGTGTTTGTGCTAGGTATATGGCTAGCCCTAAAGAATCTCATTACTCTGCTGCTAAGAGGATTTTGAGGTATCTTAAGGGCACACCAGATCTTGGCCTATGACACCCTAGAAATAGGTATTTTGAACTAACATGCTATTCAGATACAGATTTTACAGGCTACAAAGAGGATAGGAAGAGCACTTTAGGCACCTGTCAGTTCTTGGGAGGAATACTAGTGTCTTGGAGCAGCAAGAAGCAGATAAATGTTACAATCTCAATAGCCAAATCAGAATACATCTCAGCAGGTAGCTATTATGCATAGTTATTGTGGATCAAGCATGAGCTCCAGGATTATAATCTCTAGATAAGTAGAACTCATTTATATTATGATTCTACTAGTATAAGATCCAACTCCCCCTTCCGGAGAGTTAACCCGGATCTTATGCCCAGAACTGCCGCCTTACAGTGACACTAAAAAAAGGGATAGTCGACACCGCAAGATGCCGATCCTGTCGGCTAGTACGATCGTAACCTTTTCGGCAAATATGAGAAACATTTATAAAATTAATCAGAGTATGATAATATCCATTCCATAGTCACAGTACAAGTCCTAAGTATAGGAACGAAAAGTACAAGTCTATCATGAATATAATAAAGAAGAGTAATAAGGGCTTATACCCGATACATCATATAAAATCTCTCTCTTACAAATCAAATGCAGAAGCTTATCAACTAATCTCATCCCACCTGAGGTCGTGCTCCAGTAGTAGTAGGTGGCACCGGTACCTGCTCCTCATGTCCTGCCTTCTCAACGTGCTGGTCCATCTTCTCGAGCTCCTAAAATGATATGGTCACCGACCATTAGTCAAAAAGACTAAGTCGTTTCCTCCGCACCTAGCCCCGCAACTCCTAGTAACCGAGCGGGAGGACGAAGCGAAGGACAACAAGGGGAAGCAAAGGAAAGCAGGTTACAAGAAGCTAGTTATAAAGTATGTATATAGTTCTACTATAGCAGTTCTAAACACTTGGTATAAGTGAAGTAAAAGTATAGTACAAGTGAATAAAGAACTGAAATAAGAGTAGAGAAGTAAAGTTAAACTACCAGTATTCTATCATCACAAATCGTACCTTAACTTATAAAAATGCCCATACAAATTTATAAGTTAAGGTTTCCAGGAATTTTAACTTATCATATAAAAGATTCCATACTAATTTATATGATAAGGATCTTTGAAGCATATGCCCTACTATGAATGAATGTTATGATGCAAATTATGCAACAGATAGATACAACTCACACACAACGACTCTGTGATCACAGACCTTTAGTTCCCTCTTTTTGGAGCTAGCAACACTCTCTGGTACCACTGTTGTGGCTACGGTAGCAGTGGAGCGGGCGTCTCCACTCCTAGGCAGGTATGCACACTACCAAACCTAGACCTCCCATACGCCTATGTACACGTCCTAGGTGCACTTTAGAGTCTTGCGTACTAATTGTTGACTACCCGTCAGTCTTGTTGGGTAGGGTGTGTGCATTCGGAGATTGTCCTCCAGACTGCAGTATAGATAACCTACTGGCCCCTCAAACCCTCACACCTGCCTGGTTCACCGTACTACCATCGGTGTGACGATTGGCCTAGTATCGCATGACCCGCCCCTAATTTTATGCACATGCAAGTATTTCATCTCGAGCCTTCATCTCGCAGGACCAGCCTGTCTTGAATCCCTCCAACCCTACACGGTTGAGCATATAATACAAATCCCTCAAACCCTACACGGGCAAGAATATTATCATGAATCCATCCAACCCAGTACGGGTGAGAATGATGATACGATGCCTAACCTATTAGGCTACTCTTGTCTACGGGTTATTATACTTAGTGACTTAAGATTAATCCTAGGACTGCCCAGGGTATACCTAGTGAAGGGCTCTCGAGGGCACTAGGAACTACGATGGGCTGAAGCCCAAATCTCCCTTTCTCAAGGATACTTACTTTAATGGATGTCTACCCATGATTCCCCTTTTCCTCTCATTATTACTCTTGGGCGATCCTTATGTTTTAAGATGTTATTGAAGGGGCGACGGTCTTCCGCCGGCCTCCACCTAGGTTCTATCCAAGGCTTGCACTTTTACTCTCGTCACTAAGACAACACTACCAACCAGAGTTATACTCCACTTGTGATCTCAAGATTAACCGTCGATCCATCCCCTGGTGGTCCTTATATTATAACCTACTTACATTATGCGCAGCCCATGCCCTAATACCACCCTAAAATGGAACTTCCAATTCCTTGGGCCATATACCTAAAATTATTTATCCTAGGATGGTGTGGACCTATATGATGACCATGATGACTTCCATAGTTTTCCAAATTAATTATACCATTAAATTAATTCCTTCAATTAATTCTTCAGATCATTTAACACATGAAGTATAACAATTATAATCCTACTGATATAAGAAATTTTCCTGACCTATAATATGATGAAATATCACTGTCTTCCAAGAATCATAATTTTCCTTTAAGTATTTCTATTTATTCCTTAATTAATACAAAATTCACATAAATTTCATTTTCCAAATGAAGTATAAGGAATTCATTAACAAAAATTTTAGGAAAATTACAGAACACATGTATTTATAAGCTAAGGCTAAATACCGAGTTTCATAAACTTCTATGGTATAATGCCCTACCAATTCCATTTTCAAGTAATTTTCCAAAACTCCATTATGGGGTTTTGAACATTACTGAGACACCCAAAAATATTGAGATAATTATACAAGGTTCTTTATACAGTAATACATCTCTATAAATTTTCCATAATTTTTCTACTGCATATTTCTATCAATTTCAAATTAAATGTAACAAGGGTAAAAAGGTAAATCCACATAACTCCAGTTACAAAATTTATGAAACAGACAAGTAAAATTTCTAGGAGATAATTATGTCCTCTTTGTGGTCATGACAAATTTTGGGGATTTATCTCCATACTAAATCCATTTTCCAATTTATTTATCAAAAAGGCCTAATATTTCAAAAATTCCAAATAATGGAAATTTTGCTCCCAAAAATCCCATTATTACTGTGAGGGGCGTAATTTATCATACCAAATTCATATTCAGAGTCATTGGCATGCATGAGGTGAAAGTGGCTAAATCCCTATTTTGGAGATTTTGCTAAATGCACCCCATATACATATATACCCTACACATGTAGGTGAAATAACTCCACATGCAGTGGGAAAAAATGTCTTAAATTTCTACCATAGGTTTAAAATGTCCCCAAGGACATTCCACCAAAATTTGGGGCCATTTGGAGCCATAACACTCAAAATATTTCATTTTTTTAGTTTTGTGTATTTTGATAAAAACGTTAGGAAACGATTTTTCAAAAATTCCCAATTTTTGGCAGGGGTTATATATACCCATGTTAAGCTCATGCCCAAAATTTTGGGTCATGTTGACCTCTGGTTTGGCTTAGGCATCCATCTAACTTCTGCCCTAGCCTAGGACCAGCCCTAGAAAAATAGCCCTACAGGCAAAACTACTGGGTCAAATTACAAGTTTAGGGTGGCATTTTAAAGTTAACCCAAAGGGATACATTTTTCATGTTTATTTCATCCTCTGGAAATGGCTCTAAGAGCCCTATTTTTGACATTGAAGTGGACTGTTACAGTGTGACAGAAAAATCAATTCATTTCATTAATTATTAAAAAACTATAAGTATATAATGTTATACACAACACGAATCCTGAAGCATAAACTGATGGCATCGGTTCATCCCCTACCTCCAGCAAACGGCCGGGATGAACCCGTCCTGGAGCTTTTGGTCTCGTTTTTCCGGCCACCTGAGCTAGCGTTTCCCGGCGGTGAAGCCGCCGGAGTTGGCTCCTCCGGCGAACCCGAGAAAGAAGAAAAGCTTGGAAAATTTGCACTGTTCTCCCATGGCATTGGGCTTAATTGAGCCAGATATCTCCCCTAGTTGATCTAGAAAGCTAGTACGAGTAGAGGTGAGGTAAAACAAACTTGGAGAGGCTTGGCGGCGAGGGTGGCGGCGGGTGGCCATTTATGACCTTGATCCAGCGGCTACTTCCTAAATCCTCGATTCTCCACCAATTCCTCTCCTCCAGCACACGTGTTCCACTCCTCTCGACGTTCTGAAGCTGCTGGTGGGCTCAGATCTGACTGATATGGGCTATAAGGGGAGATACGGCCGAGGTAAGCTCGGTTCTGAGCATAGGATGCTTCACCCCTTTGTTGTCATGTGTCCATTATAGCCAGCCCCATATAATAAGCCATAGGAGGCCAGCCAGCAAGCTTTGGGGCTGAGGGAAGGAGCCATGTTGCCACCATTCCCATGCTTCCCCTTTCTCTCTCCTACTTTGGGTGATTTCTCAAAAATACCCCCATGCATACATTCTCTCTCTACAACCAGAGGGGTAGGGGTGGACTTTGACCACTTGGGTTGGTCTTGGGTCAGGTTGGGTGAGCCTAACCTAAGGGAAATGGCTTAGTCTTCATTTTCCTCCTTTGGGTCAAATAGTTGACTTGTTGACTTTAGGAGTTGACTTGGTCAACATGGTAAGTGGGTTGACCTCACTTGATGGTCATGAGTCTAATGACACCATCCAACTTGGGTTGGGTCAATGTGGTGCCCTACTTAGGCTAATTTGGCCTATAGGTATAGGTTTGACCAACTTAGGGCTAAGGTTGACTTTGGTCAACTAGGGTCAAAGGATTGACCTAGAGACATGCCCTAGGGTCCACTTAGATTACTTTAGGAGTTAGGGAAACGTGGTGGGGTTATGGTATGGATAGGGTTCCTATTTAGGCTAGGTTGACCTAGTCTGACCTTGGCCCCTTAGTGGGCCCCACATGGCTACAACCCACTCCCTAGGGTCAAACCTAGATAAATTCCCTATCCTACACACCATGCCTAACCCAATCTAAGTTAAGGGGTCTAGGAGTAACATGGGATGTTACAAATTCCATTAAACAAAAATAATAATTTCGTTCCCGAAATTCAAGTTTGGGTCTACGGGGTTCTACTTGTAACAATTTAAGTAATTTTGAAACATAAATTACAGCATACCTTAAGTAAACAGCTCCGGGTGTCGCTCTAACATTAGATCCCTCGTCTCCCAGGTGTATTCCTCCTGTCCATGGTTGGACCACAACACCTTCACGAGAGGGGCCTTCTTCTTCCGCAATACTCGGATGGTCGTATCATCAATCCGGATTGGCTCCAATCTAACAGATCTGTCTGGCGCTACCGGACCGGCTGTGGTAGTAATGTGTTGCTCAGGCTGAAGGAGAGCTCTCCGCAATTAAGAGACATGAAAGACGTGCAGGGTACTCAACTCTGGTGGAAGCTGTAGTCTATAAGCTAAGGGGTCGATCCACTCCAAGATCAAGTACGACCCCATATATCGAGGACTGAGCTTCTTGTGCCTCCGCACCCTAGAGACACCGTGCACCGGACATATCTTCAAAAATACCCGGTCCCCCACTTGGAACTCCACCTTCCGATGCCGAGCATCATAATACGTCGCCTGCCTACTCTGGGCCTCTTGTAGCTGATCCCTGATAAAACGAATCTCAGTCTCCGTGTCTTCCACAAAATCAGATCCAAGAGCCTTGGTGTCCACATCCTAAACCCAAGAAAGCGGTGTAAGGCACTTCCTCCCGTAAAGTGCATCATATGGAGCCATCCCGATGCTAGCCTGGTGGATGTTATTGTAAGAGAATTCGATCAATGGTAGTAGCCTTTCCCAAGGCTTCCCCATATTTAATATGCATAATCTGAGTAGGTCCTCCATAGTCCTGTTTGTCCGCTCTGTCTTGCCGTCGGTTTGCGGATGGAAGGCAGTGCTAAAGGTAAGTCAGGAACCCAATTAAGCATGCACTGCCCTCCATTCCCTGGAAGTGAACCTACCGTCGCGGTCCGAAATAATAGTCCTAGGGATGCCATGGTATCAGACGAACTGCTCCACGAACACTCTCACCAAAAATGCAACTGGAGCATCCTTCCTTACTAAGATAAACTGTGCTACCTTGGTCAGCCTGTCGACTATGACACAAATTGAATCGTGCCCAGAGTGGGAGCGAGGCAGTCCGTGTACAAAGTCCATAGCAATGTCCTCGAACTTCCACTCTGGGACTTGCAGTGGCTATAATAAACCTCCTAGGATCTTACATTCCGCCTTCACGCACTGATAAGTCTCACAGTGTATCACAAAATAGGTGATCTCCCTCTTTATCCCAGGCCAGTACATGGTCCTCCGTTAGTCTACCCACATCTTGATGATGCCGGGATGCACTGAATATCTGGAGCAATGTGCCTCTCTGAGTATGTCATCCCGGATACCATCTCTTGTTGGTATGTATACTCATCCACGGAATCGAAGGAGATCATCTTACAGTGTGTAATCCTCAAACTTGCCCCCTTCCAGGGCACTGAAAATCGGCTCTAATACAGCATCCAGCCTCTGATGTGTAGTAATGCGCTCCTGAATATCATCATCACCGATCAATGAGCTCAAGTACTCTCGGTATACCACTGGTTCGGCCTCAGATACCTTGGTAATATGCATGTCTTCCATCATCCGTATCAGCTCTATAGACATCAACCGAGGCTCTGGTCCAGAAGTGCCGGCTCTCCTGTTCAAAGCATCTGCTACTGTGTTTGCCTTCCCTGGATGGTAGTGGATCTGATAATCATTGTCACAGAGAAATTCTAGCCATCTTCTCTATCGCAGGTTCAGGTCCTTCTCGTATCGATATATTTAAGATTCTTGTGATCCGAGTAGATATCACAATGAATCCCGTATAAGTAGTGTCTCCGCATCTTTAGGGCGAAGACCACAGCTCCGAGCTCTAAGTCATGTACTGGATAGTTATGCTCATGCTTCTTCAACTGTCTCGAAGCATAAGCAATAACATGCCTATGCTGCATCAGGACAGCACCCATCCCCTAGTAAGAGGCATCCATGTAGATCTAAAATCCTTCACTCCCTGATGGGAGCGTAAGGATAGGGGATGAGGTGAGTCGGTCCTTCAGCTCCTAAAAAGCTTTCTCGCACTGCTCTGACCAAACAAAATCTGCATCCTTCTTTGTCAAGGATGTGAGGGGGAGGGCTATCCTCGAGAATCCCTCCACGAACTTACGATAGTAACCTGCTAATCCCAAGAAGCTGCGGATGTCTGACGCTGTCTTCGACCGTGGCCAATTTCGTACTGCCTCTATCTTGGCTGGATCCACTGCCAATCCAGCCCCACTGATAGTGTGCCCCAGGAAGGCTAACTCCTGTAGCTAGAACTGGCACTTGGAAAACTTCACATGGATATAGAATTCTCTCAGCCTCTGCAAAACCTATGTCAAGTGCTCTGTGTGCTCCTCCTGAGTCTGGGAATAGATCAGAATATCATCGATGAACACAATGACGAAACGGTCTAAGTAGGGTTAGAATACACGGTTCATTAGGGTCATGAATGCGGAGGGGGCATTCGTGAGCCCAAAATGCATCATCGTGAACTCGTATAGCCCATATCGTGAACTGAATGCCGTCTTCGGTATGTCCTCTTCCCGGATGCGAAGCTGGTAGTAACCGGATCGCAAATCTAGCTTAGAAAACCAGAAAGCTCCCTGCAGTTGATCAAATAGCTCGTCTATCCGAGGCAGTGGATAGGTATTGCAGACCGTCAACCGGTTCAGCTCCCGGTAATCTATGCATAGTCGCAATGATCCGTCTTTCTTCTTCACAAAAAGAACTGGTTCTCCCCACAGCGATGAGCTCGGACGCACAAATCCCAGATTCCACAAGCTCCTGAAGCTGAGTTCGGAACTCTGCCAACTCTCTTGGAGCCATTCTGTAAGGTGCCTGGGACACTGGCCTCGCCCCGACACTAACTGGATCCTGAAATCCAAGTCCCTAACTGGTGGTAGTCCGGGCAATTTCTCTGGGAATACATCAGAGAAATCCCGAACTACTGGGATATCAGATATAGAGCTCTCTGCTACTACCATCTCGAAGAAGATGAGGTACACCTCTTCCCCCTACTCATAGGCCTTGACAGCCTGTACAGAAGATAATAAAAGATGGGGGATAGGTCGGATACCTTCAATAGTGATGTAAGAGTCTCCATGTCTGAGCGTGATCCTTTTCGAGGGGCACTCGATCTGAGCATGGTTCCAATGAAGCAAGTTCATGCCCAAAATCAAATCAAAGTCCTGTAATCTCAAGACCGCCATCGGATCTTCGAATGACTTGCCTCCGATCTCGGCCTCCATGTTGCAGCAATACGTGGTCCGTAGCTCCGAGCCATCAGGAAGACGCACCCTCCTTTCTATGTCAGGGAACCTTTCCACGCCCTTTAGTCCTTCAATAAAAGTGTCTGACATGAATGAGTGTGAAGTACCCATATCGAAGAGGGTATGAGCGGGCTTGCCGCTGATCATAACTATGCTTGTTATTTATTTGAGTTAAAAGAGAGGTTATTATTATTATTATATTTTTTTTATGGTTTTCAAGGTACTATTAAGGTTGAAAATTCTAAATTACAATAATTTAAGTACCTGTAATCACTTCTTCAGGGTTCCTTTGCTCCGTGAGGTCTAGTGCATACATCTGTTCCTGGACACATCCTCGGCCATGATCTCCATGACCTCGGCCTCGACCTCGTCCTCAGCCCTGGTGTGCTGGAGGGGCCACTATAGGTGGTGGAGGAGGAAGAGGGTGGATATGATGTGGGCATTGCGACCTGATATGCCCAGGCTGGCCGCATCCAAAGAATATGACTTGTCTCTGGCCCCGATCATCCTGTCTCTGACCACGATTATCTTGCCTCATCAGTCCTTGCATCTGTAGAGGTGGGGAGCTAGGACTGTAGGAGGCCTCTGCTCCTATCTGATGTTGGGACGATGACATCCCTCACCCCTCCTGTATCTAATAACCTTGCCTCTCTGGGATTCCCTGCTACCTTCTCTGGATATGACCCCTCTAGCGGTCTCTTTCCTCTGCCTTGCACGATTAGCTGGTCAGTTTCCAGCTTCTTTGCCATCTCAATAATCTGTGTAGTGGTGCCATAAGATATGAACAATAAGGGCTGCCTCAAGGAGTCTCGGAGCCCATGGTAGAACCTTTTAGCATACTTCTGGTCATCCCAGTCATGGAATCCCGCAAATCTAGCCAGATGGGAGAACTCTCTTTGGTATTCGATTACGGATCTGCTCTCTTGTTTGAGGTTCAGAAACCTCGCTTCCAAAGCATCTCTGTCCGTGGTGGATACGTAGTGCTCTAAGAACGTATCACTGAACTCCTCCCAATAAATATCCATCAGCTCCCTATCAGCATATACATAGTCTCGTACAGACTTCCACTACCTCTTTGTATGTGCATCCAGTACCGAGGTGGAAAGAGGGACTGCCTGGCTGATGCCAGCCAACAGCTCTTAAATAGTCTCCAGCCATTCTTCCGTCTTCACAGCATCCTCTGTCCCGCAGTACACTAGCGGAGATAGACTCTTAAAAGAACTCAACCGGTTTGACCCTGGATTTGGCGGTGGGGTCGGGACCTGCTGGGCTCTGAAGGCTTCCAGGATAGCCGTCAGAGTTTTCCCCATCTCAGTCTGCAAAAAGGGAGTGGCGGCTGGAGACGGAGGAACCATATTCGTCTGCAGAGCGACCTGCGGAGGTTGCAAAATAGGTAAGGTTTAATTATAATTGGCCTAACTCATTATTTTAAATAGACTGTTTATGTGACTTTTACATATGGGCACACCATGGCTCTGATACCAGTTTGTAAGATCCAACTCCCCCTTCCGGAGAATTAACCCGGATCTCATGGCCAGAACCGCCGCCTTACGGTGACACTACCATACGGGATAGTCGACACCGCAAGACACCGATGATGCTGGCTAGTACGATCATAACCTGTTCGGCCAATATAAGAAACAAATGTAAAATTAATTAAAGTATGATAATATCCATTCCACAGTCACAGTACAAGTCATAAGTATATGAATGAAAAGTACAAGTCTATCATGAATATAATAAAGAAGAGTAATAAGGGCTTATACCCGATACATCATATCAAATCTCTCTCTCCCAAATCAAAGGCGAAAGCTAATCAACTAATCTCATCCCACCTGAGGTCGTGCTCCAATAGTAGTAGGTGAAACTGGTACCTGCTCCTCATGTCCTGCCTCCTCAACGTGCTGGTCCATCTCCTCGAGCTCCTAAAATGATATGGTCACCGACCATTAGTCAAAAATACTAAGTCGTTTCCTCCGCACCTCGCCCCGCAACTCCTAGGAATCGAGCGGGAGGACGAAGCAGAGGACAACAAGGGGTAGCAAAGGAAAGCAGGTGATAAGAAGATGGCTATCAAGTATGTATATAGTTCTACTCTAGCAGTTCTAAACACATAGTATAAGTGAAGTAAAAGTATAATACAAGTGAATAAAGAACTGAAATAAGAGTAGAAAAGTAAAGATAAACTACCAGTATTCTATCATCACAAATCGTACCTTAACTTATAAAAATGCCCATACAAATTTATAAGTTAAGGTTTCCAGGAATTTTAACTTATCATATAAAAGAGCCCATACTAATTTAAATGATAAGGATCTATGAAGCGTATGCCCTAATATGAATGAATGTTATGATGCAAATAATGCAATAGACCGGTACAACTCACACATAACGACTCTGTGATCACAGACCTTTAGTTCTCGCTTTTCAGAGCTAGTAACACTCTCTAGTACCACCGTTGTGGCTACGGTAGCAGTGGAGCGGGCGTCTCCACTCCTAGGAAGGTATGCACACTACCAAACCTAGACCTCCCATACGCCTCTGTATACGTCCTAGGTGCACTCTAGAGTCTTGCGTACTAATTGCTGACTACCCGTCAGTCTTGTTGGGTCGGGTGTGTGCTTTCAAGGATTGTCCTCCAAACCGCAGTATAGACAACCTACTTGCCCCTCAAACCCTCACACCCGCCTGGTTCACCGTACTGCCATCGGTGTGACGATTGGCCCAGTACCGCATGACCCGCCACTAATTTTATGCACATGAAAGTATTTTATCTCAAGCCTTCAGCTCGCAAGACCAACATATCCTAAATCCCTCCAACCCTACACGGGTGAGCATATAATACAAATCCCTCAAACCCTACACGGGCGAGAATATTATCATGAATCCCTCCAACCCAGTACGGGTGAGAATGATGATACGATGTCTAACCTAATAGGCTACTCTTATTTACGGGTTATTATACTTAGTGACTTAAGATTAATCCCAGGATTGCCCAGGGTATACCCGGTGAAGGGCTCTCGAGGGCACTAGGAACTAAGATGGGCTGAAGCTCAAAGCTCCCTTTCTCAAGGATACTTACTTTAGTGGACGTCTACCCATGATTCCCCTTTTCCTCTCATTTTTACTCTTGGGCGATCCTAATTGATAGTTTTAACTTAAAGACAACCTAAACACCTAGAGGGGGGGGTGAATAGGTTCTTATCCTTGTTTCAATCTAAGGCAGAATATAACTTCAGTTATTTAATATAAATCTGAAAACTCTATAGCTAACACAACATATATAATCACAGAATTTATAATTACATAAATAACAGATTGCACACTAATTTATAGTGGTTCCCCAAGGTCTGGGTACATCCACTTTCCCCCTTTGCCTATCCATCAATATTCTAGATTCAGCCTAACTTCTTCCTTTTTTTCTCAGATCCACAAATCTTACAGCTCAGAATCCCGAAGGATTCCTACAACTCAGAATATATCCACACTCTTACAGCTCAGGCTAATCAGCCCTACCTCAGCCTTGCCACAAGGACTACAACTCAGAGAACTGATTCTCCTACACTCAGGCTCAAACAGCCTTACCACTCAGAGATCTAAATCTCCTACACTCAGCCTTTATAACAAAGGCTTACAACTAAGATCTTTGAAAAGATCCTACAGAATTTGATAAGTATTTTTGATGGACTCTTACCCTTGTTGAGAGAGAAAGGATAAGAGGATTCTTGATCAGCTTCTTGATGAGACTGATGGCTGAAATCAACCTGTTCTTAGCTTTCTTAAAAGCTTCTTGAATCTGAACTTAGTAGGGTTGATCTCCTTTGAAGTTGACTGACTGGCAGCTTCCTTCATGGATTCTAGAAATAGATCTGGATCTACTTAGTAGATTAGTTAAAGATCTACTTCTTGAGAGACTTGTGATAGTCTCCTTCTTGACTTCAAAACAGCTGGAGCTCTCTCTCCCCAAATATTCTGAAGTTTCTTCTGAATTCTGGATTGAATTCCCCTTAGACAAAATCTGAGTGGATAATCACTTCAGAATGTCTTCTTAGATCTTCTCACGAAGATCTTCTTCTGTGTGACTTGCACTTTCTTGATCAAAGATTAATCTCTCAATAGTTGTGTTAGTTGTGTGTGTATCATCCCCTTTTCATCAGAATCCATCTATATATATAGACTTCATCCATGGTAACCGGCTGATCCGGTTTCTAACCGACTTTTTACAAGTCTGACAGCTTCATTAAAGTTGTTGGAATGCACAGCTGTCAAGTCTCCAGTCAGTTCTTGAACCTTTGTCTTTGTCAGCAAAGCGTCGAGACTGACTGTCATTTTCTGTCAAGACAAACTATCAATATGTGTCGACACAAGTGACATAAGTGTCGACACAGACTTTGGTGGTGTCGACATAGCTGCCTTGATTTCGACACTGCTTCTAGACACTGCATCTTGAGAATGTGTCGACACAGATTATTTGTGTCTACACAATCACTTCTTAACTCCACAGTAATCAACTATGTTGAAACTCTGCTGTGTGTCGATATAAGTCCTGTGTGTCGACACAGTTGATATAGACTAAGAATTCTATGTGTCGACACTGCCTCCTGGTGTCGACACAGTTGATGTCGACTCTGCTTCTGTGTGTCGATACTGCCTCCTAGTATCGACACAGTTGATGTCGATTAACTATTCTGTGTGTTGACACAGCCTTTTCCAAGTGTCGACACAAACTTACTGAAGTGTCGACACAGCTTCCTATGGTGTCGACACATGGACTTAGAAACTTTTTCCTGCATTTTAGCCAATACTTAACCTACACATATAAACTCAAAATAACATCAAATACACCTTGATGTATATCATTGAGCTAAGTGAGGCTTCTCCAAATTAGGTACACATTTTTCAATATACCCAACAATCTCCCCCTATTTGGAGAAGTCATAACCCTTTAGTCAATGATATACACCACTTATAATAAACAATCATTATGATGTATATAAACATTATATGACAGGAAAACTTATAGACAAAACATATATCAAAATCACATCACAGAATAAGGATGCAAATTAAATGAATAGGGAACATTGTTTTGTTTATTATATCAAAAAGTTTCTTAACACTGTTTATATAGACTTCTTAAAAACTAAGAATTACATAGTTCTTGAAAAATATAGTAAAACTAAACTAAGGCTGGACAGGCTCCTTGATGACTATTCCTTTCACTGATCTAATCTGAGCCTTCACAGAAGGTTCTGTATTTTCAATGGGCTTCTTTCCTTTCAACTCAGCCTTCTTTTGTGCTTCAGCCTTAATCCTTTGCCTTTCAAAATAATGAAAAGGCTTAGGGAAATACTTGCTAGGCTCCTGAGCATCAAGAGGTAGCTTCCCACTCTTAGCCTTTCTTCTGTGTTGAACTATGGCTTCCTGCCTTGCCTCATACTTCTGCCATTCCTGCTCATTATACCATTTTCCCCTTTCATGAACCTGGTCTTTTACAGCTTTCCAGGCAGTTAATATGATATTTCTAGAAGTGGGGCTCCACTGCTCAAAATTAGGCTTTAACTCAACCTATTCTCTGAATCTTTTCTTTGAAAGTTGAGCTTCCTGCTGAGCTTTCAAGGCAGCTTCTGGCATTTCAACTTTCTCTATAATGACATTTTCAACATCCTATGGAGGATTGTACATTGTCTGAACTTGTTGTTGAATTATATCAAAATCTGCTGGAGGGTAGATGATCTGAGCAACTTAAGGTTGATCACCTCCAGCATAAGCAGGTTGCACACCAGATTCTGAAACATTGTCATCATCACAAAGGGGTGGATATCCCAGAGTTGCTCTGATGCTATTAGATATCCATTTTGCATGATCTGAGCCAGCATTGACTAACACTCTCTCCCCCTTTATGGCTTCTCTTATTATGTGATATCTTAAGTCATCCTTTTGAAATCTTATTTGTCCATCAAGAAAATTGAAACCATCTTTATAAAATTATTTTAACTTAAGAAGCTGATCAGAAATTGTTTTCTAAGAAGTAGTAGTGGCTATCTTAAAGGAATCCAAGGCTTCCTGTAGCTTCTGATCAAATTCCTCTTTCTCCTTAGTCCTTGCTTCAATCATTGCAATTACTATTTTCTTTACTTCAGTGACTATCTCATTGTTAGATTCAGTCAGATTGTCATTCATTCTAATCAGATTTTCAAGGACATAGCCTTATTTGACAGCAATATCATCCACTTGCTTCTTTACTTCTGCTTGTTGCTTTGCTAGAAATACTACAGCATTGCCCCCCTTTTGGAAGCAATCTGTCATTTCTTTCTTATTCTGATTTACCTCAAATCTGATTGATTTTATATCTTGTGCTAGATCAAATTGGAGGGCCTTATGGCTTTCATCCACATATTTTTCCAAAACAAATCTCTGCTCATCTAATTTCACTTGTAAATCTACCAAAAATTTGCTGTAATCAGTCTCAGGAGCAGGTTGTCGAGGAGTAGTTTGTAGTGCCCTTTTATAACTTTGGCTCCTTCTCTTAAAGACCAGAAGTTTTCTCTTCTTGGAATTCCTGAGTTCTTCATTCTCTAAATTAGAAGTACTGGCTATCTCAACCCTTTCTGGTGGAGTAGAGGGTGTATCTTTTGTAGTCCCAATCTGCACCCCCTCAGGATTAGCCTTCTCCCCCTCAAATCTCTTCTGTTCCTCCTCAACCCTGATATGCTCCTCCTTATTTGTTGCTCCCTCAATCTCAAGAAATAACTCTTCCAGAGTGAATTCCTGTTGAGTTTGAGTAGGTGATAGTTCTTTCTCAGTAGCATCAGCAACTCCAGAAGTATCCTTTATGATCACATCTAGTGTTGGACTATTGACATGAGGTGTTATAAAACAGATTGTGAATCCATTTCACTTGCCAAGTGAATTCTCTCTTCTCCTTGTACCTGTGCAGTAACTATCTCCCCCTGTACTTGTGCATTCTCAGCATTGTCCTGTACTTGTATACTTTCTTGCTCCCCCTACACCTATGCACAAACTGTTTCCTTCTTCACTTGTGCAGTGTCAGTAATGTCATGTACTGGTGATTTTGCTGCAGTCTCTTGGTTATCCAAATCAGGTATGTCCTTTGAGAGGACCCTATCCCATCTTGATATTATTCTGATTTCCATCCTTCTTATATGATTTATTTTAGATCCTAGAATCTAATGCATTACCTCTGGAATTGCTCCAGCCAGGTATAAACTCATCAATCTTGCCAAATTAGGCTTTTTGATTCCTTCCTTTATCTTCTCAAAGAGAACTACAAACCAATCTGTGTTAATCTTATAGATTATCCTTGTAATCAGACTGAACATAAAGGCAGAGAGCCTATCATGTCCTCCTTGTTTACACAAAATCACCTTCTCTACCACTTCAGATAGAAATTTTCCTTTTTGATTCATCCCTTTTTTGTTAATGGCTGCTCCAATCTTCATGGTTGGATCCAATCCACACCACTGTAGTGCCTCCCTTGTCTTTGAGGCTGGGACCTCTTCTTCATCCTAAATTCTAGGAAGGTGAAGAATCTTTCTCAAACTTTTTAGGGTAATTTTGACTCTATTTCCATGAAATGACGATTTAATCTTGAGTCCAGTGGAGTCCACTGTTGCAGCAGCATAGAACTCAAACACTTCCTTCTTCCAAATCTTGGTAGGTTCAGATACAAGAAACTCTAATCCATTATCAGTAACAAGGGTAATTACCCCTTTAATCTCTATCGCCGTATCATCAAAAGCATTGCGCACCAGCTCGTAGCCTTCGTTAATGTTGTCTTCAACCTTTGGCGCCATTGGAATGGAGAGAAAATTTGAATTGAGAGAAGAGAGTTTGTCGACACAAGGGTTTTGTCTCGAAAATCTGGAGAGCGTGTCGACAGAATTTGTTCTCGACCTATTTATACCCTTCTAAACAAAGAAGGTCAAAAGGTGGGCAAAAACTGTCTAAATGTGTCAACACAGTTGAAAAGTGTCAACACATATTTCTAATGTCTCGACAATAATGTTGACTACTATGTGTCGACACCAATTTATGATATGTCGACACTGGACATACTTAGTAGTTCATCAGAAATTCTGTGTCGACTCTTATTGCAAGTGTTGACACAATTTCTAGAAGTTCGACAACATTACCCTGGTTGTGTCGACACCACTAACTGAAGTGTCGACATCACTTCTCTGGATGTGTCGACACCACTTTCCTGTATGTGTCGATACTTTGTCCCTTAGGTGTCGACACTACGACACTGTGTCAACACAATTTCCCTTAATTTGTCGACACAACTCCTCTATGTTGATACTTTATTACTGAATGCGTCGACATAATTTTACTTAGCCACTTTTGTTAATCTAACATTTGTTCAACATTCCTATTTCAATTTTAAATCTATTGAATTTAGTTTCATCTAGAGGCTTAGTAAATACATCTGCAATTTGATAATCTGTCTTAACAAATTCTAATGAGATGTCCTCTTTCTCTACATGGTCTCTAAGAAAATGGTATCTTATTTCTATATGCTTAGTCCTACTATGTGAAACAGGATTATTAGCAATAGATATAGCACTTTTAGAATCACAAAACAAGGGTGTTCTACTTACTTAAATACCATAGTCTTTTAGCTGATGTTCAATCCATAACAGTTGTGCACAACAACTTTATGCTGCCACATATTCAGACTCAGCTGTGGAAATTGCCATACTAGTCTGCTTCTTACTGCTCCAAGATATCAATCTTCCTCCCAAGAATTGACATGTACCTAAAGTGCTTTTCCTATCTTCTTTACAACCTGAAAAGTCTGCATCTGAATAGCCTGTTAGTAGAAAATCTCCATTCCTAGGGTACCAAAGACCTAGATTAGGTGTGCCCTTTAGGCATCTCAAAATCCTTTTTACTGCAGTGTAATGAGATTCTTTAGGGCATGATTGGTACCTAGCACAGACACATGTTGCATACATAATGTCTGGTCTACTAGAAGTTAGATATAGAAGAGAGCCAATTATTCCTCTATACAAAGACTCATCTACAGGTTTACCTGCATCATCTTTGCATATAGGCATACTTGTTCCCATAGGAGTTCTCATGGTGGAGGATGATTCCATACCATACTTCTTAATTAACTCCTTGGTGAACTTAGACTGGGATATGGACAAGCCATCATCAGTCTATCTTATTTGGAGTCCCAAGAAGAACATAAGTTCCCCCATACTACTCATTTCAAACTTCCCTTGCATAAGTTTAGCAAACTTCTTGCAAAGGTTGTTTTCAGTAGATCCAAAAATTATGTCATCTACATAAATCTGAACTAAGATTATCTTTCCTTTGGACTCCCTTAGAAATAGAGTTTTGTCTATTTTCCCTCTTCAGAATTTTTTCTCAATAAGGAAAGTAGACAGGGTTTCATACCAAGCCCTTGGGGCTTGCTTTAACCCATACAAAGCGTTCCTAAGTCTATAAACATAATCAGGTTTGAGAGAATCTACAAAACCTGAAGGCTTCTCTACATAGACTTCTTCTTTTAGATTTCCATTCAGAAATGCTGATTTTACATCCATTTGGAATACCTTGAATCCTTGATATGCTGCATAGGCAAGGAACATTCTAATGGCTTCCAGTCTTGCTACTGGGGCAAAGGTTTGATCAAAGTCTATTCCCTCTTCCTGCCTGTACCCTTTTGCAACAAGTATTTCTTTGTTCTTCACAATAATTCCACTCTCATCCAATTTGTTCCTAAAGATCCACTTTGTTCCAATGATATTGTGGTCTTTTGGTTTAGGAACTAACTCCCAGACCTTGCACCTTCTGAACTGATTTAGCTCCTCTTGCATGACATTAATCCAATGTAGGTCTAGGATAGCTTCTTCAAATTTCTTTGGCTCTGATTGAGATTGAAAGCTTGAGTACAGGACTGTGTTCAAATTCCTGCTTCTGGTTTGCACTCCATGTCTTGGATCACCAATTATCTGATTTACTAAATGATATTTTAAGTGTCTAACAACAGGAGGTACTCTTTCTTCAGGCTGAATACCTCCAGTTTCTTCAATGTGTTGCACCTCTTAGTTTTCTTCAGCTTCTAGAGAGTCCTGTACTCCCCCTGGATAGTAGCCACCATTTTCCATTTCTTGATCTGCAGTTTAATCTTCTGCAATGGAAAGCTTGTCCATTCTCTTATTTATACCTATTGTACTGCATGAACTATGTTGGTACCCTAGTTTGGATTTGAGTTCAGTCCTCTCCTTCTGTCCCTTGACCCAAGATTTATCTATGGTCAAAGGTTAGTTGTTTAGTTTGTTTGCTCTAGTTTTAGAGTTGTCACTTTTCCAGATGTAAATTTGGTTAAGTTGTTTTTTGTTCGACTATGGTCGAACGTCGCTCGACTATCGTCTATTGACTGGTCGACGATTGTCTATCAGTTGTTCGACATTCGTTTGTCAGCAGATCGTCTATCTCTGAGTTAGTTCAACTCTTGTTAGCTCGATGTTCTGTGGAATCTGCCTCGCCGATCGTCGAACCCAGCTCGACGTCTTTTGACCAGACAGATTTCTTGATAGTTCGACTATCTGTTTGGATAGTTCAACTGTCTGATAGTTCGACTATCTGTTTCGTTTGATAGTTCGACTATCTGTTTGATAGGTCGACTATCTGCTTTGTTTGATAGTTCGACTATCTGCTTGGATAGTTCAACTATCTGATAGTTCGACTATCTGTTTGATAGGTCGACTATCTGTTTTCTTTGATAGTTCGACTATCTGTTTGATAGGTCGACTATCTGTTTTCTTTGATAGTTCGACTATCTGTTTGATAGGACGACTATCTGTTTTCTTTGATAGTTCGACTACCTGTTTGATAAATCGACTATCTGTTTTCTTTGATAGTTCGACTATCTGTTTGATAGGTCGACTATCTGTTTTCCTTGATAGTTCGGCTATCTGTTTGATAGGTCGACTATCTATTTTCTTTGATAGTTCGACTATCTGTGTGATAGGTCGATTATCTGTGTTGCTTGATAGTTCGACTATCTGTTTGTATAGTTCAACTATCTGATAGTTTGACTATCTGTTTGATAGGTCGACTATCCACTTTCTTTGATAGTTCGACTATCTGTTTGATAGGTCGACTATCTGCTTTCTTTGGTAGTTCGACTATCTGTCTTGATAGATCGACTATCTGATAGCTCGACTATCTGTTCTGATAGCTCGACTATCTGATGTGGTAGTTCGACTATCTGCTTGGGTAGTTCGACTATCTGTATCGTTCGACTATCTGTCTGATAGGTCGACGATCTCTGTGCTTCGTTCGACGATCTCCGAGGGTCGTTCGACGTTTTGCTGTATGTCTTTAATAATTTTGTCCTCTTCTATTTTATGATTTATTTCGTATTTATTTGGCATATTATTTCTGTAAATTTATGATATTATTTCCATGCAATATCTGCTCCACTCCTTATGCATGAGCCAATCTTATCTGACAAAGTGTTTTGTCTTATTAGTTGAAATGTAATTTCTGCTTTATCTTCCAAGCTGTCCTTTATAGCCGTTAGACTCAGAAAGTCTTTTCTGGCTGTAAAGAGTTCTTTCTGATGTGACCTTTTTCTAGCCCCTTCTTATCTGATTGGTTATGCAGCTTCTTAGTAAGCTTTATCCTCTTATAGTATGTCTGTCTGCAGGATTTGTTTTTGCTTTATGCTTTTTGCAGCCTAGTTTGCTGATGCCAGAAGAAGACAAAGATTCAAACTCAAATTAAAGCCGTTACAAAGGCTCATATAAAAAGAGCTTCTTTTTGAAAGAAGAAAACACAGAACCCACAACACATACACTCAGCAGCATAGAAAAAGAGAGAAAGCAAGAAAGTTCTACAACTCTCAGCATTTCATATTCAACTGAGAAGATCAAAGCTCTTCTGATTTCTTCTTCATCCTGAGTTCATCCTACTTACAAGAAGACTTTCACTTAGAGGCCTTTAGAAGAAGAAGAAGAAGAAAGGAAGCTGTTTTGAAGAAGAACACCTGTTCCATATCAAGAATCTTCTCCAGCTTCTCCTTTAGAACTTCAAGACAATTCTTTGTCTTAGTTCAGAAGTGTTCCTACACCCTGAAGCAAGACTCTTTCCGGGATATTCTCTAAGCCAGGGGGAGCCTTGATTCTTTAGAGCTATCTAGCTCTGTGCAATCCACTAGCTTCTCTAATATGTTTAATAATAGAGAAGAAGCCTTAACTCTCTCAACCTCCTGTACAAAGGGTTATTACTCCCTTCAAAAGTGAACCCTTGGTGGCAAGGCACCTGATCAAAAACCTGTGTTGGATATTGAGCTCCTGATCAAAAGCTCAAAGGGTCTACTTGATCTACCTGAAGCAGATCAGTTGGTGGCAGGGCACCTGAACAAAAACCTGTAGTGGATTCCTACCAGGGTGGTAGAAGAGTGGACGTACCTATTGAGAGGGAACCACTATAAAATTCCTTGTGTCGTCTGTGTTGTTTATTTAATTCATTGTACTGTGGCTGTGAGTAGAATTAACTAGGATTGATTGCTAGTTACTGTGATAGGATTCCAAGCTTAACTGTAATTACAGTTAGCTCTCTCTTGTGCACTACACCTTGTGTTAGGCTATAGGGTTATCAATATCTATAAACTAATTCCGCAAATTAACTCTAAGGGAGTTGAGTTAGGTGTTCTAATTTTTGAATACTCTATTTACCCCCCCCCCCCTCTAGAGTAGTATCTATCATCACTTTCAATTGGTATCAGAGCCAGGTTGACTGACTGTATAGGCTAACACCTAAGTCATAAGATCCTGATATATACCAAGCTTATAGATATTCCCTTCATGGCCCAGTCCAAAGATTATTCAAGCACCAGACCTCCAGCATGCAACTTAGCTAAGTTTAGCATCTGGAAGGCATGGATTAAGTTATATATGAACTCTATTGATGAGAATATTTTTGCTTCTATTTTGACAGGACCACCAAGAGCACCTGCTGCAGCTACTGCTTCATCATCAACTGATATGAGTGCAGTGCCTCCTCTAGATTACAATGATGAATACAAAAAGGCAAAGATAGCAGATGCCAAAGCAATGAATATTCTGGCTCAAACAATGTCTGATGAAGTATTCCAGAAAGTTGCTGACTGTCCCTCAGCAAAAGCAATGTGGGATACACTGAACCAGATTGTAGCTGGTTCAGCTGATGAAAGGAAGGACAGAAGGTCCAACCTTATCTCCCAGTATGAAAACTTCAAGAAAACTGATGCTGAATCAGTTGAAGCAATGTACACCCGGCTCAGCTCAATCATCAATGAGCTGAGGACTCTTGACAAGGATATATCATTGACAGAGGTCATTGATAAGATTCTTATGTGCTTCCCTAGCACATGGGATCTGAGGATCTAGCCTATCAAGGAGGCCAGAAGTACAACTGAAATCTCAACAGAAGCTCTCCTTGGCAAGCTCAAGTCTTTTGAGCAAGTGTTGAAGACCATGGAAGATGAGGCTGAAGCAAAGACTCCAACTCCAACAAGAAAAGAGCAATCTCTTGCTCTCAAAGCTGCTGAAGCTTCTGAAGGAAGCCAATCCAATGAGGAACTAATGGCATTATTTGCCAAGAGGTTTCTCAAGATGGGAAGGAAAGACTTCATAAAGAAATCTTCAAGATATGAAGATAAACCAAGGTATGATCGTTCTCCTGCTAAAGAAATAATTTGCTATGGTTGCAGGAAGCCTGGACATATTCTACCAGAGTGTCCAGAGGAAAAGAATAAAGAGAAAAGGAAGGAAAAAGAACAACACAGGAAGCATTCCAAGCCCTCCTCCTACAAAAACAAAAGAAGGAGAGAGGTTTCGTTACTGAAACTTGGAGTGATTCTGATGAGGAATCTTCCTCCTTAAGCTCCAGTGAGGATGAGGAAGAGAAGAAGGCAAAGGAAATTTGCTTGATGGCAATTGATGCCTGCAGCAATCACTCAGCTGCAGAGAGTTCAGATTCTGATGAAGAAATTCCAACAGAAGATGAGGTATTGTCTTCTTACAATTTTACATCTGCTGAATTTAAATCAGATTTTAAATCTTTGTGTTTAGATTTAATTTGTTCTGAAAAGGAAATTAAGGACCTTAGAAATAAGCTTGATGAATCTGAATTTATCTCTAATGAAAAAATTAGGTTAACAGCAGAACTCACTAATTCTAGTGAAGAAATAAATTTTCTTAAGAATGAATTAGCTAAGTCCAAAAGGTTAGAAGAATCTCTGAATGGTAGAAGCCTTAAGTTGCTAGAAATTACCAGCATGTCAAACACTAGGTCAGGCAATAATAAGCTAGGCTTAGGAGCTTCATCTTGTGAACCCCCAATTATCCTTAAAAATCATCTTTCAACTCCAGTGAACTTTATCTCAGCTGATGGGATAAAGAACACTGAGCAAGTAAGACAAGTTAATCAAGCCTTAAATAAAGCTAAGAGAGAAAAGGAAACAAAAATTTAAGGAAATACAAAAAGCGTCGAACGCTGCTCGACGATCGCATGCTCAGTGGTCGAACGAAGCTCGACTATCTGTGCATCCATCGTCGAACGCCAATCGACATTTTCAACATGAATTTCAAAATTATAATCAGAACCCTAGAAACCTGAATATGAATAGAAACCCTAGGTTTGTGGACTCATTAACTGCATGGAGCATCCCACCTAGGATATCTTACCCTTTAGGTTATAAACCCCAACCTGCTTATTCTTTCATTTCATGTTTTCATTATGTAAAGAATAATGGACCCAAGGTTACCTAGGTCCACAATGTTTAACTTAACTCACTGTAGGTGAAGACCTATCCTATCACTCAGGACAAGTGGTATTTGGATAGTGGTTGCTCCAAACATATGACAGGGAATAGAGAAAATCTGTCAAAGTTCAAGGCCAAGCTTGGACCAAAGGTGATCTTTGGGGATTCTAGCTGTGGTCAAACTGAAGGATATGATAGGATTACCATTGGAGCAGTAACTTTCAAAAGGGTTGCATATGTAACTGGACTGAAGCATAATCTTATCTCAGTAAGTCAATTATGTGATGCAGGATATCAGGTATCATTCACTAACACTCTTTGTAATATTACTTTAAATAGTAATGTTGTGTTAGTAGGCATTAGACAAGGCAATATTTATTTAGTAGATTTTAATTCAACCCATTCTGAAATCTGCTTATTTAATGAAGTAACTAATAACAACACCTTATGGCATAAAAGGCTTAGCCATGTTAACCTCCAGAACATATCTAGGTTATCTAAATACAACCTTGTTAGAGGTTTACCTTCTTGCCCCTACAAGAAGGAGAGCCTATGCAAGGCTTGTCAATTAGGCAAGCAAACCAAGAATTCATTTAAGTCAGTAAATAAAAGTGATTCACCTAGAATCCTGTATTTATTACATTTGGACCTCTTTTGCCCAATAAATGTACAGAGTCTAGGAGGGAAGTATTACACTTTAGTAATTGTAGACGACTTCTCTAGGTTCACTTAGGTGTTTTTTTTTGAGAACTAAGGCTGATAACTTCAAAGCCCTTACAGATTTTCTATTATGTGTGCAGACTGAGTACTCTACTCATGTAGGCCTTGATCAGAAGTGATCATGGTACTGAGTTTGACTCTCTTCTCATGCAAGAATTCTGCGAGAGAGAAGGTATCAAACATAGCTTCTCAGCTCCTAGAACTCCCCAACAAAATGGGGTAGTTGAAAGGAAGAATCGAACCCTGATTGAAGCTGCTGGTACATTATTGGCAGATGCTAACATGCCTCTTTCCTATTGGGCAGAAGCTGTTAGCACAGCTAATTATGTGTTGAATAGAAGTCTTATACACAAGCTTAAGAGTAAAACTCCCTATGAGTTGCTTAAAGGAAAGAAACCTAAAATAAATTATTTGAGAGTATTTGGTTGTGTAGTTTACATTCATAATAATAATAAAGAATACCTTAGAAAGTTTGAAGCAAAAGCTTCAATGGGAATTTTTCTTGGATATTCCCAAGTAAGCAAAGCTTATAGGGTATTTAATAAATCATCTTCTAAAATTGAGGAATCTGTGCATGTGTCTTTTGATGAATCTCAGATGTTTCACAAGGAGAAGGAAACTTCCCCTTCCTCAAGTTCATTGCAGGTACCAGAATCTAGTAAAGATGTCACTCAAGAGATTCTCCATCTATCAACTCTTCATATCACTGAATTAGACAGTGATTAAGACTTTTCAGAAGCTGTTGTTGTTCCACCAATAGTAGATCAAATTCCTCCTGAGGAATTGATCCCAACTATTGCAGAAGATCACATCCCACTTACTGATGTTGTCACACTTAGAGATCATCCTACATCTCAAGTGATTGGAGACATAACAGCTGGTGTTCAAACAAGACATCAATTAAGACAGGATGTGATGCATGCTTGTTTCCTTTCACAGATTAAGCCCCTCACCATTAAAGATGCTGAACTAGATCCCCACTGGATCATTGCTATGCAAGAGGAACTCAATCAGTTTGAAAGATGTAAAGTATGGACTTTGGTTCCAAGAACTAAAGGCCAACTGATCATAGGCACCAAGTGGGTGTTTAGAAACAAGTTGGATGCAAATGGAATCATTGTAAGGAATAAAGCTAGGCTTGTAGCTCAGGGCTACAGACAGGAGGAAGGTATAGATTATGACCAAACCTTTGCTCCTATTGCAAGGCTAGAGGCAATAAGGATCTTTCTAGCCTATGCAGCCTATATGAAGTTTAAGGTCTTTCAGATGGATGTCAAAAGTGTCTTTCTAAATGGTGAGCTAAAGGAAGAGGTATTTGTTGAACAACCACCTGGGTTTGTTTCTTCAACTCAGCCCTCACATGTTTTCAAGTTGCAAAAAGCTCTTTTAGGACTCAAACAAGCACCCAGAGCCTGGTATGAGACTCTAGCTAGTTTCCTGTTAGAGCACAACTTTGTTAGGGGAGTAGTTGATAGAACCCTCTTCGTCAAGCACCACAAGGACACAATCCTGTTAGTTTAAGTGTATGTAGATGATATTATTTTTGGTTCCACTGATCCCAAACTGTGCAAAAAGTTCTCTGACTTGATGCATTCCAAGTTTGAGATGAGTAGTATGGATGAGCTGTATTAATTTCTTGGTCTCCAAGTAAAGCAAGATGTTGATGGCATCTTCATCTCCCAATCCAAATATGCCAAGGAATTGGTAAAGAAGTTTGGGATGGCTGATGCTTCAGCAATGCATACACCTATGGCTACTAATGTAGTTATAGATTCTGATGATCAGGGAAAGCCTGTTGATCAAAAGAATTATAGGGCCATTGTTGGTTCCCTATTGTATTTAACTACAAGTAGGCCAGATATAATGTTTGCTACATGCCTGTATGCTAGATTCCAGGTCAACCCCAAGGAATCTCATCTGATTCTTCTCAATAGAATCTTGAGATACCTGAAGGGATGTCCAAATCTAGGACTATGGTACCCAGCTGAATCAGAATTTGAATTAATTGGATACTCTGATTCTGATTATGCTGGTTGTAGAGTTGACAGGAAAAGTACCTCAGGAACTTGTCAGTTCCTGGGAGAGAGATTGGTCTCTTGGTTCTGTAAGAAGCAGACTTCTGTCTCAACTTCAACTGCAGAGGCTGAATATATAGCAGCTGCTAGCTGTTGTTCACAGATCCTGTGGAATCAAAATCAGCTTTTGGATTATGGGTACACACACAAGAACACAAAAATCATGTGTGATAGTACCAGTACTATCTCAATTGCACAAAATTCTATGCACCACTCTAGAACCAAGCACATTGAGATTAGACACCATTTCCTGAGAGATTGTGTGGAATAGAACAAGATCTGTCTTGAGTTCATATGCACTGACCTTCAGAGAGGTGATATTTTCACCAAGCCCTTAGATGAACAGAAGCATCTGTTCTTTTTGGTTCAACTAGGCATGATTAATGGAAGAGACTAAGTGTGACATCTGCCTTGTTGAAACTTATTTGAAGATTGTCGAACGACGTTCGAAGATAGTCGATCGGATCAAGCCTATCATTGACCTATGGTTGATGATAGCTTATCTTCTTGAAGATCATCGACCGGCGTTCGAAGATAGTCGAACAGGTCGAGCTTATCGTCGATCTATAGGTTGACGACAGCTTGTTGTTTGTGAAGACAAAAATAGTCGAACGATTGATCGACTACTCTGCTTCAGGAACGATCGTCGAACGACCGTTCGACCATCGTCTCCAGTATCTTTTAAAATAGATCGACTATTACTGTTTTAATATAAAACCGATGGTCGACCTAGGTTAAGAGATCGTTCTTTTTATCGTCGACGGAGAGCGTCTTCTCGAATTCCGTCTTTCTGCTTTCTCCCTGTCTCGCGATTTCTGTCGTTTCGCCTTTGCGGCGTCTCTCCCACCTTCTCCAACCCTCTTCGATGGCGATTGCTCCAGCCCTCCTGTCCGTAGTGAAGTTCGATGCTGGCTTCAGTGTGGACTTGGACTCTTTCAGCTGCTGCGAATCTGCTATAGTGGAAATCCTCAACTTATGCAAAGACCAAGGATTGGAAAAGCTCATGTCAACAAGAATAAAGATAAACATTCCCGAGATTAAGGAATGGGCATTCACTTCGTCCTCAAATGACGACTCTATGACCAGAACAATAGGCGGAGAAGAGGTAATTTTGACTCCCGCCATTTTAATTGAAATTTTTGGATTATTAAATGGGGAAGAAGATTATGAGCAAGATACCCCTAAGTTTGGGAGAATGCTGACTGAACTGGGACATGCCGAAGGCATTCCCTCTAAGCTGCTAAAGGTGAATTTTCCGTTGAAGATTAAGTTCCTTGCTGAACTCATCGGAAAAGTGCTACTGGGAAAGCACTCTGCCCATGATAATATTACCAGGCAGCAGTTTGCACTGATGTGTGCAATTGTGAATAAGAAACAGATTAATTGGGCAGGAGTTTTGTTTGATTTGATAAGGAAAAAGAATAACAAGAAGGAAGTCACCCTGGGTAGGGTGGTTGGGATTTTTCTAAAGGAGAAATATCCCCATTTATTGGTCTCAGTCTCTACTTCAATAAATGCCAGCAAAAAGATGGACCCGACCCTGTTTGTCAAGTGGAAAAGGAGCTTCCTGAAGCCCGCTCCAGTAGGGGTAGCTCCAGTTGCTTCTGAGAGCACAAAGACTGCTTCAGTCACTCCCCTCCTTCAAGAAGCAGGCTCAGCCAATCTCTCTGTTCCTTCCACCTCATCTGCATTACCTTCAACCTCCACTGAAGTGCCACCATCTACTTCAGTTGAAGTTCCATCCTCTGCATCTCATCTTCTTGATTCCTCCACAATTCTCCATGCATCACCACCAGCATCCCTTCTCCCTCATCATCTTACTAGGATATCTCATCCTAGTTTTGATTTATTGGTTTCTGAGCTTTCCACTCCTCCTCAGTCTCCAATTCTTCATTCTGATCATGTTGATCTTCTTGCATCCATCCATTATTCTCTAGTTCACTCTCCATCTCATCACGAATACACCAGCCCTGCTGATCATCCATCTTCTGTGATTCCCCCACCTTCATTTGAAATCACCTCAGCTTTCATCTCCAGCATCCTGGAGTTAATTACTCCTTCAATCAAAATCATGATTGAAGAGGCAATTGCTCCCCTTGCTTCCTCCATCTCTTCTTTGACTGCTGCCATCCAAGCCCTATCAAAATCTACTAATCCCTCTTCATCTAGGGGCCTGGTTTCAGTTTCTACTAAAATCAGGCAGGGGGAGATGCTTTATGAAGATGCCTCTGAGCTGCCCTTGGCCTCCCTTCCAGCAGATCCTCCTGTACTTGTAGAGAAAGAGATAGAAGAATCAGCCCCTCCTCCATTGTATGAAAAAGAGATTTTTGATGTTATAATGAAGTCTGAATTTATTGTCAAAGTATGCCTAGAAGAATGCTCCACTCCCCTGGTTGCCCTCTACCTAGAAGGAGTCATTACTTCCTTCCTAGATGAATTATGGGAGTTAGGACATTTAAAAGAAAATTCTGAAGGTATCCCTTTTACTCATTTTCTAGACTTGATAACTGATATGCTAGTATGGGAATACCTAGAAGGAATGATACGATGTCATTTAGCAAATTTCTGTTCATAATACTACAGATATAATGGAAGAAGTATTAGATGTCCAAGAGCTTGAACACCAACCAGCTCCAGAAGTTCAAACTGAACCAGAACCAATTGTTCAAGATTTGAGGCTGCTCTGCCAGCTCAGTTAGCAGTACAAGAAGAACTGGTCCCCATGACAGTTACTGATGAACAAGAAAAGGCTTCAGAAACTCAAATAAAAAAGTTCTACTGTCTGGGATGATTCCCCTGGATTGGATTTAGATACTCTCCTGGCACAGGATGCCATGGAAGAAGAGTTAGAAAAAGCTGCCCTAAAAGAGAAGGAAAGAGCTGTGTAAGAGGCGTATGATCCGTATGATCTTCCTCTTTCTTCAAATTCTTAGGATGAGGATGATTCTGATGAATCTGAGGACTCCAAGAGAAAGAAATTTGCAAAGAAGAAAAGGAAAGCTGTGGCTCCTCCTCCTCCAAATCCTAATGATACTCCCTACTATATCTTGAAAGGCATTGATCCTAAATCTAAAGAATTCCAGCACTGGATGGCATTTTCTAAGAATCAGCAGAAGCTAAGAAAGAAGTCTAAGAGGTATGACAGTCCTGCCCCAAGATGGACTCCTAGAGGTCCTCCTCCTCCACCTCCCGGTGCAGGAGCCTCTGGAAACCTATTTGCAAATCCTTCTGCTCAGACTGATAGGTTCAACCCATCTCAGTCATCTCAAAGGAAAAGGTTCTCAAGGATATCAAGGCAGAACGCAATCTGGCTATCAAAGACATGATGCTGATATAAAGGAACAAGTGAAGGAGGTGGTTTATCAAAGACCAACTTTTTCTCCTCCTCCTTCCAAAGAATTCAAGAGCACACCCTCTCCAAATCCAGATCATGTAGTGAAAGCTGTTTCAAAAGGTAAAAGAATTATTTTCTCTGAAAAATCTAGCAAGAAATTTGCTGAGTTTGCTCCTCCTTTTTCTCTAGTTATTCAGGATAAAGAGACAGCTGAAAGTCTGCTAGATATGTCTATTAAATTTTAAGCTATGAAACCTGTAGATACAACCTCTGAAATTGTGTATGAAAGCCAAGAGCTTGATCCTGATTTCAGGATGGCTCGATTTCTTGAACTTGTTGGATCAGCCCAAATTAAGAAAGCCAAAGCTGAAGGTAAAGACACTGCAGGATTAACAACTATGTCCAAATTCAGAATGAAGGAGCTTGATAAATTCCAGGTTAGACCTGAGGTATTTGACCCTTCAAAATACATGGAAAAGCATCCTGAGGCAGTTGTTCCAAGGGCAATCTGAAACTAAAATCATTGGAGAGCAAGATCTAAAGCTGTCAAAGAAAGAAGCTCTAGACCCTTCTAGGAAAATTACTTTTATTCCTAGTTCTTCTGTTCCTAAACCTAATTCTGAAGCTTCTTAAAATTTCATTGATTGACAGTTATTTACTTATCTGATTGATTGTTGTTATCTGCTTAAATTTTTCACTTCATGTATTTTATTTTCAGTAATTAGTTTTGTGGTTTTTTTTGTTGTTGAGAGACTTAACTCAAATAAGGGGAGGTTGTTGGTACCCTAGTTTGGATTTGAGTTTAGTCCTCTCCTTCTGTCTCTTGACCCAAGATTTATCTATGGTAAAAGGTTAGTTGTTTAGTTTGTTTGCTCTAGTTTTAGAGTTGTCAACTTTTCCAGATGTAAATTTGGTTAAGTTGTTTTTTGTTCGACTATGGTCGAACGTCGCACGACTATCATCTATCGACTGGTCGACGATCGTCTATTAGTTGTTCGACGTTCATCTGTCAGCAGATCGTCTATCTCTGAGTTAGTTCAACTCTTGTTAGCTCGACGTTCTGTGGAATCTGCCTCGCCGATCGTCAAACCTAGCTCGACGTCTTTTGACCAGATAGATTTCTTGATAGTTCGACTATCTGCTTGGATAGTTCAACTGTCTGATAGTTCGACTATCTGTTTGATAGGTCGACTATCTATTTCGTTTGATAGTTCGACTATCTGTTTGATAGGTCGACTATCTACTTTATTTGATAGTTCAACTATCTGCTTGGATAGTTCAACTATCTGATAGTTCGACTATCTATTTGATAGGTCGACTATCTGTTTTTTTGATAGTTCGACTATCTGTTTGATAGGTCGACTATCTGTTTTCTTTGATAGTTCGACTATCTGTTTGATTGGTCGACTATCTGTTTTCTTTGATAGTTCGACTATCTGTTTGATAGGTCAACTATCTGTTTTCTTTGATAGTTCGACTATCTGTTTGATAGGTAGACTATCTGTTTTCCTTGATAGGTCGACTATCTGTTTTCTTTGATAGTTCGACTATCTGTGTGATAGGTCGACTATCTGTGTTGCTTGATAGTTCGACTATCTGTTTGGATAGTTCAACTATCTGATAGTTCGACTATCTGTTTGATAGGTCGACTATCCGCTTTCTTTGATAGTTCGACTATTTGTTTGATAGGTCGACTATCTGCTTTCTTTGGTAGTTCGACTATCTGTCTTGATAGATCGACTATCTGATAGCTCGACTATCTGTTTTGATAGCTCGACTATCTGTTGTAGTAGTTCGACTATCTGCTTGGGTAGTTCGACTATCTGTATCGTTCGACTATCTGTTTGATAGGTAGACGATCTCTGTGCTTCGTTTGACGATCTCCGAGGGTCGTTCGACGTTTTGTTGTATGTCTTTAATAATTTTGTCCTCTTCTATTTTATGATTTATTTCGTATTTATTTGGCATATTATTTCTGTAAATTTATGATATTATTTCCATGCAATATCTGCTCCACTCCTTATGCATGAGCCAATCTTATCTGACAAAGTGTTTTGTCTTATTAGTTGAAATGTAATTTCTGCTTTATCTGCCAGGCTGTCCTTTATAGCCGTTAGACTCAGAAAGTCTTTTCTGGCTGTAAAGAGTTCTTTCTGATGTGGCCTTTTTCTAGCCCCTTCTTATCTGATTGGTTATGCAGCTTCTTAGAAAGCTTTATCCTTTTATAGTATGTTTGTCTGTAGGATTTGTTTTTGCTTTATGCTTTTTGCAACCCAGTTTGCTGATGCCAGAAGAAGATAAAGATTCAAACTCAAATTAAAGCCGTTACAAATGATCATATAAAAAGAGCTTCTTTTTGAAAGAAGAAAACATAGAACCCACAACACATACACTCAGCAGCATAGAAAAAGAGAGAAAGCAAGAAAGTTCTACAGCTCTCAGCATTTCAAATTCAACTGAGAAGATCAAAGCTCTTCTAATTTCTTCTTCATCTTGAGTTCATCCTGCTTACAGGAAGACTTTCACTCAGAGGCCTTTAGAAGAAGAAGAAGAAAGGAAGCTGTTTTGAAGAAGAACACCTATTCCATATCAAGAATCTTCTCCAGCTTCTCCTTCAGAACTTCAAGACAATTCTTTGTCTTAGTTCAGAAGTGTTCCTGCACGCTGAAGCAAGACTCTTTGCAGGATATTCTCTAAGCCAGGGGGAGCCTTGATTCTTTAGAGCTATCTAGCTCTGTGCAATCCACTAGCTTCTCTAATCTGTTTAACAATAGAGAAGAAGCCTTAACTCTCTCAACCTCTTGTACAAAGGGTTATTACTCCCTTCAAAAGTGAACCCTTGGTGGCAGGGCACCTGATCAAAAAACTGTGTTGGATATTGAGCTCCTGATCAAAAGCTCAAAGGGTCTACTTGATCTACCTGAAGCAGATCAGTTGGTGGCAGGGCACCTGAACAAAAACCTGTAGTGGATTCCTACCAGGGTGGTAGAAGAGTGGACGTACATATCGAGAGGGAACCACTATAAAATTCCTTGTGTCGTCTGTGCTGTTTATTTAATTCATTGTACTGTGGCTGTGAGTAGAATTAACTAGGATTGATTGCTAGTTGCTGTGATAGGATTCCAAGCTTAACTGTAATTACAGTTAGCTCTCTCTTGTGCACTACACCTTGTGTTAGGCTATAGGGTTATCAATATCTATAAACTAATTCCGCAAATTAACTCTAAGGGAGTTGAGTTAGGTGTTCTAATTTTTGAATACTCTACTCACCCCCCCCCCCCCCTCTAGAGTAGTATCTATCATCACTTTCAAACTACAAGGCAACTCACTATTGATCAATCTAGTTTCATCAAATACAACATGCACAGATTCTTCTACAACCTGTGTAATCAAGTTATAGACCCTATAAGCCTTACTATTATTGATGTACCCAACAAATATCTCATCTTGGGATTTGGCAGCAAACTTAGTTAGATAAGACTTGCCATTATTAAGGATATAGCACTTGCAACCAAAGATCCAAAAATAGGATAAATTTGGTTTTCTAACTTTCATGATCTCATAGGAGTCTTTTTGTGGCACTTGGTGATAGAAGCCTTGTTGATCACATGACATGTAGTGTTTACTGCCTCAACCCAGAAATATTCTGGGAGAGAAGTGTCACTCAATAGAGTTCTACCAGCCTCAATCAATGTTATATTCTTGTTTTCAGCAATACCATTTTGCTGTGGTGTTCTAGGTTAGGAGAACTCTTGTAAAATCCCAAATTCTTCACACAGTCTTGTCATACTTTCAGATTGAAATTCAGTGCCATGGTCACTTATGATTTTGACCACTGTACTGTCCAATTCATTCTGAATTTGTCTGACAAAACTATGTAAAAAACTTGGGGTTTCTGATTTTTGTCTCAGAAAGAACACCCAGGAATATCTAGAATAGTCATCTACCACCACAAAAGTGTAGACCTTCCTACCTAGACTATAAACTGGCATAGGACCAAATAAATCCATATGCAATAGGTATAGACACCTGACTGAATCCTTGTTTTCAAGGCTATGAAAGGAGGATTTTGTCTGCTTGCCCTTTTGACAAGATGAACATATCCCTTCCTTTATACACTTAACTTGAGGACCATTCCTCACTAACTCTTTGCTAAAGAGTTGGCCAATTGTTTTGTAGTTAAGATGGGCCAGCCTCTTGTGCCATTTAACACAATGAGAGGCTCTCTCATCAGCTACAAGATAAATAGGAGAACCTTTGTTCTCAAACACAAAATTAAGACAGTACATATTCCTTTTTCTGTATCCTATCAAAATGACCTTTTGATCATTTGACCTTTTGATATGACATCCATTCTTAATAAATGAAAGTTATATCCTAAATCACTCAGCTGACTTATGCTTATAAGGTTGTGTTTCAAACCCTTCACATAGGCCACTTGAGTATTAGAAATCTGGTTACTATAAATGTTACCAAACCCTTTGATGATTCATTTTTCAGAGCCACCAAAGATTACTTTAGGCTCATTTATGATAGGCAAGTACTCCTTTAGTAATCCCTTTACTCCAGTCATATTCCTGGAACATCCACTGTCCAAGTACCATATAGGGGCATGGTAACTTGGAATCATTTGCAATAAAGAATTATCTTCCCTTAGAACCCAAGTAAGTCTTGGGTCCTTGGTTCAAGTAAGCATCATACTTAACACATCTACCTGCAGCTCTTCTAATAGGTAGACTGTTGTTCTTCCTGACACTAGTGTTGTGCCAGCAATCAATGGCATAATGACCTGTCTTACCACAGCACCAACATTCATACTTGTTGTATCTATTTTTAGATTAATTCTTGACAGTCTGGTTGACAGCAAATCTTTTGTATTGTGTTAGTACTGCTGCAGCTACACCCACTGGTTTCTCATAAACATGGGGTTTATGAACATAGGATGCCTTATTGACATAAGCACCCTTGTAATTCAGAACTTCAGTCTTACTATGACCATGAGTATTCTCAAGGTCATACTTGTTAGAAGGCACTTG
Organism: Platanthera zijinensis; assembly: GCA_039513925.1. Taxonomy (NCBI): domain Eukaryota; kingdom Viridiplantae; phylum Streptophyta; class Magnoliopsida; order Asparagales; family Orchidaceae; genus Platanthera; species Platanthera zijinensis. The sequence goes on along the minus strand of CM077091.1, from coordinate 31,934,061 downwards.
TACCTTTCTAAAAACTACAGGGACTTTAAAATTTAGTGGCTGGACTAAGGTTTTGCCCTTTCTATTGAATTGGACAGCCCTGGTGTTACCTTTAAATCCTATTCTAGCCTTACCCTTTTTAGCCACAAACTCATCTATTAAGGGTAAAACTGATTTTGGATTGGAATAACTAGCCACCAAATCTTTCTCCTTTTGAAGTCTGACTTCCAGACATTTAATTAGATCATTTTTGTATGTGATTGTGCCCATCTTAATAACAGTTATAGTTTTTCAGTTTGGCAATCTCATTCAATTTTTGATCCAACTCTTTCTCTAAGTCAAATGCAGCTATCTTAAGATCTGCAATTTCCATTGCCTGAGTTTTGGCTAGGTTCTTGCTTTTATTTAGTTCCTGCAACAAGTCCCCATATTCATCTATCAGCTGATTAATATCACCTTCAAACTCAGACCCATCCACATCACTTGATGCAGATGTAGCTGACTCTGTGCCAGTACTACAATCTGGATTACTAGACAAACATTGTACCTTGCTAGGACAAAGCTGATCATGGCACTTGTCTTCTTCTAATACAGCCATCAGTCTCATGCACTGATGGTCTTCTTGTGCATAGATAGAGTTCAACAATTGCATAAACTCATCTTCTTCATCTACTGCATATAGGCCAATGTATGCCTCAGCTTCAGATTCAGACTCTGAATTTGATTGGTCTGTCAAGCTTTTCTCCTTCTTAGCAACAAAAGATTTCTCCTTCTTGCTCTTTTGTTGAGTCTTTCTTTTATTAGCATACTCCTTTCTTTTGTCTGGACACTCAGCCACAACATGTCCAGGCCTATTACAGTAATAGAAAACTATCTTTGATGTTATAGATTTGCTAGGCTTAGACCTGCTCCTGTCCTTCCCAGATGACTTTCTCTTTTGATAATAGTCATCAACTGGCTGTGATGTGGAGGGCCTAGATTTCCACTACTTCTTCTTCAAGAATCTCTGAAACTGCCTTGTAAAGGCAGCAAAATCTGTATTTGAATCACTGCTATCTGAATTTTGGTTGTCTGAATTATCTGAGGTAATTTAAGTAACTTCCTAGGAGGTGATGGAGACATCCTCCTATTCTTTCTTGTGGCTTCAACCTTGAATGCCACAGACTTTTCTCTATGCTCCCCTTTTGCATTTCTTTCTTCATCTTTTCTAGTCATTAGTTGCATTTCATAAGACAACAACTTTCCAAATAAAGTTGGAGGAGAAATATCTACAAGTTTGGCCACTTCCCTAATGGCACAAATCTTGGTGTCTCAATCCTTTGTCAAGGATCTTAGGAATTTATCATTCAGTTCATATGTACTGAAGACCCTTCCATAAGATATCAACTCATTTACTATTCTATAGAACTTCTTATAGCACTCAGATATGCTATCTGACTTCCCTTGTCTGAAACTTTCATATTCCTTATTTAGCATAGACTTTATATCTTGTCTAACTTCTTCAGAACCCTCCATGTAGACTATCAAAGTGTCCCACATTTCCTTGGAGGTATTGCAGTGAATCAAATTCTGAAAGGTTGAATCATCTATGACACTTACTATGATATTCTGGGCTCTTTTATCCATAGTTGTCAGGATGATCTCATCCTTAGTCATCTCAGAAAAATCCTTGGGAGTTCTTTGATTTGCATCTAGAACAGACACCTTCATTGGAACATAAGGACCTTCCATTACAGTAATGTAAATCCTTGGATCAGAAGCCTCCATGAAAAGCCTGACCCTTTCTTTCCATATTCCAAATATCTCCTTCCTGTAGATGGGTAATTTCATAAACCCTAGTTCTTTGTGATTTTCTCCAGAACCCATTTTCTTTATTCTTGATTCTGCCATAGGGATCTAACTAAGACTGTTAAGTCCTTCTTTGAGCAACCTCTCTCTGATACCACTTGATAATTTTAACTTCAAGACAACCTAAACACCTAGAGGGGGGTGAATAGGTTTTTATACTTATTTCAATCTAAGGCAGAATATAACTTCAGTTCTTTAATATAAATCTGAAAACTCTATAGCTAACACAACATATACAATCACAAAATCTATAATTACACAAATCACAGATTGCATAATGATTTATAGTGGTTCCCCAAAGTCTGGGTACATCCACTATCCCCCTTCGCCTATCCAGCAATATGCTAGATTCAACCTAACTTCTTCCTTTTTTTCTCAGATCCACAGATCTTACAGCTCAGAATCCCGAAGGATTCCTACAACTCAGAATGTATCCACACTCCTACAGCTAAGGCTAATCAGCTCTACTTCAGCCTTGCCACAAGACCTACAACTCAGAGAACTGATTCTCCTACACTCAGGCTCAAACAGCCTTACCACTCAGAGATCTATGTCTCCTACACTCAGCCTTTATAACACAGGCTTACAACTCAGATCTTTTAAAAGATCCTAACGAATTTGATAAGTATTTTTGATGGACTCTTACCATTGTTGAGAGAGAAAGGATAAGAGGATTCTTAATCAGCTTCTTGATGAGACTGATGGCTGAAATCAACCTGTTCTTAGCTTTCTTCAAAGCTTCTTGAATCTGAACTTAGTAGGGTTGTTCTCCTTTGAAGTTGACTGACTGGCAGCTTCCTTCTTGGATTCCATAAATAGATCTTGATCTACTTAGTAGATTAGTTCAGGATCTACTTATTGAGAGACTTGTGATAGTCTCCTTCTTGACTTCAAAACAACTGTAGCTCTCTCTCCACAAATCTTTTGAAGTTCCTTCTGAATTCTGGATTGAATTCTCCTTAGACAAAATCTGGGTGGATAATCACTTCAGAATGTCTTCTTAGATCTTCTTATGAAGATCTTCTTTTGTGTGACTTGCACTTTCTTGATCATAGATCAAGCTCTCAATAGTTGTGTTAGTTGTGTGTGTATCATCCCTTTTTCATCAAAATCCATCTATATATATAGACTTCATCCATGGTAACCGGCTGATCCAGTTTCTAACCGACTTCTGACAAGTCTGAAAGCTTCATTAAAGTTGTTGGAATGCATAGCTGTCAAGTCTCCAGTCAGTTCATGAACCTTTGTCTTTGTCAGCAAAGCATCGAGACTGACTTTCATTCTGTGTCAAGACAAACTGTCAATATGTGTCGACACAAGTGACTTTAGTGTTGACACAGACTTTGGTGGTGTCGACATGGCTGCCTTGATGTCGACACTGCTTCTAGATACTGCATCTTGAGAATGTGTTGACACAGATTATTTGTGTCTACACAATCACTTCTTCACTCCTCAGTAATCAACTATGTTGAAACTCTGCTGTGTGTCGATACAAGTCCTGTGTATCGATACAGTTGATGTAGACTAACAATTCTGTGTGTCGACACTGCCTCCTGGTGTCGACACAGTTGATGTCGACTCTGCTTCTGTGTGTCGACACTTCCTCCTAGTGTCGACATAGTTGATGTCGACTAACTATTCTGTGTGTCGACACAGCCTTTTCCAAGTGTCGACACAAACTTACTGAAGTGTCGACACAGCTTCCTCTTGTGTTGGCACATGGACTTAGAAACTTTTTCCTGCATTTTAGCCAATACTTAACCTGCACATATAAACTCAAAATAACATCAAATACACCTTGATGTATATCATTGAGCTAAGTGAGGCTTCTCCAAATTAGGTACACATTTTCCAATATACCCAACATTAATGTTTTAAGATGTTATTGAAGGGGCGAAAGTCTTCCGCCGGCCTCCACCTAGTTGCTATCCAAGGCTTGCACTTTTACTCTCATCACTAAGACAACCCTACCAACCAAGGTTATACTCCACTTGTGATCTCTAGCTCAACAGTCGATCCATCCCCCTGTGGTCCTTATAGTATAACCTACTTTCACTATGCCCTAATACCACCTTGAAATGGAACTTCCAATTCCTTGGGCAATATGCCTCAAATTATTTATCCTAGGATGGTATGGACCTATATGATGACTGTGATGACTTCCATAATTTTCCAAATTAATTACACCATTAAATTAATTCCTTCAATTAATTCTTCAGATCATTTAACACATGAAGTATAACAATTATAATCCTACTGATGTAAGAAATTTTCCTGACCTATAATATGGTGAAATATCACTGTTTTCCAAGAATCATAATTTTCCTTTAAGTATTTCTATATATTCCATAATTAATACAAAATTCACATAATTGTCATTTTCCAAATGAAGTATAAGGAATTCGTTAACCAAAATTTTAGGAAAATTACAGAACACATGTATTGATAAGCTAAGGCTAAATACAGAGTTTCATAAACTTCTATGGTATAATAGCCTACCAATTCTATTTTCAAGTAATTTACCAAAATATCATTATGGGGTTTTGAACATTACTGAGACACATAAAAATATTGAGATAATTATACAAGGTTCTTTATACAGTAATACATCTGTATAAATTTTCCACAATTTTCTACTACATATTTCTATCAATTTCCAATTAAATATAATAAGGGTAAAAAGGTAAATCCACATAACTCCAGTTACAAAATTCATGAAACAGAGAAGTAAAATTTCTAGGAGTTAACTATGTCCTCTTTGTGGTAATGACAAAATTTGGGGATTTATCTCCATGCTAAATCCATTTTCCAATTTATTTATCAAAAAGGCCTAATATTTCAAAAATTCCAAATAATGGAAATTTTGCTCCCAAAAATCCCATTATTACTGTGAGGGGTGTAATTCATCAAACAAATTTCATATCTAGAGTTTCATTGGCATGCCTGAGGTGAAAGTGGCGAAATCCCTAATTTGGATATTTTTCTAAATGCACCCCATATACATATATACCCTACACATGTAGGTGAAATAACTCCACATTCAGTGGGCCAAAATGTTTGAAATTTCTACTATAGGTTAAAAATGTCCCCAAGGACATGACACCAAAATTTTGGGCCATTTGGAGCAATAAAACTCCAAATATTCCATTTATTTAGTTTTGTGTATTTTGATAAAAACTTTAGGAAACGATTTCCCAAAAATTCCCAATTTTGTGCAGGGGCTATATTTTCCCATGTTAAGCTCATGCCCAAAATTTTGGGTCATTTGGACCTCTGGTTTGTCTTGAGTATCCATTCTAACTTCTGCCCTAGCCTAGGACCAGTCCTAGAAAAATAGCCCTACAGGAAAATATACAGGGTCAAATTACAAGTTTAGGGTGGCATTTTAAATTTAACCCAAAGTGATACATTTTGCATGTTCATTTCATCCTCTGTAAATGGCTCTAAGAGCCCTATTTTTGACATCCAAGTTGACTGTTACAGTGTGACAGAAAAATCAATTCATTTCATTAATTATTAAAAACTGTAAGTATATAATGATATACTCAGCACGAATCCTGAAGTATAAACCGACAGCATCGGTTCATCCCCTACCTCAAGCCAACGGCCAGGATGAACCCATCCTGGAGCTTTTGGTCTCGCTTTTCCGGCCACCTGAGCCACCACCACCGCCAGTGATTGTCGCCACCACCTCCACTGAGGTGGTGGCTAGCGTTTCTCGGCGGTGAAGCCGCCGGAGTTGGCTCCTCAAGCAAACCCGAGCAAGAAGAAAAGCTCAGAAAATTCTCACTGTTCTCCCATGGCATCAAGCTCAATTGAGTCCGATATATCCCCTAGTTGATCTAGAAAGCTAGTACGGGTAGAGGTGAGGTGAAAAGAACCTAGAGAGCGGCTTGGCAGCGAGGGTGGCGGCGGGTGGCCATTTCCAACCTTGCTCCGGCGGCTACTTCCATAATCCTCGATTCTCCACCAATTCCTCTGCTCCAGCACACATTATCCACTCCTCTTGACGTTCTGAAGCTGTCGGTGGGGTCAGATCTGGCTGATATGGGCTATAAGGGGAGATACGGCCGAGGTAAGCTCGGTTTGGAGCATATAGGATGCTTCACCCCTTTGTTGCAATGTGGCCATTATAGCCAGCCCCATCTAATAAGCCATAGGAGGCCGGCCAGCAAGCTTTGGGGCTTAGGGAAGGAGCCATGTGGCCACCAATCCAATCCTTCCCCTTTCTCTCTCCTACTTTGGGTGATTTCTCAAAAATTCCCCCTTGCATGTGTTCTCTCTCTACAACTAGAGGGGTAGGGGTGGACTTTGACCACTTGGGTTGGTCTTGGGTAAGGTTGGGTGAGCCTAACCCAAGGGAAATGGCTTGGTCTTCATTTTCCTCCTTTAGGTCAAATAGTTGACTTGTTGACTTTGGGAGTTGACTTGGTCAATATGGTGAGTGGGCTGACCTCACTTGATGGTCATGAGTCTAATGGCACCACCCAACTTGGGTTGGGTCAATACGGTGCCCTACTTAGGCTAATTGGGCCTATAGGTATAGGTTTGACCAACTAAGGGCTAAGGTTGACTTTGGTCAACTAGGGTCAAAGTATTGACCTAGTGACATGCCCTAGGGTCCACTTAGATTACTTTAGGGGTTAGGGAAATGTGGTGGGGTTATGGTATTGCTAGGGTTCCTATTTAGGCTAGGTTGACCTAGTTTGACCATGGCCCCTTAGTGGGCCCCGCATGGCTACAACACACTCCCTAGGGTCAAACCTAGATAAATTCCCTATCCTCCACACCATGCCTAACCCAATCTAAGTTAAGGGGTCTAGGAGTAACATGGGATGTTATAACTAGTGCAGTCTCAATTGTTAGGAATCATGTCTCTCATAGCTGGACTAAGCACACTGAGATTAGGTATCATTTCATTAGGTAGTATGTGGAGTGTGAAGATATCAGTCTTGAGTTTGTCCCTACCGACAAGCAAGTGGATGACATTTTCACTAAGGCACTAGATAAAGCAAAATTCAACTCCTTCAAGTTTGTGCTAGGTATGTTTACCTTGGTATAGCTTCTGTTGCTCCTTGTGTTGTTATTGTTGCAGGATTTACTCTTCTTGCAGGTAGATAAGTCTTTCAAATGATATTAAGTGGTATCAAGACTAAGATGGACTCACCTGTCCAGTAAAGAGAAGATAGTATATGTTCTTATTGAGGGGGAGCATGCCTAGAGGCTCCTGTTGAGGGGGAGCAAGTCAAGATGCTCCTATTGAGGGGGAGAAAGTCCAGAAACTAGCTCAAGTGGATCAATAGACCACTCAAGTATCAAGTGGCTACAGTGATGCGTTGTATCAGTGGCATCAACACAAGAGGTATGTTCTCCAATCAACTAATTTGATCACTAGTGTAGTAGAAGTAGAAAGGGGGAGATTTGTGCCATGATCCTATCACCTCCCTCAATAGATATATGCCTATTGAAGAATCCAGAAAGGGGGAGAGGTGTGGTAATACTTGGAATGGGGGAGATTGGAGATGTAGAAGCAATACTTGACATGACTAGGTCATGTTGAGTCAGTTCATATTACTTGGAAAGATTCAAGTTGTATGGGCAATGCAATGACTACATGTTGAGCAATGTTGAGTCAGTGCATATTATGAGGTAAGTGCTTCTAGTGGTGCTCCATTTAAGTATTAAGTGGTATATGGAAAGTACATACTACTTGAACAATTGTTCAAGTGGCATGAGAATGCATTGACTTGACATGTTGAGTCAATGTAGTTAAATGGATTACATAGGATTAATATGCTTTTTATGTTAATGCTTCTTAGTATTGATGTGTGTCCCGCATTCTTCAAATAGGGGAGATTGTTGGGAATATTGCCCTCAATGTTCCATAGATTTGAAGAGGCATCATAATCAGTACTAAGAGCATAATAGTATTTGATGTTGTTTAAGCTCATCATGTGCAGGATGTTCCATGGAACAAGTTTAGACAAGTTGTCTAAGTGGTTGTGACAGGTGGTCATAAGGTGGAGAATTGGAGAGACAGAAATCTATCTAAGTCCACAGACAATAAGTGAAGCCAGTTCACTCAACGCCAGAAGTCAAAGAAGGATGATAGAAAGGAAGAAAATCGCCTAAGTCCACAGGCATTGAGTGAAGCCAGTTCACTCAACGCCTGATACCAAAAACTACTGAGTAAGGTGTGGACAGTCAAAGCCCAGCAGTCTGCCATGCAATTTCTCGACTAAGTCCATAGGCGTTTAGTGAAGGCTGTTCACTCAATGCCATATATCAAGAATCGTCGAGTATAGCTAAGTCTGTCATAGCCTCAGCATTGGCAAGCTAAAAAACCGGCTAAGTCCAAACTCATTGAGTGATGGAAGCTCACTCAATACTCTCAATGCCTCAGCAAGCTGGAAGACATCAGAGAGGCGGGTAAGTATAATAGCGTTGAGTGATGAAGCTTCAGTCAACGCTCTCAACATCTAGCAGATAAAAACAGTTGTAGTTAAGTCCAGGGGCATTGAGTGATGCCAATTCACTCAACGCACTTAATGTTTGACAGTGCAGAAAAGATTTACTAAGTCCAAAGGCGTTGTGTGAAGCTATTTCACAAAATGCACTGAACTCCTAATAATGCAGAGAATTTGACTAAGTCCAGATTCGTTGAGTGAAGACCATTCACTCAATGCACTCAATGCCTTGAGTTGAATCTGAAGATTTTGCTAAGTCCACAAGTATGACGTCATCTGATAACTTCGCAATAGAAGTTATCCAAACCCGTCTTTTATACTTATATTTATTGAAAAAAAAGAAGAAATCGAAATCAATCGCTAAAAATATGATTAAAATCTATATTTAAGAAATATTTTACTTATTTTGATCATATTCCATAGTTTCCATGCAGGTGACACCAAGGGAATTGATTGGGAGAAGAAAAGCTGGAAATCTCATTTTGTCTAAGGAAGTTGTTGCAACATGGTATTTTCGATGTTGCAACATCGTCTGTCCGAAAATTCAGATTTTTAAATTTAAAACTGCAGCCTTTTCAAATATGGGCGGTTACACCTTTTCAAAGGGGGGCATTCGTTTTTAAAGGAGGATTTCGACCAGAAGAGGGAGTATTATCGAAGAGGAGAGAAAAGCACCATCTTCAACCTTTGAAAAATAGCGGCTAGGGTTTGGAGAACTCATCAAGGGAGAAAAAGAGACCGGATCGGCTCCGGAATTTGCATTTGCCTACATCAATTGAACATTCCTAAGCATGTCTTGTAAGATTATTTCAGTTTTGTGGGTTCTTCCCTCCGTTATGAACTAAAAGTCTTAAGTCTTGTATGTAGGAGTACCTTGACTTGTTGTGATGGTTTCATTTTAATATTTTCTTTCATGATTAGTTGTTGATCTATCTTTATTGGGTTTATGTTCTTTATTTGTGGATTGTTGAGTAAGTGTTTCACTTCTAAATAGCATGACGAGATTCGAGAGAGGAGTCATGGTATTTTAGGGTGGAACCCTTATTTTACGCGGCGAGATTCGAGAGAGGAGTTGCGTGAATCTTTTAGTCAAAATCCCATCTTTTTACCGCGCCGCGAGATTCGAGAGAGGAGTGGCGCGAGTGTAGCATAAACCCCGATATAATTCCAAGAGTGAAAGAGATTTCCTCTCGAATTAGCAACTTTGATTTTAGAGCTTCATGGTATTCTAAATCCGCCTAAGTTAGAGATGACTAGGTGAATTAGGGTTATCGGATTTCGGAAATCGAGAGATAATGTTATCCATTTTTTTTAAAAAATCGTTGCAAGATAGTATTCATTCAACACATGAAAGATCACTCTAATATCCATCTCAATAGGCAAGGGAAACCATCATACGAGACTTTAATCTCCGAATTGGTAAAAGTAATTTTCTAAGCTTCGTAACATCCTATCATTTTAATTCTTAGTTTAATTCTGTTCTATTTTACCGAAAATCATTGCTTCGATTTGTTTGGATTTAAAGAACGGCGTAACTAGTACTTGCAAGCTTTAGGTTAACCACTTCTCCGAGGGAACGATCTTAACTCACTACTTTATTACTTGATCCGGCACGTGCACTTGCGTGTAATACGTACATCCATCTCGGGCGTATCAAGTTTTGGCGCCGTTGTCGGGGAGGTGCTATTAATCTATTGTTCTTTTTTTTCTTGCAATATTAGCGAACCCTAGTATTTAGAGGTCAAACTCTAATTCTATTTTATTTTAATTTGCTTGTTGTCTTTCTTTTACTGCTATTTGCTGTTTTGCTAGTGCATGTCCAGATTTCGATCCTCTGAGCTATTACCGCTAAATTTAGAGATTGAAAGGACGTGTAGGAGGAATCGTAAGACTTTTCGTTTAGGTCAAACTCAATCTTCAACTATGAATCCGAATGATAATCGACATGAAGGTCAGGATTTAGGAGGGCAGGTAGAACAAAATGGACACCCTGTGGAGCATAGGAGAACTTGTCGTGACTATAACATGCCTCAACAGGGAGGGTTACAATTTAGTATTGCTAGGCCCGCGATTGAGGCCAACAACTTCAAAATCGATTCGGTTGTTATGCAACTTGTCCAGAACAACAAATTCGGTGGTCTCAATCACGAAGACCCCAACTCCCATCTTAGAACGTTCATGGAGATCTGTGATACGTTCAATATCAATGGTGTGTCAGAAGAAGCTATCAAGTTACGTCTGTTTCCTTTCTCTCTTGAGGGAAGAGCACGAGATTGGCTGAACTCCTTACCCAATGGATCCATAACCACTTGGGCCCTCTTGATAGAAAAATTTCTAGCCAAGTACTTCCCTCCCTCGAAAACTGCTAAGTTAAAACGAGACATTTCGACCTTTATGCAAGGAAGTGGAGAAACCCTTTACGACGCCTGGGAACGTTTTAAGGAGCTACTGCGGAAGTGTCCTCACCATGGTTTAGCCATCGAACAACAAGTATGGACCTTCTACAATGGTCTCCAAACATCCACCATGATCCAAGTTGATGGAGCCGCGGGCGGGTCACTTATGAATAAATACCCAGAAGATGCCTATGCAATATTAGAGGACTTAACCTCTAATAATTATCAACTGATTGATCGGCAAGGATCTTCTTCTACCACTGGGTTGTTTCAAGTAGATCAACTAACCTCATTTGCTTCTCAAATGACTGCTCAATTTAACTCGATAAATAAGAGGTTAGATGCGTTGACTCTTCATCAAAGCCAATTGCCACAAGTTAATAGCATCGTTGTGCCTCCTACCACTAGTCCTGACTTGACCATAGAACAACTTATTGGACACAACGAAGAAGCTAACTATATCGGAGGCCAATATAGACAAAATAATAATGCTTATTCAAATACTTATAACCCGGATTGGAGAAACCATCCAAATCTTTCATGGAAAAATAATTCCGGGGCCACCCCCTCGCATTTATTTAACCCAAATCACAATCCTCTTAATCAGAACAACAACTCTAATCAAGCAGGACCTTCAAGGAAGATATCCAATGAGGTAATCTTAGAGTCCATGCGTAAGAATGAAGCCCGTTTTTCTAGTCTAGAAGGCTCCATGCGATTAATTGAGTCACAACTTGGACAAATTGCATCCGCTTTGAATGTTAGACCACAAGGCACATTACCAACCGATACCACACCTAATCCTAAGGGTGATAACCAACATTGTAAGGCCGTTACATTGCGGAGTGGAAGGGAATTGGTAAGTGGTTTTGACAATAAACAAGTGAATAATGATAATATGCAAGATGAAGACGAGAGTGACAAACTTAATGAGTCCATTAAAGAATTTAATCATGAATCTACTAAGGGTGTTGAGAAAGAGTTAGAGGAAGAAGTATATGAGAATAGGAAGGAGAAGGTTGTAGAGGTCCCTACAAAGAATGAAAAGGTAAATACCTATCCACCACCACCCTTTCCCCAGAGACTCAGAAAAAGTAAACTGGACCACCAATTTCAAAAATTCATTGAAATATTCAAGAAACTTCAAATTAATATCCCATTCGCCGAAGCCCTCGAGCAAATGCCGAGTTACGTCAAATTCATGAAAGATATTTTGAATAAGAAGAGAAAATTCGGCGTGAATGAAACAGTGGCGCTCACCCATGAGTGTAGTGCGATCCTTCAAAAGAAACTTCCACCAAAGTTGAAAGATCCCGGGAGTTTCACGATTCCATGCTCTATTGGATATCAATTTGAAGGAAGGGCTTTGTGTGACCTTGGGGCAAGTATAAACTTGATGCCACTTTCTATCTATAAGAAATTGGGCTTGGGGGAGATTTCTAAAACATGCCTAACGTTACAAATGGCCGATAAATCACTCACTTTTCCTAAGGGAATAGTAGAGGATGTTCTTGTTAAGGTGGAAAATTTTATTTTCCCTGCGGACTTTGTGGTTTTGGATATGGAAGAAGACAAGGAGGTGCCTATAATTGTAGGTAGACCCTTTTTGGCAACCGGGAAAACTTTAATAGATGTACACAAGGGGGAGTTGACCATGAGGGTGAATGATGAACAAGTGACTTTTAACGTACTTAAGGCCATGAAATTCCCTTATGAGAGAGAAGACGTTATAGAGGAGGTAAACAATATATCATTATACAATTATGAGCCAAAAGGTAAGTGGGAGAGTTCGGAAGAAGATGAATTAGGGATGTTGACTGATGAGGGAGAATCTGATGAAGAAGTAGAGAAGGAAGAGTGCTTGCAAGTGAGTGAGTGTTGCCCGGTATCAATTCTTAAGCCGGAACCCCTTGATATGCCTGAACGACCTTCGGCGGACAAACCTTCTACGGTTAGTCCACCCACCTTGGAGTTGAAATCACTTCCGGAGCACTTATCATATGCATACCTAGGAGAAAACGATACACTACCCGTAATCGTGAACGCTAAATTGCTACCGGAACAACATGAAAAATTAGTGGTCCTCTTAAAACGATACAAGCCAGCCATAGGATGGACGTTAGCGGATATTCGAGGTATTAGCCCGTCCTTGTGTATGCATAAAATCCGTTTAGAGGAGTCTTGCAAGGGGTCCATAGAACCTCAACGCCGCCTTAGTCCTCCTATGAAAGAGGTCCTTAAAAAGGAAATCATCAAATGGTTGGATGCGGGAATCATTTATCCTATCTCGGATAGTTCATGGGTTTCCCCAGTCCATTGCGTCCCTAAGAAGGGAGGCATGACTGTAGTAAAGAATGATAAGAATGAACTTATTCCTACGAGAACGATCACAGGTTGGCGCGTTTGCATAGATTACCGGAAGTTAAACAAGGCCACTAGGAAGGATCACTTCCCATTGCCATTCATAGATCAAGTCCTAGATAGGCTAGCTGGAAATGCTTTCTTTTGCTTTCTAGACGGATATTCTGGCTATAATCAAATAACGGTAGATCCGGACGACCAAGAAAAGACAACGTTTACATGTCCCTTCGGTATATTTGCGTTTAGAAGAATGTCGTTTGGGTTATGCAATGCACCGGCCACGTTCCAACGATGCATACTTGCAATTTTGGCGGATCTTATAGACCAAGGCATAGAGCCTAGGGATTACGGCATTGAAGTCTTTATGGATGACTTCTCTATCTTCGGTAAATCATTTGATGCATGTTTAGTTTGTTTGGAGAGAGTGCTTGCCCGTTGCGTTGAAACCAATCTAGTACTGAATTGGGAGAAATGCCACTTCATGGTGCAAGAAGGTATTGTTCTTGGGCACTATGTGTCTAAAAACGGGTTACAGGTAGATAGGGCGAAGGTTGATGTGATTGAAAATTTACCCCCTCCTAAGAATGTAAAGGCACTACGTAGCTTCTTGGGGCATGCTGGATTCTATCGAAGATTCATAAAAGACTTTGCCAGAATCGCCAAACCCTTGAGTGGGTTATTAGAAAGTGATGCAAAGTTTGATTTTAATGATACATGCTTGAATGCATTTAATCAATTGAAGACACGATTGACTACGGCACCTATTGTAGTGGCTCCTGATTGGGGAAAGCCCTTTGTGTTGATGTGTGATGCGAGCGACTACGCTGTTGGCGTTGTTCTAGGACAAATGAGAGAAAAAGTCTTCCATGTTATAGCCTACGCTAGCAAGACATTGATCGAGGCGCAAATCAATTATACAACTACTGAAAAAGAATTCTTAGCCGTAGTTTTTGCCTTTGAAAAGTTTAGATCTTATCTTCTGTGCACCAAGGTCATAACTTTTACTGATCATGCGGCTATCCGGTATCTTATGGAAAAGAAGGATGCGAAACCTCGGTTGATCCGGTGGGTGTTGTTGCTACAGGAATTTGATTTAGAGATTAGGGATAGGAAGGGAGCAGACAACCCAGTTGCAGATCACCTATCTAGGATTGAGTACGATACTACGTTGTTGCAATCGGAAATTAATGAACGATTCCCTGACGAATGGGTCTTGGCCGTATCTGACCAGTCCTTACCTTGGTATGCGGATTATGTAAACTATATTGTTAGTAGAGTTTTTCCCCCCGAGTTATCATATCAACAGAAGAAAAGGTTTTTGCACCAAGTACGCTCATATCTATGGGATGAACCATTTTTGTTTAGGATTGGAGCGGATGGGGTAGTAAGACGATGCATACCCGAAGAGGAAAAGAGAGCAGTGCTGGACAAATGCCACAACTCTCCTTATGGTGGTCATTTTAAGGGTGATAGAACGGCTATGAAGGTCTTAGAGGCGGGGTTCTATTGGCCGACTTTGTTTCAAGATTCTAAAGTATTTGTAAGCCAATGCGATCGGTGCCAAAGAAATGAAAATATTCGGAAAAATGAAGCTATGCCCATGAACACAATCTTAGAAGTAGAACTTTTTGACGTTTGGGGATTAGACTTCATGGGACCTTTTGTGAGTTCAAACGGTAATCTTTTTATCCTTCTCGCCGTAGATTACGTTTCGAAATGGGTTGAAGCTATAGCTACCCCTAAGAATGATGCCAAGGTAGTGTTGCAATTTTTAAGAAATTTTATATTTAATCGCTTTGGGACACCTAGGGCCATCATTAGCGATGGTGGTAGCCATTTTTGTAACAACTTGTTCGAGACATTGTTAAGGAAATATGGGGTCACCCATAAAGTGGCATTAGCTTACCATCCTAAAACAAATGGCCTAGCGGAGGTTTCTAATAGGGAAATAAAAACAATTCTTGCCAAGACGGTCAACATCAGTAGAAAAGATTGGTCCCAAAAGCTTAATGATGCTTTGTGGGCGTATAGGACCGCATATAAAACACCTATCGGTTTAACCCCATATCGGCTCGTATATGGAAAAGCTTGTCATTTACCCCTTGAGTTAGAGCACCGAGCATTTTGGGCCATTAAGAGACTAAATTATGATTTGCAAAATGCGGGTGAGAAGAGACTACTTCAACTCAATGAGTTGGAGGAATTAAGAATGAATGCGTATGAGAGTTCAAGAATTTACAAGGAACGGACCAAGAAATGGCATGACCAACGCTTAAGCGAAAAAAAATTCGAACCCGGTCAATTGGTATTGTTGTTCAACTCACGCTTAAAATTTTTTCCCGGAAAACTGAAGAGTCGTTGGTCGGGGCCATTTCGTGTGAAGGAAATACACCCGTATGGCGCCGTTACAATAATAAACGAGAAAGATAACTCGGAATTTAAGGTAAGTGGGGAACGATTAAAAATATTTCGATGCGGTGACAATGAACGTCTGGTGTCGTTCATTACTCTGAAATAAAAGGAGAAGACGTCAAGTCCTGCCGGGACTTGAAATTAGGCGCTAGGTGGGAGGCAACCCATCGTTTAATATCTCCTTGTAGCATCATGTTTGGTCATATAGCATTTATTATGTCGTTTAATTGTGTTTGCAGTGTGTTACCATAGTTACAGAGAAATCGGAGGGCTAGACTCGCATAAAAATTTTACTATAGGAAAATATGAATTCAAGTTTTGCAAAATCCGTGCTGATGTTGCAACACAGAAAAAACCATGTTGCAACTCCAAACTTACTGTTTGCTCGTAAGTATAAATGTGGGCGGTGGTTTAGACGCGGTTCGACTGAACCGGAGTGTACAATTTCGGCTCAGCAGGTTGTTGCAACATGAAATAAA
This sequence comes from Platanthera zijinensis, assembly GCA_039513925.1. Classification (NCBI taxonomy): domain Eukaryota; kingdom Viridiplantae; phylum Streptophyta; class Magnoliopsida; order Asparagales; family Orchidaceae; genus Platanthera; species Platanthera zijinensis. The sequence continues at coordinate 31,918,119 of CM077091.1, read as the reverse complement.
CCATGTGGCGACATGAAATTCTCTGTCCGCGAGGCGTGGCTTCCGGATGGCGCTGACCGGTCCAATTGGACCGGTCTATTGGCGTTCGGTTCATTATAAACCCTACTTAATCGATCCATTCTCTTCTACCCCCAGCGTTCCCTCCCACGACCCGGCACTAGGGCTAGAACTCATCGATCGAGCGGCGACATCCCGCGATCTCGAGCGGCAAAATCCGGCCATTTCGAGCGGCGTCCGACTACGGTGGATCGAGCAACATTCGGCGACATCGAGCGACCTCGTCGGGCGACGTCTGGAACCATTCGGCCACTTCGAGAAGCGGCCGCCTTCAGTGGAGCGACCGAGCGCCCCTAGTACTTTAATCGACCACCGAGCAAGGCTCTACACACGAACTAGGTAAACAAATCTAAACTCCCTTAGTATATTTCTGAGTGATTCATCCTTGGTGTAGGATTTTGTTTAGTTTGGATATTACTTCCAAAATAGGTATGGCACCTAAGAAAAGAGGAAGTACGTGGAAAGGGAAGGCAGCTGCTAAGGAGGGTCAGAAATTCATTACGGAGGAGGCATTTAACCGGTTCAAGAGCCTCAGATCAATACCGTTCATCTTCGAACGGGGATTCATAATGGAGAAGAAATCCTGGAGCGCAGAATACGTTGACCAAATTACAGCTTTAAAATGGGAGGTTTTCTGTCATCCAAGGACTGAGGCTAACCTTACTCTAGTCTACGAATTCTATGCAAATGCCAGAAATTCAAAGGGGAAGCTGTGACAGTTCGCGGAAAAACGGTGGCGTTCTCCCCGGTAAATATTACCGATATGTTTGACTTGGAGGACAAAGGGGAGGAGGACTACACCGCTGTGCTCAATAAAGTGACACCTCAAGATATGGCGGCGGTGGTTTGCTGCACACCGGAGCCGGAATGGATTAACAAGAAGGCTAGGGCGATGAAGGCCACGTGTCTAAACAGGAGGGCGAAGGTGTGGCTCTTGTTTATTAACTCCAACATTTTTCCAACTCGGCATCTGAACAGTGTGCCCCTACACAAAATAGCGTTGATATACTGCATTTTGAAAGGAATCCCATTCGATCTAGGCTCCATAATCTCAACTCAACTGAAGCAGAAAATCCAAGAAGAAAAGCCGAAGCAACTCTGGTTTCCTACTCTCATCACCCAGCTTTGCTTATGTATGGGGGTAAAGGAAGAAGAAGATGATTTTCTAAAGGAGGTGAAGCACCACATCACGGAGACCGTGGTGGAGGTGAACATCAAGGTGGGAAGGGAGCTCGAGGTTTCCCCACCGAGAAAGAGCATGAGAGAGGTCGCCTATTCATCGGGTGGCAAGCCAGAGGCGATGAACATTCCCGCAGGAGACGAAGCAACTTTGGCTGATGTGATGAATAGTGTGGAATATATGAAGGCTTACCTCCGTTGCCATCACTGCTATGTTCGCTCCAGGCTCGACTACGTGCAAGGGAGGCAAGATGTGCTGTATAGGAAGGCGAAATTACCAATCGAAGAGCCAAGGTTCAAGTACCAGTGGCAGTTCGATGAGCACGGGCACCTTCTCGATGCTGACTGGAGCATCCTAGATCCCACGGAGTATGTTGAGTCTGACCCGGACAAGGATAGGGAGGAAGAGGCAGATGACGAAGAAGGAGATGCATAGGCGGGTTGCAGATTCTACTAACCTTTTGCTATGATAGAAGACAATCGCTAGTATGCGCTGTGATGATGATATATGCTTTTTTTTATTTTGGTTTTCTGACAATCGATATTGCATGGTTTATATTTTCATTTGTTTGATCAGATTTTATTTGGGTTAAAGCTTATGATCGGTTAAAGCATTGAGCTACAATTGTTTAATTTTGTCATATGCTGTTTAGTTGGTTCTAACCTGAAATCATATATAAAATACTGAATGACGATGAATTGAAAATTGCCTAGTGAGTTCCCTTTGCAGGATTTGATAGACTCTTAACGGTGGAGACGGTCAACAAATGAGTAGGGCGAAACCGTATGAAAATATGCCGGCGCAGAACATTCTATCTCTCGGACAGACAATTTCAGGGGAGTAATTTAAATTTCAACTTTCTTGCCCCTTTATTTTATTTTATTTTAACCAACTCATTCGTTAACGAAAAATGAATATTTTGTACTATATGTTAAACGATTTTAATTGATCATGAGATAGAATTGCTAGGGACTAGCAACGCCTTAAGTGTGGGGGTGATATAGCCTTCGCATTTTGAATGGGGACATTTTTGATCGATCACGATTCTAATGATCTTGATGTCTGTAACACTTAATCAAATGATTATTCTAATTTTTCAATGACAATCGATTGGTATAGCCGAGAATCATAGGGGTCAATCAGGAATCTGAAGTTAGTAAGATTTTTTTTGTAAAGCTCACTTAAGCACATGTTTTATGCACCAATTTTTACTTCCCCTGTAATCTTTTGTTATTGACCTCTCAAAATAACGGGGTTGGGTGAGCGAAAGCGAAGTGAAAGATGTAAGCCAAAGCATAAGTTAGTTAGTCTCGCCATTTCGATTATCCACTCTATCTTTTGAGCTTGACCATTTCCATTCACATCATTACATGTTCAACATTTCCGATGTTCCCATTAGTGGTATTTTAATAAGTTAGCCGGTTATGGGTGTTTATTATAAAAGAATAGATGAGATTCATAGTGATATGCGGCCTGAATTTATGTCTACATACTTGGAATGATCCCTACGATGATCAGCATATAAAAAAATAAAAAAAAAAAAAAATTTGTTAAAGATCATCGTGATATGTGGCCTAAGTATGTGCACTTATATTTGGAATGATCCCAACTATGATATATAAAATATGTGTGGTGATAAACCCCGTAACTCGGTGAACTATTACGATTCTAACTAGGGAATATATATGTATGATTAACGTCGATCCACAACTCCTATCCAAGCTTGTTCCTATCCTACTTTCAATTGCACTACTATCTCTTGTGATGGCTAACTCGGAAACCTAGCTTGCTCTTATCCTTTCCTAAAAATACAGGGGTTCAATATGAGGCATTACTTGGAAGTAACTCCCCAGTTTTAAGAAAATCACGCACCACACTAAGAGACTTACTTGAGCTTTATTTTCTATCTCACTAACGAATTTGTGAATGATTGAACCCATGATGATTGCTAGGCATATCAGTTGAGTAAAGCGAAATTTTTTTTTTGTAAGCATTGATTAAGGCGTTTAAGGCAGGAGAATCATCCAGATTTGTATCGTGTCACAATTTCCCCATGCAATTGATTGTCAAGATTTATCGTTGCTAGGGACTAGCAACGGTTCAAGTGTGGGAGTGTGATAACTTCGCAATAGAAGTTATCCAAACCCGTCTTTTATACTTATATTTATTGAAAAAAAAGAAGAAATCGAAATCAATCGCTAAAAATATGATTAAAATCTATATTTAAGAAATATTTTACTTATTTTGATCATATTCCATAGTTTCCATGCAGGTGACACCAAGGGAATTGATTGGGAGAAGAAAAGCTGGAAATCTCATTTTGTCTAAGGAAGTTGTTGCAACATGGTATTTTCGATGTTGCAACATCGTCTGTCCGAAAATTCAGATTTTTAAATTTAAAACTGCAGCCTTTTCAAATATGGGCGGTTACACCTTTTCAAAGGGGGGCATTCGTTTTTAAAGGAGGATTTCGACCAGAAGAGGGAGTATTATCGAAGAGGAGAGAAAAGCACCATCTTCAACCTTTGAAAAATAGCGGCTAGGGTTTGGAGAACTCATCAAGGGAGAAAAAGAGACCGGATCGGCTCCGGAATTTGCATTTGCCTACATCAATTGAACATTCCTAAGCATGTCTTGTAAGATTATTTCAGTTTTGTGGGTTCTTCCCTCCGTTATGAACTAAAAGTCTTAAGTCTTGTATGTAGGAGTACCTTGACTTGTTGTGATGGTTTCATTTTAATATTTTCTTTCATGATTAGTTGTTGATCTATCTTTATTGGGTTTATGTTCTTTATTTGTGGATTGTTGAGTAAGTGTTTCACTTCTAAATAGCATGACGAGATTCGAGAGAGGAGTCATGGTATTTTAGGGTGGAACCCTTATTTTACGCGGCGAGATTCGAGAGAGGAGTTGCGTGAATCTTTTAGTCAAAATCCCATCTTTTTACCGCGCCGCGAGATTCGAGAGAGGAGTGGCGCGAGTGTAGCATAAACCCCGATATAATTCCAAGAGTGAAAGAGATTTCCTCTCGAATTAGCAACTTTGATTTTAGAGCTTCATGGTATTCTAAATCCGCCTAAGTTAGAGATGACTAGGTGAATTAGGGTTATCGGATTTCGGAAATCGAGAGATAATGTTATCCATTTTTTTTAAAAAATCGTTGCAAGATAGTATTCATTCAACACATGAAAGATCACTCTAATATCCATCTCAATAGGCAAGGGAAACCATCATACGAGACTTTAATCTCCGAATTGGTAAAAGTAATTTTCTAAGCTTCGTAACATCCTATCATTTTAATTCTTAGTTTAATTCTGTTCTATTTTACCGAAAATCATTGCTTCGATTTGTTTGGATTTAAAGAACGGCGTAACTAGTACTTGCAAGCTTTAGGTTAACCACTTCTCCGAGGGAACGATCTTAACTCACTACTTTATTACTTGATCCGGCACGTGCACTTGCGTGTAATACGTACATCCATCTCGGGCGTATCATCATCCAAAGTCAACAAAGTTCAAATTAGTTACGGGAAAGCTACATATCATGAAAAATATTGCTGGAGCTCTACTGTGCGTCTTCTTCCATTAAATCAAGGTGCTGCTTGCAATCACAGGTGGTCCCCACTACTTCTTGGAGTCATTAATCGGTTGAAGATAAAAGGGACATGAAGGAAGGAACTTTAAATTTTAGGGTTTTATTATTTTGAAAAGTTGCGGCGGGACTTCATCTTCCTTACCATTATTGCCGAGCTTGAAGCTTGAAGTCAAAACAGCTGATCTAAAAGTTCTTGCAAGTGGCTGTAGAAAATTTCTTATGCTACAGCAAGTTCAGATAAGGAACTGATAAAGAAGGAGGAGCAGAGCTTACAAGTTCCTGTTGGTCCAGGTTAGCTGATTGAAAAACACAAGAACTGTCTAAACCTCGGTCTTCTTTAGTATGTTCAGAAATAAGATTCTGAGTTTCTTCAGCACAGGAAGCTTCTTACTGAATATTTATTTTCTGTTATTGTGAAGAAAGTTAGGGCTATTAACTAAGCTTATGAGGCGGACATAGAGAAATTTCTCTGGTGTCAAGTCAACCACACCAACCAACTCTCTTTTTGTATGATCCTTTTGGATCTGAGTTGTAAGCCTGATTTATAAAGGCTGAGGTAGGATCCATGTGTAGATTTGAGTGTAGGGCTATTGAGCCTGAGTTTGTAGGATCCTTGTGTGGATCTGAGTGTAGAGCTTTTCAGCCTGAGTTTGTAGGTCCCTTGTGTGGATCTGAGTGCAGGTCATGTGTGCCTGAGGTAGGTCCTTTCGCCTGAGGTAGGATCTTAATAGATCTGAGGTATGAGAGTGTTACTCTCTGAGTTATAGGGATAACCTCCATAGCCTGAGTTATAGGACTTGTGCTCAAGTCTAAGGTAGGTGGTCTTTTGGCCATTGAGTTGTAGGTGAAAGCTTGCTCTGAGGTAGGGCTTTGTTCCTGAGCTATAGGTCTTGGAGAAGACTGAGAGATCCTGAGGGATCTGTGTTGTAAGCTCTAAGGAGTCGAGTTTTGAGAAGATGCCTTGTCTAAAAAGATGTTAGAAAGGTGAGGGAAAGTAGACGTGCCCATAATCTGGGGAACCATTATAAATCTTGTGTGTGTTTTATGTGATTGTTTTGGAAGCATTATTAAACTCACCCACAAAACACTAAGTAGAGGGAAATTTATAAAAGACCAAAATCCTATTCAACCCCCCCCCCCCCACCATTTAGGTGATTGTCTATTTTGGAATTAAATACTTTCACCGGTCTCTCTTATCCCATGTTGTGCTAATTCTAACAACGTCCCTCCCGCAGGAAACACCTCGCGAGGATAGAGGCAGGGGCTCGGGCTTAGGACATATTTCCCCACACTTGTCCGAGGGAGCCGTCAGCTCCTCAGTCGTAGGATCTACCCTTCTCGCGATCCAGAGCATTTCTACCCTCCAGACTGGTGAGTCTCGGCTTCTCGCCTTTTCTTTTTTCCCGATCCTCCTTCATTTATGATTACCCTTATTTTTGCAGCTTCCATATCGGTGGCCGTCGACCGGGCTCCACAATTGTCGGCCTCTCATGGGTTGGCAAAAACCTTTGCGGCTCTCGACGGCGAGCCCTTTCAAGGACAACCAAGTATCTCCCGCCTGCACATCGATGCGGAAGATGTGCGACCTCAGGTGAGTTCCTATTCTCGCTTGTTCATCGCTTTCCGCCTACCTTCATAACCTTTTTTCATCCTTAGGCTTTTATGGTGTCTCCTCCTCAGACATGAACCTGAGTGTGGAGTACTCGCCTCCCCCTTCTACGTACAAGATCGTTGATTACCTGGGCGACCCTCGGGATTCCGAGGGGATGAAGACACGAGTGTATGAGCTGTTCCGGAAACACTCCCTGATGCTACGGGAGATCTTTGGCAGGGTGGACGAGGATAAGGACGAGATAGCGGCGCGCTTTGGTGGCTTGGATGGGAGGTGCCAAGAAGAAGGCGACAGGATGACCTAGCCCAGAGTGCACCTCACGTGGGCTGAGAAACTACTAAAGCGGGTCACAGAGCAGGCCGGTCTATCCTAGTAAGATCTTGTGGTGGTTTGCGAGTAAAACTACCCTCTCCTACCACCTCGATCCGGAGAGTGAGGCCGGGGTAGGTGGAAATGGATTCAATACTGAATCCGCCGCTCTCTTACTGCCAGCTTGCCGACCTGGGCCGTAATTACCTCCTGGGTCTCAGCTTGCATTTCGCGGTTATGAAAACCTGTCATTTCTTTTCTTCTTTTTCTTCTTTGGGGTGCTTTCCCCCCTTAACTGTTAATATTTGTGAATATTCGCCTGCTAATGGGTCTGCTTATGTTTATACGTATGTAAGATCTTCTCTCGCTCGCCTCTTAGATCGTTGTCGCTTAGATTTTATTGTGTTAGGACCATCATGAGTAAGTAGAAGGAATTTGTGGGGACAGGCTTGGGTATCGAAGCGTCGAACCACATTTTTGCAATCCGCACACCTCCCACCAAAAAGAAGTTTTCTTGCCTTTTCTCTCTCTATAAATACCACCTCTTCTCCACCTACCACATTAACTCCACTCTGCACTTTCTTCATTCTCGAGTTTTGATTCAGCTCACCGATATTCGCGAGAACTCCAACATTCTGCCTGCCTACTAGATCGCGAGATGGGAGGAGATGGTGGTAATGTTGATGGGTGAGGCAAGTGTGCGTGGAATTTTTCAGACTATGCCTTCCATTCTGCCAACCTCATCGAGAACAAGCACCTCTCGGTGGTCTCCAATTTCATCTTGCCCGGGTTCGATGTGAGACAACCGAGAGAGTCTAAGAAAATCAATGATATCTTTGACACTGAGCTTGCGAGCACCATTGCCCACTTCGACATGGGGCTGCGACTTACCCTGTGGCCTGAGATGCAATAGGTGTTGAAATATTTTTTGGTGGTTCCGGGCAACCTAACCCCGAACTCTGACATCATGGTGGTCGCGTTCGCCTGCTTCCTGCGAGAGGAGCAGATCGAGTTCAGTCTTACGGTCTTTCATAAGTTGTTCTCCTTCCGGGCGAACAAGGACGAAAATGCCCACTTCTCTAGCAAACAAGTGAAGGTGCAGGATATGGTGAACAAGAGCCATAATTGGCTAAGGAAATTTGTCTTCGTGAAGGGGGACTTCGACAATGTCCCCTTCTCGTTGGTGCAGCTCAGCGAGCCGAGCTACCTCCTCCCACCCTAGGGGCCACGAAGCTGACCTTTTTGGGTTCTTTGCGAGGAAGAACTTCGAGGTTGTGTTCCTTCGAAGGAACATGGACACCTTGGTTCCCATTGCTCACAGGGAAGGTAAGGCTACACACACTCGCCTCCCTTTCCCCTCACTTCAGGTTCTCATTGACCACTGATAACTGTAGGTGAGCGAGACCTCCCCCTGCACCCGCCATATGAGAGAGCTCAGATCGCTTCCGCCGGCCTCGACCTCGCAGAAGCGGCTACCGCTGCGTACCGCTAGGTCCCAACCCCCCTTTTACCCCAAAAGCGGGTCACTTGCAAATAGTCTCCTACAAATCCAACGTCAAAGAAGAGCTGGGGTAGAGAACCTTACGCTCCCCGGGAAAAAGGAAAAACACCGGCAAACTCGCTCCCCGAGGAGATCACGATGTCTCGAGCTCCCACCAGTACGACCCCTAGCGATGTCGCCGACACCTCTAAGTATCGAGATCAAGAGCCTGCCAACAAGCCTGTGCCGAGGGGACACAAAAACTTTGGCTACGACGAGAATCATCTTAACGAGCTCGGCAACCCCCTCCTGTTGTTGTACAAGGGGGTGAATAGGGCCTCAATCTCTACCATCCTACCATCCTGGCTGGAGCAGGACACCTCCAGCGGGGAGGCCTTCTCCTTCTCTTTTTGGCTTTACTCGCGTTTGGATGCTTCTATCTTCGATGAGGAGTCCGTGTGGATACTAGTGCATGAGAGCGTGCGAGCTCAGCTCCGTGACTTGGAGCTGGCCCATATGGTGGGTCGCCACTACATGCAGATGGAGAGGAACTCTGCGGCACACCTGAAGGATGCTACTAAGAAGGATCAAGCCCTTTGTCTCATGCTCAAGAAGGTGGAGCACCACAAGAAGAGGGTGGACTCCTCTGACGCCCTCCTTGCCGAGTACTAAGGAGGGGTGGCAAATCCCGAAACCCCTAACACCATTTTTCAGAGCCTTCTCGCGCTAAATCACCCTTTAATTGCTCTCTGCGGGAAGAGGAGATGGCCAAGCATCTCAACTCCCGGATCGCCGACCTGGAGAAGGAAAATGAGGAGCTGAAGGACCGAGTTCGGGAGTTGGAGTCTGCAGCTCTCCCACCCCCTCCAACAATAGTGCCAAGCTCTGACGTTACTCCGAGTATGAGATCGATGAGTTGCTATAGCTGAATTCGACCAAGGAGGGGAAGTACACCCTCCAGACGATGCAACGGGCTTGCCTGGTGACAAGCGAGGTCGTGGGGCTTTCGACAAAGGATGTGGTTCCATAGTAGTTCATCCCGATTCCGAAGTCGGGCTACTACTCCTACCTTCCCCTGTGAGGTAGCGTATCACCCCAAACCTAAAGAGCCCGCAAGCTGGGTTTGCCTTTGTTTGTTGAATATGTATATTTATTTTTGCTGTTATTTTGTAGTTTTGAACACGCGGGTCGAGCCCGCATTTTGTTACTATTGTTTATAAATTTACACACTATTTTATTGAATGGATGTTGGTTGATCTGGCTACCATTACTGTTACTTATAATCTTTCTTTTTTCTTCTCTTTTTTTTCTTTTATTCGTGACCTGGCTTTTCCTCTCGCTCGCTGCGTCTGAATCCAAACTTCGATAGTGCGTCCGCGCAATTCTTAAGTACTTAGCATGAAGAGTGACGAGTCCTTTGGAAACCGGCCCATGAGTGGCGAATCGCCCCTTCATCCAGGGAGCTTTTACCGTGGTGCCCACGAGTTCTAGGTTTAGGCACCTTCCATCCTGCGCCATGGGTGCTCAGCTCGTGCAAGCCATGTCTCACTCGGTTAAGATGTTGGCTGAAGAACTCGCGAGCACCCCGCACGGCTGGGGCCTAGGGTCCATGGGATTTCCGTGGTATCTCCCCTCATGTAAGCTCATGGCTTGGGTTGCCTCACAGATGTTGGGGGGGGGGGACTTGCAGAGGGGCGAGACCCAGCTCGCTTAGAGTGTTCGCCTGGGGTGTTTTCCTGGAGTTCTCTCTTTAAGAGCTCACCATGAGAGCTCGCCCTTGGAGATACTCGTTCCTCTGATTCTCCATTTTGACAAGCCATCAGGAGTTCTTACCCCTCCTGTCAGCATTGTGGCAGGTGTTGGCGGCAATTTTGACTTTCACTTGGACAGTTACCGCGCGCTACCACCGACCCAATCAGCTAATAGGAGTCTGATGGCGGGTGTTGATCATCAACCGGGATTTTCACTTGGCCAGTCACGGGGCGCTATCACCGGCCCAATCAGCTAATAGGAGCCTGACGACGGGTATTGAACATCAATCGGGCTTTTCATTTGGCCAGTCACCGGGCGCTACCACCGACCCAATCAACTTATAGGAGCCTGACGGCGGGTGTTAAACATCAACTTGGATTTTCACTTGGTTAGTCATCGGGCACTACCACCGACCCAATCAATTAATAGGAGCCTTACAACGGGTGTTGAATATCAACCGAGCTTTTCACTTGGTCAGTCACCGGGCACTACCACCGGCACAATTAGCTAATAGGAGCCTAACGACGGGTGTTGAACATCAACCGGGCTTTTCACTTGTCTAATCATTGGGCGCTACCACATGCCCAATCAACTAATAGGAGCCTAACAATGGGTGTTGAACATCAACCAGAATTTTCACTTGGCCAGTTACTGGGCACTACCACTGGCCCAATCAGCTAATAGGAGCCTGATGGCGGGCGTTGAACATCAACCGGGCTTTTCACTTGGCCAGTCACCTCACTCTATGAAAGAAAAGGGATAGATACTACTCTAGAGGGGGGTGAATAGAGTAATCAAAAATTATACTAGCAAAGTTGACTGTCTACTCTAACTCCCTTGGAGTTAATTGCGGAATGAAGGTTATAGATATTTGAGATGAAACCCTAAAGCCTAACACAAGTGTTGTGCACAAAAGGCAGCCAACTGTAATTACAGTAAAGGCTTGGAATCCTAAACAGCAACTAGCAATCCTAGTTAAAATCTAATCACAGCCAATCAGCACAGAGAATTAATTAAACAATCCAGACGATACAAGGAATTTATAGTTGTTCCCCAAACAACATGGGTACGTCCACTCTTCTACCAACAAGGTAGGAATCCACTCAGGTTTTTGATCAGGTGCCCTGCCACCAACAAGATCTGCTTCAGGTAGATCTAGAAACCCTTTAGACTTTTGACCAGGTGTCTAAAAACCAACACAGGTTTTTGATCAGGTGCCCTGCCACCAAGGTATACTTTTGAAGGGAGTAATAACCCTTTATAGGAGGGAGAAAGGAGGTTAAGATGTCTTCTCTATTTTACAATAGATTAGAGAAGCATAAGAACTTGCACTGAGCTAGAAAGCTCTAAAGAGTCAAGGCTCCCCCTGGCTAAAAGAACGTCCAGGTGAAGTCTTGCTTCAATGCAGAAACACTTCAGAAAATCTGAAGGAAAAATCTACATGAAGATAAAGAATATGAAATGAAAATTCTTCTTCAGGCAGCTATCTTCTTCTTCTTCTTCAAAAAGCTCTGAGTGAAAATCTTCCTATAAGCAAGAGAACTCAGGTTGAAGAAGAGTGAAGAGCTAAAACTTCTTCTCAGTTAGATGTGAACGAGCTGAGAGCAGTTGTAAACTGTAATTTGTAAGCTTGAATGCTGCTGTTAGCTTTTGAACTCCTTTTTCCTGAATGAACTGGTTTTTGGCTATATGAACTAGTTGATTTCTTTCTCCAAAGAATTCTTTATATAACAGCAGCAGCAACAACGGCTCTAATTTGAGTTTGAATCTTGTCTTCTACTAAAATCTGCAAGCTAGGCTGCAAATAGCATAAAGCAAAAACACATACTGCAGACAGATATCCTATGAGAGGATAAAGCTTTCTAAGAAGCTATAAATAACTCTAATAAAATAATACTAGAGAAAGTCACATCAGAAGAGACTCTTTACAGCCAGAAAAGACTTTCTGAGTCTAACGGCTATAAAGGACAGCTTGGCAGATAAAGCAGAAATCATATCTCAGCTAATAAGACAAACAACTTTGTTAGAAAAAGATTAGCTCATGCATAAGGAATGGAGCAGATATTGCATGGAAATAATATCTCAACTTTATTCAAATAATTTTTTATAAAATATGCCAAAATAAATATGAAATAAATCACATCATAGACGATGACAAAATTACTCAAGACATACAGCAAAACGTCGAACGACCCTCGGAGATCGTCGACCGAAGCACAGTGATCGTCGACCTATCAGACAGATAGTCGAACGATCCAGATAGTCGAACTATCAAAGAAGATAGTCGAACTACCACAACAGATAGTTGAACTATTAGGACAGATAGTCGAGCTATCAGATGGTCGATCTATCAGGACAGATAGTCGAACTACCAAACAAAACAGATAGTCGACCTATCAAACAGATAGTCGAACTATCGAAGAAAACAGATAGTAGACCTATCAACAGATAGTCGAGCTATCAACCAAAACAGGTAGTCGACCTATCAACAGATAGTTGAACTATCAGATAGTTGAACTATCCAAGCAGATAGTCGAACTATCAAAGAGAACAGATAGTCGACCTATCAAACAGATAGTCGAACTATCACAGAAAGCAGATAGTCGACCTATCAACAGATAGTCGAGCCATCAACCAAAACAGATATTCGACCTATCAACAGATAGTCGAACTATCAAATAGTTGAACTATCCAAGCAGATAGTCGAACTATCAAAGAGAACAGATAGTCGACCTATCAAACAGATAGTCGAACTATCACAGAAAGCAGATAGTCGACCTATCAACAGATAATCGAGCTATCAACGCGGACAGATAGTCGACCTATCAAACAGATAGTCGAACTATCAGATAGTTGAACTATCCAAGCAGATAGTCAAACTATCAAACACAACAGATAGTCGACTTATCAAACAGATAGTCGAACTATCAACGCAGACAGAACGTCGACCAACTGATAGACGATCGTCGAACAGTCGATAGACGATAGTCGAGCGGCGTTCGACCATAGTCGAACGAAAAACAACTTAACCAAATTTACTTCTGGAAAAGTGACGCCTCTAAAACTAGAGCAACAAACTAAACAACTAACCTTTGACCATAGATAAATCTTGGGTCAAGAGACAGAAAGAGAAGACTGAACTTAAATCAAAACTAGGGTACCAACAATCTCCCCCTATTTGAGTTAAGTCTCTCAACAATTAAATACAAAACTAAATACTGAAAATAAATAAAATGCATGAAGAGAAATAACTAAGCAGATAACATCAATCAATCAGATAAGCAAATAACTGTTAATTAATGAAATTTTAAGATGCTTCAGAATTAGGTTTAGGTTTAGAAGAACTAGGAATGAAAGTAATTTTTCTAGAAGGATTTAGAGCTTCTCTCCTTGACAACTTCAGGTCTTGCTCTCCAATGATTTTTGATTCTGACGCTCTTGGGACAACTGCCTCGGGATGCTTTTCCATGTATTTTGAAGGATCAAATACCTCAGGTCTAACCTGGAATTTATCGAGCTCCTTCATTCTGAATTTTGACATAGTGGTTAATCCTGCAGTGTCTTTGCCTTCATCTTTAGCTTTCTTAATTTGGGCTGAACCCACAAGTTCAAGAAAACGAGCCATCCTGAAATTAGGATCAAGCTCTGGGCTTTCATACACATTTTTAGAAGATGTATGAACATGTTTCACAGCTTTAAACTTAATAGACAAGTCTAGCAGACTTTCAGCTGGCTCTTTATCCTGAATAACTAGATAAGAAGGAGGAGCAGACTCAGCAAATATCTTGCTAGATTTTTCAGAGAAAATAATTTGCTTACCTTTTGAAACAGCCTTCACAGCATGATCTGGCTTTGGAGAGGTTGAGCTCTTGAGTTCTTTGGAAGGAGGAGGAGAGAAAGTTGGTCTTTGATACACCACCTCCTTTACTTATTCCTTAACATCAGCATCAAGTCTATGATAGCCAGATTGAGTTTTACCTTGATATCCTTGAGAACTTCTCCTTTGTGATGACTGAGATGGGTTGAACATGTCAGACTGAGCAGCAAGGTTTGCAGATAGGTTTCCAGAGGCTCCTGCACTGGGAGGTGGAGGAGGAGGACCTCTAGGAGTCCATCTTGGGATAGGACTGTCATACCTCTTTGACTTCTTCCTTTGCTTCTGCTGATTTTTAGAAAACGCCATCCAGTGCTGGAAATCTTTTGATTTAGGATCAATGCCTTTCAGGATATAATAGGGAGTATCATTATCTGGATTTGGAGGAGGAGGAGCCACAGCTTTCCTTTTCTTTTTAGCAGATCTTTTTCTTTTAGACTCATCAGATTCATCAGAATCAATATCATCCTCAGAATTTGAAGAAATAGGAAGATCATATGGATCAATTGCCTCTTGCACAGCTCTTTCCTTTTCTTTTAGGGCAGCTTTTTCTAATTCTTCTTCCATGGTATCCTGTGCCAGGAGAGCATCTAAATCCAATCCAGGGGAATCATCCCATATAGTAGACTTTTTAATTTGAGCATCTGAAGCCTCTTCTTGTTGATTAGAAACTGTCATGGTGACCAGTTCTACTTGCACTACTAGCTGAGCTGGCTGAGCAGCCTCAGAAACTTGAGCAACTGGTTCTGGTTCAGTTTGAACTTCTGTAGCTGGTTGGAGATCAGGCTCTTGAACATCTAATACTTCTTCCATTTTATCTGTAATATTATGAATAAAATTTTGCTAAATGACATCGAAGCATTTCTTCCAGGTATTCCCAAACTATCATATCAGTTATCAAGTCTAAAAAGTGAGTAAAAGGGATACCTTAAGAATTGTCCTTTGAGTGTCCTAACTCCCATAATTCATCTAGAAAGGAAGTGATAACTCCTTCTAGGTATAGGGCGACCAGGGGAGTAGAACATTCTTCTAGGCAAACTTTGACAATGAATTCAGACTTCATTAAGGCATCAGAAATTTCTTTTTCAGACAAACTTTGAGGAGCTGATTCTTCTATTTCTTTCTCTACAACTGCAGGAGGATCTGCTGGAGGGGAGGCCAAGGGCAGCTCAGAGACATCTTCATTAAGCATCTCCCCTGCCTGATTTCAGTAGATACTGAAACCAGGCCCCTAGATGAAGAGGGCTCAGCAGATTTTGAGAGTGCTCGGATGACAGCAGTCAAAGAAGAGATGGAGGATGCAAGGGGAGCAATTGCCTCTTCAATCATAATATTGATCGAAGGAGTAATTAACTCTAAGATACTAGAAATGAATGCTGGAGTGATTTCAAATGATGAAGGGGGAATCTCAGTGGATGGATGATCAGCAGGAATGGTGTATTCTTGATGAACTGGAGAATGAACTGGAGATGGATGGGTGGATGCAAGATGATCAATGTGATCTGAAGAAGGAATTGGTGACTGAGGAGGAGTAGAAATCTCAGAAACCAATAAATCAAAACTGGGATGTAAGATCCCAGCAAGATGAGAAGGGAGAGGAGATGCAGGAGGTGATGCATGGAGAATTGTAGATGAATCAGGAAGATGAGAAGCAGAAGGTCGTACTTCAATTGAAGTTGATGGAACTTCAACTGAGGTAGACGGTAATGCAGATGAAGAAGATGGAAGGGAGAGATTTGCTGAGCCAGCTTCTTGTAGGAGAGGAGTGTTCGAGGCAGTCCTGGTGCTCTCAGATGCAGCTGGAGCAACCCCTGCTGGAGCGGGCTTCAGAAAAGTCCTTTTCCACTTGGCGAACAAGGTTGGATCCATCTTCTTGCTGGCATTGATGGAGGTAGCAGCTGAAACTAACAAATGGGGATATTTTTCCTTCAGAAAAATCTCAACCACCCTACCCAGGGTGAATTCTTTCTTGCTGTTCTTTTTCCTTATTAAATCAAACAATACTCCTGCCCAGTTAATCTTCTTTTTGTTCACAATTGCACACATTAGGGCAAACTGTTGCCTTGTAATGTTGTCATGGGCAGAGTGCTTTCCCAGTAGCACTTTTCCGACGAGTTCAGCAAGGAACTTAATCTTAAATGGAAAATTCACCTTAAGCAGCTTAGAGGGAATACCTTCGGCATGTCCCAACTCTGTCAGCATTCTCCCAAACTCTGGGGTATCTTGCTCGTAATCTTCTTCCCCATTTACCAATCCAAAAATTTCAGTTAAAATGACGGGAGTCAACGTTACCTCTTCTCTGCCAATTGCTCCGGTCATAGAATCGTCATTTGAAGACGAAGTAAATGCCCATTCTTTGATCTCTTGAATGTTTATCTTTATCCTGGAGGACATGAGCTTTTCCAAACCTTGATCTTTGCATAGATTGAGAATTTCCACTATTCCAGATTCGCAGCAACTGAAAGAATCGAAATCCACACTGAAGCCTACATCGAACTTCACCACTGTCAGGAGCGCTGGAGCTATCGCCATTGAAGGGGCTGGAGAAGACGAGGGAGGCGGCGAAGGCGAAACGACAGAAATCGCGAGACAAAGAGCAAGCAGGAAGACGAAATACGAGAAGACGCTCTCTGTCGACGATAAAAAGAAAGATCTCTTAACCTAGGTCAACCATCGACTTTATATTAAAACAACGATCGTCGATCTATTTAAAAGATACTGGAGACGACGGTCGAACGGTCGTTCGACGATCGTTCCTGAAGCAGAGTAGTCGATCCATCGTTCGACTATTTCTATCTTCACAAACAACAAGCTGTCGTCAACCATAGATCGACGATAGGCTCGACCTGTTCGACGATCTTCGAACGCCGGTCGACGATCTTCAAGCAGATAAGCTATCATCAACCATAGGTCGACGATAGGCTTGATCTTATCGACTATCTTCAAGCGTCGTTCGACGATCTTCAAACAGGTTTCAATAAGGCAGACGTCACACTTAGTCTCTTCCATTAATCATGCCTAGTTAAACCAAAAAGAACAGATGCTTCTATTCATCTAAGGGCTTGGTGAATATATCACCTCTCTAAAGGTCTGTGGATATGAACTCAAGGCTGATCTTGTTCTTTTCCACACAATCTCTCGGGAAATGGTGCCGGATCTCAATGTGTTTCGTTCTAGAGTGGTGCACAGGATGTTGTGCAATAGAGATAGTACTGGTACTATCACACATGATTTTTTTGTTCTTGTGTGAGTACCCATAATCCAAAAGCTGGTTTTGTATCCACAGGATCTGTGAACAACAACTAGCAGCTGCTATATATTCATCTTCTGCAGTTGAAGTTGAGACAGAAGCCTGCTTCTTACAGAACCAAGAGACCAATCTCTCTCCCAGGAATTGACAAGTTCCTGAGGTACTTTTCCTGTCAACTCGACAACCAGCATAATCAGAATCAGAGTATCCAATTAACTCAAACTCTGATTCAGCTGGGTACCAAAGTCCTAGATTTGGACATCCCTTCAGGTATCTCAAGATTCTCTTGAGTAGAATCAGATGAGATTCCTTGGGGTTGACCTAGAATCTAGCACAAAGGCATGTAGCAAACATTATATCTGGCCTACTTGCAGTTAAATACAATAGGGAACCAACAATGGCCCTATAATTCTTTTGATCAACAGGCTTTCCCTGATCATCAGAATCTATAACTACATTAGTAGCCATAGGTGTATGCATTGCTGAAGCATCAGCCATCCCAAACTTCTTTACCAATTCCTTGGCATATTTGGATTGGGAGATGAAGATGCCATCAGCATCTTGCTTTACTTGGAGAACAAGAAAGTAAGACAGCTCACCCATACTACTCATCTTAAACTTAGAATGCATCAAGTCAAAGAACTTTTTGCATAGTTTGGGATCATTGGAACCAAAAATAATGTCATCCATATACACTTGAACTAACAGGATTGTGTCCTTGTGGTGCTTGACGAAAAGGGTTCTATCAACTACTCCCCTAATAAAGTTGTGCTCTAACAGGAAACTAGTTAGAGTCTCATACCAGGCTCTGGGTGCTTGTTTGAGTCCATAAAGAGCTTTTTGCAACTTGAAAACATGTGAGGGCTGAGTTGAAGAAACAAACCCGGGTGGTTGTTCAACAAATACCTCTTCCCTTACCTCACCACTTAGAAAGGCACTTTTGACATCCATCTGAAAAACTTTAAACTTCATATAGGCTGCAAAGGCTAGAAATATCCTTATTGCCTCTAGCCTTGCAACAGGAGCAAAGGTTTGGTCATAATCTATACCTTCCTCCTGTCTGTAGCCCTGAGCTACAAGCCTAGCTTTGTTCCTTACAATGATTCCATTTGCATCCAACTTGTTTCTATACACCCACTTGGTGCCTATGATCAGTTGGCCTTTAGGTCTTGGAACCAAAGTCCATACTTTACATCTTTCAAACTGATTGAGTTCCTCTTGCATAGCAATGATCCAGTGGGGATCTAGCTCAGCATCTTTAATGGTGAGGGGCTCAATCTGTGAAAGGAAACAAGCATGCATCACATCTTGTCTTAACTGATGTCTTGTTTGAACACCAGCTGATATGTCTCCTATCACTTGAGATGTAGGATGATCTCTAAGTGTGACAACATCAGCAGGTGGGATGTGATCTTCAGCAATAGTTGGGATTAATTCCTCAGGAGGAATTTGATCTATTATTGGTGGTACAGCAACAACTTCTGCAAGGTCTTCATCACTGTCTGATTCAGTGATATGAAGAGTTGAAAGATGGAGAATCTCTTGAGTGACATCTTTGCTAGATTCTGGTACCTGTAATGAACTTGAGGAAGGGGAAGTTTCCTTCTTCTTGTAAAACATTTGAGATTCATCAAAGGACACATGAACAGACTCTTCAATTTTAGAAGAAGATTTATTAAATACCATATATGCTTTGCTTACTTGGGAATATCCAAGAAAAATTCCCATTGAAGCTTTTTCTTCAAACTTTCTAAGGTATTCTTTATTATTATTATGAATGTAAACTACACAACCAAATACTCTAAAATAATTTATTTTAGGTTTCTTTCCTTTAAGCAACTCATAAGGAGTTTTACACTTAAGCTTGTGTATCAGACTTCTATTCAAGACATAGTTGGCTGTACTAACAGCTTCTGCCCAATAGGAAAGAGGCATATTAGCATCTGCCAACAATGTGCCAGCAGCTTCAATCAGGGTTCTATTCTTTCTTTCAACTACACCATTTTGTTGGGGAGTTCTAGGAGCTGAGAAGCTATGTTTGATATCTTCTCTCTCACAGAATTCTTGCATGAGAAGAGAGTCAAACTCAGTACCATGATCACTTCTGATCAGGGCCACATGAGTAGAGTACTCAGTCTGCACACATAATAGAAAATCTGTAAGGGCTTTGAATTTATCAGCCTTAGTTCTCAGAAAGAACACCCAAGTGAACCTAGAGAAGTCATCTACAATGACTAGGGTGTAATACTTCCCTCCTAAACTCTATACATTTATTGGGCCAAATAGGTCCAAATGTAATAAATACAGGATTCTAGGAGAATCACTTTTATTTACTGATTTAAATGAATTCTTGGTTTGCTTGCCTAATTGACAAGCCTTGCATAGGCTCTCCTTCTTGTAGGGGCAAGAAGGTAAACCTCTAACAAGGTTGTGTTTAGATAACCTAGATATATTATTGAGGTTAACATGGCTAAGCCTTTTATGCCATAAAGTATTGTTATTTGTTACTTCATTAAATAAGCAGATTTCAGAGTGAGTTGAGTTAAAATCTACTAAGTAATATTACCTTGTCTAATACCTACTAACACAATATTATTATTTAAAGTAATATTACAAAGAGAGTTAGAAAATGATACCTGGCATCCAGCATCACATAACTGACTTACTGAAATGAGATTATGCTTCAGTCCAGTTACATAAGCAACTCTCTTGAATGTTACAGCTCCAATTGTCATCCTGCCATAGCCTTCAGTTTGACCACAGCTTGAATCTCCAAAGATCACCTTTGGGCCAAGCTTGGCCTTGAACCTTGACAGATGTTCTTTATTTCCTGTCATATGCTTGGAGCAACCACTATCCAAATACCACTTATTCTGAGTGATAGGATAGGTCTTTACCTGTAGAAAGATAAGTTAAACATTGTGGACCCAGGTAACCTTGGGTCCCTTATTTTTCACATAAGTAAAACTGGAAATAAATGAATAAGCAGGTTAAGGGTGATAACCTAACGGGTAAGATCTCCTAGGTGGGATTCTCCATGCAGATGATGGGTCAATGAACCTAGGGTTTCTATTTACATTCGGGTTCCTAAAGTTCTGGTTGAAGTTTTCAAATTCATGTTGAAAACGTCGATCAGCGTTCGACGATGGGTGCCCAGATCGTCGATCTCCGTTCGACTACTGGGCCTGCGATCGTCGAGCAGTGTTCGACGCTCTTTGTATTTCCTTAAATTTTTGTTTTCTTTTCTCTCTCTTAGCTTTATTTAAAGCTTTATTAACCTAATTAACTTGCTTAGTGTTCTTTATCCCATCAGCTGAGATAAAGTTCACTGGAGTTGAAAGATGGTTTTTAAGAATGATTTGGGGTTCACTAGAAGATGCTCCTAAGCCTAATTTATTATTGCCTGACCTAGTGTTAGACATGCTGGTTATTTCAAGCAACTTAAGGCTTCTACCATTCAGAGATTCTTCTAACCTTTTGGACTTAGCTAATTCATTCTTAAGGAATTTTATTTCTTCACTAGAATTAGTGAGTTCTGCTGTTAACCTAATGTTTTCATTAGAAATTAATTCAGATTCAGCTAGTTTATTTCTAAGCTCTTTTATTTCCTTTTTAGAACTAATTAAATCTAAACATAAAGATTTAAAATCTGATTTAAATTCATCAGATGTAAAATCGTAAGAAGACAATACCTCATCTTCTGTTGGCATTTCTTCATCAGAATCTGAACTCTCTACAGCTTAGTGATTGTTGCAGGCATCAATTGCCATCAGGCAAACTTCCTTTGCCTTATTTTCTTCCTCATCCTCACTGGAGCTTGAGGAGGAAGATTCCTCATCATAACCTCTCTCCTTCTTTTTGTTCTTGTAGGAGGATGGCTTGGAATGCTTCCTGTGCTGATCCTTGTCCTTCCTTTTCTCTTTATTCTTTTCCTCTGGATAGTCTGGAAGAATATGTCCAGGCTTCCTGCAACCATAGCAAATTATTTCCTTAGTAGGAGTACGATCATACCTTGGTTTTTCTTCATATTTTGAAGATTTCTTTCTGAATTCTTTCCTTCCCATCTTGAGAAACCTTTTGGAAAATAATGCCATCAGTTCCTCATTGGACTAGCTTCCTTCAGAAACATCAGCAGCTTTGAGAGCAAGGGTTTGCTCTTTTCTTGTGGGAGTTGGAGTCTTTGCTTCAGCCTCAGCTTCCCTAGACTTCAGCACTTACTCAAAGGACTTGAGCTTGCCAAGGAGGGCTTCTGTTGAGATTTCTGTTGTGCTTCTGGCCTCCTTGATAGGCCAGATCCTCAGATCCCATGTGCTAGGGAAGCACATAAGAATCTTATCATTGACCTCTGTCAATGAAATATCCTTATCAAGAGTCCTCAGCTCATTGATGATTGAGTTGAGCCTTGTGTACATTGCTTCAACTGATTCAGCATCAGTTTTCTTGAAGTTTTCATACTGGGAGATAAGGTTGGACCTTCTGTCCTTCCTTTCATCAGCTGAACCAGCTACAATCTAGTTCAGTGTATCCCACATTTCTTTTGCTGAGGAGCAGTCAGCAACCTTCTAGAATACTTCATCAGACATTGTCTGAGCCAGAATGTTCATTGCCTTAGTATTTGCTATCTTTGCCTTTTTGTATTCATCATTGTAATCTGGAGGAGGCACTGCACTCATATCAGTTGATGATGAAGCAGTAGCTGCAGTAGGTGCTCTTGGTGGTCCTGTCAAAATAGAAGCAAAAATACTGTCATCAATAGAGTTTATATATAACTTAATCCTTACCTTCCAGATGCTAAACTTAGCTAGTTGCATGTTGGAGGTCTAGTGCTAGAGTAATCCTTGGACTGGGCCATGATAGTGAAAGTGAATATCTATAATCCTTGGTATCTATCAGGATCTTGTGACTTAGGTGTTAGCCTATACAGTCAGACAACCTCCCTCTGATACCAATTGAAAGAAAAGGGATAGATACTACTCTAGAGGGGTGAATAGAGTAATCAAAAATTGTACTAGTAAAGTTGACTGTCTACTCAACTCCCTTGGAGTTAATTGCGGAATGAAGGTTATAGATATTTGAGATGAAACCCTAAAGCCTAACACAAGTGTTGTGCAGAAAAGGCAGCCAACTGTAATTACAGTTAAGGCTTGGAATCCTAAACAGCAACTAGCAATCCTAGTTAAAATCTAATCACAGCCAATTAACACAGAGAATTAATTAAACAATCCAGACGACACAAGGAATTTATAGTGGTTCCCCCAACAACTTGGGTACGTCCACTCTTCTACCAACAAGGTAGGAATCCACTCAGGTTTTTAATCAGGTGCCCTGCCACCAACAAGATCTGCTTCAGGTAGATCTAGAAACCCTTTAGACTTTTGACCAGGTGTCTAAAAACCAACACAGGTTTTTGATCAGGTGCCCTGCCACCAAGGTATACTTTTGAAGGGAGTAATAACCCTTTACAGGAGGGAGAAAGGAGGTTAAGATGTCTTCTCTATTTTACAATAGATTAGAGAAGCACAAGAACTTGCACTGAGCTAGAAAGCTCTAAAGAGTCAAGGCTCCCCTTGGCTAAAAGAACGTCCAGGTGAAGTCTTGCTTCAATGCAGAAACACTTAAGAAAATCTGAAGGAAAAAGCTACAAGAAGATAAAAAATATGAAATGAAAATTCTTCTTCTGGCAGTTATCTTCTTCTTCTTCTTCAAAAAGCTCTGAGTGAAAATCTTCCTATAAGCAGGAGAACTCAGGTTGAAGAAGAGTGAAGAGCTAAAACTTCTTCTCAGTTGGATGTGAACGAGCTGAGAGCAGTTGTAAATTATAATTTGTAAGCTTGAATGCTGCTATTAGCTTTTGAACTCCTTTTTCCTGAATGAACTGGTTTTTGGCTATATGAACTAGTTGATTTCTTTCTCCAAAGAATTCTTTATATAACAGCAGCAGCAACGGCTCTAATTTGAGTTGGAATCTTGTCTTCTACTGAAATCTGCAAGCTGGGCTGCAAATAGAATAAAGCAAAAACATATACTGCAGACAGATATCCTATGAGAGGATAAAGCTTTCTAAGAAGCTGCAAATAACTCTGATAAAATAATACTAGAGAAAGTCACATCAAAAGAGACTCTTTACAGCCAGAAAAGACTTTCTGAGTCTAACGGCTATAAAGGACAGCCTGACAGATAAAGCAGAAATCATATCTCAGCTAATAAGACAAACAACTTTGTTAGAAAAAGATTGGCTCATGCATAAGGAATGGAGCAGATATTGCATGGAAATAATATCTCAACTTTATTCAAATAATTTTTTATAAAATATGCCAAAATAAATATGAAATAAATCACATCATAGACGATGACAAAATTACTCAAGACATACAGCAAAACGTCGAACGACCCTCGGAGATCGTCGACCGAAGCACAGAGATCGTCGACCTATCAGACAGATAGTCGAACGATCCAGATAGTCGAACTATCAAAGAAGATAGTCGAACTACCACAATAGATAGTCAAACTATCAGGACAGATAGTCGAGCTATCAGATGGTCGATCTATCAGGACAGATAGTCGAACTACCAAACAAAACAGATAGTTGACCTATCAAACAGATAGTCGAACTATCGAAGAAAATAGATAGTCAACCTATCAACAGATAGTCGAGCTATCAACCAAAACAGATAGTCGACCTATCAACAGATAGTCGAACTATCAGATAGTTGAACTATCCAAGAAGATAGTCGAACTATCAAAGAGAACAGATAGTCGACCTATCAAACAGATAGTCGAACTATCACAGAAAGCAGATAGTCGACCTATCAACAGATAGTCGAGCTATCAACCAAAATAGATAGTCGACCTATCAACAGATAGTCGAACTATCAGTTAGTTGAGCTATCCAAGCAGATAGTCGAACTATCAAAGAGAACAGATAGTCAACCTATCAAACAGATAGTCGAACTATCACAGAAAGCAGATAGTCGACCTATCAACAGATAGTCGAGCTATCAACGCGGATAGATAGTCGACCTATCAAACAGATAGTCGAACTATCAGATAGTTGAACTATCCAAGCAGATAGTCGAACTATCAAACACAACAGATAGTCGACCTATCAAATAGATAGTCGAACTATCAACGCAGACAGAACGTCGACCAACTGATAGACGATCGTCGAACAGTCGATAGACGATAGTCGAGCGGCGTTCGACCATAGTCGAACGAAAAACAACTTAACCAAATTTACATCTGGAAAAGTGACGTCTCTAAAACTAGAGCAACAAACTAAACAACTAACCATTGACCATAGATAAATCTTGGGTCAAGAGACAGAAAGAGAAGACTGAACTCAAATCAAAACTAGGGTACCAACACGGTACCACCGGCCCAATCAGCGAATAGGAGCTTGACAGCGGGTGTTGAACATCAACCGGGCTTTTTACTTGGCCAGTCACTCTACACATTCATTATATCAAGTAGTTTGATCATCGAAGATAGACAAAAGTGTAGAAAAGTACTGTTTTATTATTTAATTTCATGGGTAGAAGTGCTTCAGGTCATCGCAGCTCCAGGCATGACTAAGGGGCTCCCCCTCGACATTATGGAGGTAGTATCTCATCGACTTCAAGGATTCTATAATTAGATAGGGTCCCTCCCAATTTGGGTTCATCTTTCCGACGGTCGCCGACCTTCTGACGGCATCGACCTTTTTCAAGACTAAGTCCCCCTTTACGAATTTCTTCATCCAAACATGCTTGTCAGAGTACTTGGCCATCTGCCGCTTGACTTCTTCCTGCTGAATCATTGTCAGGTCACGCAACTCCTCTACAAGATCTTGGGAGAGTCATAACTCATTCTCATTCTCGACCCTCCATTCTTCACTACCTTACCCTATCTCCACTACTCGTAGCGTCTGAATCTCAAACTCTTTTGGGAGGACCACCTCATAGCCGTGGGAGAGCTTGAATGGAGTCTCCCTAGTGGTCGTGTTGGGTATGGTCCTCAATGCCCAAAGGATCGAAGTGAGTTACTAAACTCAGATTCCCTCAAATTCTCCACATTCTTCTTTAAAAAGTTTACTATAATCTTATTTCCACCTCTACATGTTGGTGATCGCTTTTCGCTAGAGAAAAGAGAGCCGAACTAGCAATCCAACTAGGCAAGTATACCTATCGAATTGTAGCTAGGGGACACAAGTGTTGTATTAAAATCCGGGAATCGTTGAGTAATCTTACTCACACGAAAACTATTATCTTATCGAAGGATGATTATAGGGTTTAAGAGAAAGCTAATTGTGATTAAGAAAAGAAATATTGCGCTAAAAAGAGAACTACTTGCTGAAAAATAGAGAGCTATTAAAAATGATCACAACAAAGTGTTGAAACAATGAAATTGAAAAGCACTCGATCGAGAATCACCTCGGCAAAAGTTGATTAAAAAATGCGATAATAAACCCTAACTTAAAAGGGTAAAGGTAATTGACCATGGAGGTTCATAAAGCTTGAACACGCTTCTCTCGAAGTCATGCCCAACTGAGTTTAGGAAGGCCCGACCGAACTCTCGTCCAAATCGGAGACCTAAAGCTCGCTTTACGCGGTGAACCCCACTATTGGATTTCACTCCAATCTGGGAGATTTAACGTCTGCTTCTCTCAAGGGGTGTGTGCAACTCTCTTTACTCTTGAGTGTTCACTTCAAACTATAATCCTCTCGGCTAGCTAAGAGTGAAAACAAAGATGGAAATTATATATCGATGATATAACTACACACATGAATAATTTAGAGTAAATCGAAGGCCTAAACCCTAAAAGGGATAAGTAAACTTAAAGCATCATAAATTAATCAACTCGAACCTCAGATCATCATGATCGAGTATAAGGAGGATTAGTTAATCATGGAGAAATGGAGGAAAAGAGATGGGTAGAAGAACATTAAGAACACAAAGCAAAAGGTGCACTTTATATTAATAGTAAAAGAGAGTTACAATTGGAAATAAAGGTTTACAATTGCATGGAAATTAAAAATCTAAACTAGCATTAACACTAAGCAACAAAAGAAGTTACAAAAACTATAACAAAAGAGTACACTAAGCTAGGGATAAGAAAAGCATAAAATGAGAGAGAGAGAGCATGAAAAACACTAAGAAACAAAAGGGCAGCACCTCCCCTCTCAACCCAAAAACTTCTATGGACACAAGGGGGAACCACCGAATTTATAGAATTTCTCACAGGTTGGTCACGCCCCCTGTCACGGCCAGGGAGGGTGTGTTAGGGGGGCGTGTCACGTACGGAGTTGACCTTAGGATCTGGATTCTGGCGGGAATGATGATTGCTTTTGTATAATGGTGGACACGACCGTGTAGGGGGGCATGTCATTTCTATTGGCATGCAGGGGAAAAAATCTTTAAATGTGGCAGCAGGCTTCGGGATTAGGGTGACACGGCAAGGAGGGAGTGTCAGGGGGGTGTGTTAGGTGTTTTTTTCTCGGGAACTGGCTTTTGGCATCAAACTTCCTCAGGATAGGGTTACACGCCCTGTGACACTCCCAGGGTGGAAGTGTCAGGGGGGCGTGTCAGGTCATTTTTGGCCGAAAGCTCTTAAAACCTACAAAAAGAGAAGAAAACATTAGTCGAAATAAAATATACAAAAGGAGGCCAACAAATAAGCTTACCAGACATGATTTGTGTATTAAAAACTAGAAAATACCCTAATAGTTTAGACTACAAAACTTACTATCAAATTCCCTCAAGCTTAAGCTTTGCTTGTCCCCAAGCAAAGATATTTAACTAGCTAACCATAAAAAGTGACTAAACAAAAAGTTCTAATTATACTTACATAAGTATTATGCGAAATTCTAAGTAGGGAGAAGGTGAAACGTAAACCTAAAACAATTACTTGAACATGGTTTAACAATTTATAATCTTTACTAACGAAAATAAATCATCCAAAATTTTAACAAAATTCTTTAAAAAAATTTAAATAAAGCAACAAAATGAAAAAATGCATTGAGTTGTTACTAAATCCAAGCAACACATTATAACTATATCAATTAAATAACAAAAATCTATATTTAAATCCAAAACTAATACTGATTTACTTTTCTTCTTTACTTAGCTAATAAATAAAATTCAAAAACATGAATCAAAAGGACTTATTAGGACCAAAACATTTGTTTAGGATTATGATTAGGAGTGGAATTCAAAGATAAACAAGGAGGCTTAAAAATCACACTAAACCAAAACAAAAAGTTTCAATAATTTCATTATAAATAAAATATTTTTCTTCCTTTTTCTTTTCCATTTTTTTCTTTTCAAAACAAAGGCCATAATTAATTTTTCTTTTCATTTTGAAATTGGCCAAACAAAAGTAAACACTTCTTTCGATCATACTTTTTTCAAAAAGTTCTCCAAATATATCAAGAAAAACCCTATCATAATCATGAAAATTTTTAACGAAACTCAAAAAGGTTAGTGTGATTAGATAGGTTGGAAAATTTGGCTTTGGTGAAAATGAAATGATAAGTGGAGCTATCAATTAAAGTTGGAAAGAGGCTCAAAAGCGGCTAACTAACGATAAAAATATTTTAGGTTGGCAAGAAGGCTTAAATGAAAAAAAATGGCCTAAATCATTTTCATGCTTCTAAATTTATCTAAAGAATAGTTTTGAAAATTTTCAAAAAAACAAGTCCTAGATAATAAATGAAGATTAATGAAATAATTTTGAAAATATAAATAATAGGAGCCTTTTATCGTTCACATCTACAATGCTAATGAAAAGTTAACATTACAAAAATTATCCAAAAATGAAAAGAAAAATAGTGGATGACCAAGTTCTTTAACAAAAAATCGAGTTTTAGAAAAAAAAACATTTTACGTTAACATGCTACCATGAATTAGAAACACAGCATGACCAATATTTTACTTGTGAAACAAAATTAAAAAAAGAATGATTAGAAATATTATAATTAACTTAGTTGTTTATATGGGATTT
The DNA here is from genome assembly GCA_039513925.1 of Platanthera zijinensis. NCBI lineage: Eukaryota > Viridiplantae > Streptophyta > Magnoliopsida > Asparagales > Orchidaceae > Platanthera > Platanthera zijinensis. Next base: position 31,890,033 of record CM077091.1, on the reverse strand, counting down.
TGAGAAAAACAAAACAAAAAGCAAGGGATACTATTGAAATACCAAAAACCGTTTAAACTATTAAAGTAAAAAAAAAAATAGTATATGTTTTTTTTTGAAATATTCTCTTTTTTTTGGATTTTTTGAAATATTTTCTATTTTTTTGGATTTTTAAGATATTCACTTTTTTTATTTTTAAGATATAAAAATAAAATAAAGACAAGAGAAGGAGGAAATCCTCCCCCAAGCATAAAATGGACATTATCCTCAATGCAGAAAGGAGGGGAAGGTGTTGGATCCTTATTGGATTTGGGCTAGCTAGGTTCACTAATTTAGGCTGAGTCTGACCCACCTTATATAGCCAGGTTCAAGTCTAGTAGTCCTAGAATGTAGGCTAAGTTATTATGTTTAACCTTCTTGGACCAGCCAGCAGAGGACCTCAAAAGACTCAGACTTAGAAGTTTTAAGAGAACAGTTTGATCAGTTCGAAGTTCTTCGAACTCAGCTTGACGATCGTTGATCTCAGATCGATGAACTCAGAGTTATTTCTCTTAGCTGAGCTCGATGATATTCGAGCTCAGGTCGACGATCAGTTTTCTTTCGACAGAATCTCAGCTCGACGAACTCAGAGTGCAGTTTTGGTAAGCCATTCTCAGTACGCAGTTCGCAGAGCTCAGGTCGACAAAGTGGAATTCTTAGGTCGACGATCTTGGATCTCAGGTCGATGAATTTTATTCAGTGATCGACGATATCTGTCCAGTTCCAGAATGAGAAGTTTTCTTCCTTCCGTTCCTTTATTTCGATATTAATAGTAGTATTATTCCTGAGTAATTAATGCTTATATTCCTCTAATATAGCTGTTATTGGTAGCATTAATCATGATATTCATCAGGATATTTACTTGCTTATTTTATTAAGGGACAGTTGGAGAAACTCATTAATGATATATTCTAGCCATTTTTGTTCTCTAGATCAGCCAGCAATTAAGGAAGTAATTCAAATTTCAAAGGAGAAATTATTGACTGTGAATATAAAAAGAGATTTTTGTCTTTTAAACAAGAATACAGAAGGAACGACCAGAACTTATAGAGAAAATATACACCACTACAATAGACTAATCTTTAAGAACTCTCTCTCACACAGTGCAGAAAATTCTCTGTATTTCACCTTATCAAGTCTGAAGACAGAAGAAGAACAATCATCACAATCAAGAGTCTTCTTCAAGCTTCACTTCCAGGAACATTCAGGACAACAAAGATTTATTCAGTCAGAAAAGTTCCAGGACTGCTTTTAGACAAGGCTGAAGACCTACACCCTGAAGCAAAGCTCTAGTCTTCCTGAACCATCAACATCTCAGGGGGAGCTTTGTCAACATCAAAGATCCACTAGTCTTCTTTATTGATTAGAGAAAGAGAAGACACCATCACCTCCTCTCACCTCTTGTAAAAGGGTTTTAACTCCCTTCAAAAGGTAGCTCTTGGTTGTCCAAGTCTCCTGATCAAAAGACTTGAGTTGGTTTTTGGGCACCCTATTAAAAGCCTAAAGGATTGTAATATCTCCCTGTAAATAGATATTGTGGTGGCAGACACCTGATAAAAACTTGCTAGTGTATTCCTACCAGGGTGGTAGAAGAGTGGATGTACCCAAGTTTAGGGGAACTACTATAAAATTTCTTGTGTTGTCTGGTTGCTCATTTTTTGTCTTTGTTCTTGTTGTGCCAGTGATAGTTAGAATAGCTTAGCTTGTTTTTCCTTCTATTATTATATTTGGTATCAGTTATTTTCACTCTGATATAAATCTAAAAACTGCTGAGAATTTTTAATACTCTATTCACCCCCACCCCCTCTAGAGTAATAAAGATCTAACCCCTCCTTTCAATTGGTATCAGAGGGTTGTTCTCTGGGTTGAACAAGGTAACACTTGAACCAACAGAATCCTTCTTAGATCTAAATTTCTCTAGCCTATTTTTTATAGCATGGCACAGAAACAAGGATTATGCAAGCACTAGACCTCCAGTGTGTAACTTAAATAAGTTTGCCATCTAGAAGGAATGAATCAAACTTTATATGAAATCTATTGATGAGGAAATTTTTATTTTATTTTGATAGGACCTCTTGCTCTAGTGACTGCATCCACCTTAACATCAAGCACACATGTTGTTCCACCACCTGAGTGGACAGATGCTCAGAAAAAGGCCAAGATTACTGATGCAAAGGCCATGAATATTCTGGCTCAGACTATGTCTGATGACGTCTTCTAGAAGGTTGTTGAATGCACATAAGCCAAGGCTATTTGGGATTAACTTAACCAAATGGTAGCTAGTTCTGCTGATGAGATAAAGAATAGGAGATCCAACCTCATCTCTCAGTATGAGAACTTCAAGAAGGATGAGTCAGAGACTGTTGGTGAAATATACAATAGATTAAGCTCAATAATTAATGAGCTGAAGACATTGGACAAGGACATCACTCTTATAGAAGTGAATGACAAAATCCTCATGTGCTTCCCTAGCTCATGGGATTCTAGAATCTGTCCTATCAAGGAAGCCAGAAGCCTTAATGAGATTTCCACTTAATCTCTATTGGGAAAGCTCAAATCTTATGAGCAACTGATTAAGTCAAGAGAAGCTGCCGAACAAAAGGCTCCTTCATCTGGGAGAAAGGAGCAAAATATAACATTTAAAGCTACTGAAGAATTAGAAGCCCCAAATGTCAATGAAGAATTCCTAATTCTCTTTGCCAAGAGATTTTATAAAATGGGAAAGACGGACTTCAGAAGAAAGTCATTAAGGCAAGATGACAAACCTAGGTATGACAATACACCAACTAAAGAAGTAGTATGTTTTGGATACAGGAAGCCTGGACACTTCATTTCAGAGTGTCCAGAGACACAAATAAAAGATAAAAGAAGAGAAAAGGAGACCAAGAAACAACATTACAACAAGCCTTCCTCAAGCAAGAATAAAAGGAAGGAGAAAGGTTTCATTGCTGAAACCTGGAGTGACACTGAAGAAGAATCTTCATCTTCCAGCTCCAGTGAAGATGAAGAGGAAGCAAAGGCCAAGGAAATATGCTTGATGGCTATTGATGCATCAAGCACCCATTCTGAAACTGACCAATCAGACACAGAAGAACCTCTATCTGAAGAGGATCATGTATTATCTACTTTTGATTTTGATTCAGAAGAATTTAAAATTTAATTTAAATCTTTATTTCCTGATTTAATTAACTCTGAAAAAGTAATTAAACAACTTAGAGAGAAAGTAAATGAACAAGAAAACCTACTGTCAGAAAACAACAAATTAAAGGATGAAATCACCTTAGACAATGAACAAATCATTAAATTAAAGACTAAATTATTTGAGGCTAGGCAACTTGAAGAATCCCTAAATGGGAGAAGCATCAAGTTGATGAACATCACAAGCATATTGAATACCGTACTTAATGGCAAGCTGGGCTTAGGTACTTCATCAAGTCAACCCTCACTTATTCAGAAAAACATTTTATCCACCCCCATAAAATTTGTTTCTGAAAAGGGTAAAGAGAAAATAGAAGATAATCATGATAAACAAACTGTATTAAAACAAAAGAATAAGAAAAGAAGAAAGAATAAGAAAATTTCTTAACAATAATAAAGTTCAGCAGATTTCATCGAGCTCAGATCGACGAAATGTGTCCAGTTCGTCGAACTCAAATCGATGAACTCCGAACACAAACTTCTACAATAACTATTCTTTGAACTGCGATCGATGAAACCAGTATGGTTCGTCGACCAGAGATCGACGAAATTGGGGCCCAGAAAATGAATACCTTCATTCTCTGAGTGGAGTTCAACGAACTCATCCCTGTTCGTCGACCTCAGATCGACAAACAGACTAGAATTCATCAACCCCAGTTTATAATAACAGAAATTTTAATTACAACAAGATTTTTAATCAACCTCGACAGAACACTAATCCTTTTAACCAATGGATAATTCCACCAAGAAAATACCATCATTTAGGTTATAAAAATCAACCTTAGTATTCATACATCTCTAGCTTTAATTATGTAAATCAACAAGGACCCAAGGTAACCTTGGTTAAGAATATCTAACCTATTTTTGTGCAGGTGAAAGACTATCCTAACACAGAGGAACAGTGGTATCTGGATAGTGGTTGTTCAAAATATATGACTGACAGCAAGGATAATATATTCAACTACAAGTCCAAGCTAGGTCCTAAATTTATTTTTGGTGACTCCAACTGTGGACAGACTAAAGGCTATAGAGATGTAAAAATTGGAGTGATCACATTCAAGAAAGTGGCTTATGTAAATGGATTAAAGCACAACCTGATTTCTGTTAGTCAACTATGTGATGAAGGGTTTCAGGTATCATTTGATAAATCCTCTTGCATTATTTCTTTTGCTGATAATATAACTATTTTAACTGGCTCTAGAGTAGGAAATATCTACATAGTTAATTTCAAATCAGCAAAAACAGAAATTTGTTTGTTTAACCAAACTAGTAACTACAATGAACTTTGGCATAGGAGATTAGGACATGTTAACTTAAAAAACATTGCTAGGTTATCTAAAGACAACCTTGTTAGTGGATTTTCTTCTTATCCCTACAAGAAGGAAATCCTTTGCAGGGCTTGTCAGTTAGGCAAGCAAACTAAAAATAGTTTCAAGTCACTTAATAAGATTGATTCACCTAGGATTTTGTATTTGCTCCACATGGATCTTTTTGGACCCATTGTTGTACAAAGCCTAGGAGGGAAATCTTATACCTTAGTGATCTTTGATGACTTCTCAAGGTTCACATGGGTGTTCTTCTTGAGAAACAAGTCAGATAACTTCAAGGTTCTTACAGATTTTCTCATGAGCATATAGATTGAGTACTCTACTCCAGTTACATTGATCAGAAGTGATCATGGTACTGAGTTTGAGTCTCTTCTTATGTAAGAGTTCTGTTATAAGGAAGGTATCGGCATTATTTCTTTTCTCCTAGAACTCCTCAACAAATGGGGTAGCTGAAAGGAAAAATAGAATACTCATTGAAGCTACAGGCACATTAACTGTAGATGCTCACCTGCCCCTATCCTTTTGGGCAGAGGCTGTGAAGCACATCAAACTATGTCCTGAACAGGAGTTTGATACACAAACTTAAGGGCAAGACCCCCTATGATCTGCTCAAAGGTAAGATACCTAAAGTAGACTACTTTAAAGTATTTGGTTGTGTCTGTTACATCCATAATAATAATAAGAAATACATTAGAAAGTTTGAAGCCAAAGCTGAAGTTGGAATTTTTCTTGGATATTCCCAAGTAAGCAAGGCTTATAGGGTATATAATAAATCAACCATGAAAATGGAAGAGTCTGTTAATATTTCTTTTGATGAGACTAACATGTTTTATAAGGAGAAGATAGCTTCTACCAGTGAAGCCTTGCAGGTACCTAATATGTGTGAGAAGCTGGATAGTTGGCCCTCACCAATGAGATGTTACACATCCTTCTCCACATATTGCTGAAGAAAGTGATGATGAAGATACTGAATTTAATGGAGAGCCAACAACAGCTAACTCAATTCCACCAGTGGAATTAACTCCCAAAGCTATTGCTGAACCAACTTAACCAACTGATTCTGTCATACTTAGAGATCATCCTATATCTCAAGTAATAGGAGACATATCAGTAGGTGTGCAGACAAAGCATCAACTCAACCAGGAGGTGATGCATGCCTGCTTCATATCTCAAATTTAGCTCCAATCAACCAAAGATGCTGAGCAAGATCTATACTGGATCATTGCTTTGCAAGAGGAGCTCAACCAGTTTGAGATATGTAGAGTTTAGGACTTAGTTCCATGACCCAAAGACTACCCAGTCATTGGAACTAAGTGGGTATTCAGAAATAAACTTGATGCCCAAGGCATTATCATAAAGAACAAGGCAAGGCTAGTAGCTCAAGGCTATAGGCAAGATGAAGGCATTCACTATGATCAAAAATTTGCCCCTGTTGCAAGGCTTGAGGCTATAAGAATCTTCCTTGCATATGCTGCATTTAAAAAGTTAAAAGTCTATCAAATGGATGTCAAGTGTGCATTTCTGAATGGAGAACTCAAAGAGGAAGTATATGTGGAGCAACCACTAGGTTTTATCTCTCCAACTAATCCCTCTCATGTCTTTAGATTGCATAAAGCTCTCTATGGTCTAAAGCAAGCTCCAAGAGCTTGGTATGAGACCTTAGCTAGCTTATAGTTAGAGAATAAATTTTCTAGAGGCATGGTAGATAGGACTCTTTTTATTAAGCATCATAAAGATAAAATCTTGTTAGTACAAATTTATGTAGATGATATTATATTTGTCTCAACTGATCCCAAACTACGCAAAGGTTTTCTGACCTTATGTATTCAAAGTTTGAGATGAGTTGTATGGGTGAACTTTCATACTTCCATGGTCTCCAAGTGAAGCAATTGCCTGATGGCATCTTCATATCCCAATCCAAGTATGCTAAGGAGCTAATCAAAAGGTTTGGGATGTCAGATGCCTCAACAAAGAAAACACCCATGTCTACCAATATTGTGGTGGACTCTGATGAGCATGGAAAGCCTATTGATTAGAAATTATATAGGAGCATTGTTGGTTCCCTATTGTATATCACAGCAAGTAGGCCAGACATAATGTTTGCTACATGCCTTTGTGCTAGGTTCAAAGTGAACCCTAAAGAATCTCATCTTATTTTCATTAAAAGAATTTTAAGATATATAAAGGGTTGCCCAAATCTAGGACTCTGGTATCCAACTGAGTCAAAATTTGAGTTGACTTGATACTAAGATGTTTACTTTATTGGATGTAGAGTGGATAGGAAGAGCACATTAGGAATATTCCAGTTCCTTTATGCTAGACTTGTCTCCTTATTTTGAAAAAAGCAAACATCTGTGTATGCATCAACAGCAGAAGTTGAGTATATAGTAGCTGGCAGTTGCTGTTCACAGATGCTGTGGATTCAAAACCAACTTCTAGACTATGGATTCAACTTAAATAATTCAACCTTACTCTATGATAATACAAGTGCAATTTCTATTGCTCAGAATCTAGTTCATCATAGTAGAACTAAGCATATAGAGATAAGGCATCATTTCATTAAAGAGTGTGTGGACAAAAAGAAATTTAATCTTGTCTATATCTACACTAATTTGCAAAGAGCAGACATCTTCACCAAACCCTTGGATGAAAGAAACCATCTTTTCTTTCTGAATCAGCTTGGTATTATTAATGGAGAAGCTTTAATTTAACTTTTTGTCTGTGCTTGAAGAATTTGCCACAGTTCGTCGACTTGAGATCGACAAACTGAGAAAAGTTCTTTAGAAAATTCATCGACCTGAGATCGACGAACTCTCTGGGTGAGTCATTTTCGTCTACCGGAGATCGACGATCTTGCTTCAGAAATTTTTCGTCGACCTGAGAACGATGAAAAGTTTTCCCTTCTTCAGACTATGATCGACGAACTCTTTTGTCGATAAAATATTTCGTCGACCTCAGATCGGAGAATATTTCTTTTTCATAGGACGAAGTTTGTCGTTTCATATTCCTAAAAACCTTATATCTAGGTTTTCTTCGAGCTCCATCCTGTTCTTTCAGTTCCCTTGCACTTGATCTCTCTGTTTCTTTGTTGCAGGTGATCATGGCGATTCCAACAAGCGCTCTTGCAGCTATGAAATTCGACATGGGTTTCGACATAGATTTCGAGTCATTCCAACACTCTGACCAGATATTCCTTGACATCCTAAAATTGTTTGAATATTTACAGTTGAAGAGTCTGATGACTACCAGGATAAAGATTGCGGTGAAAAAAATTCGAGAATGGGTCTTCACTCTATCGACTCCAGATGTTGATACGTTGATCGGGACAATATCGGGTAATGTCGCTTCACTTACCCTTGATGTTCTAACTGAAATTTTTGTTTTACTGAATGGAGAAGAGGAATTAGAAATCGACACTGCTGAATTTGATGAGATGTTGATTCGAATGGGTTATTCTGGAGACACCCCTAACAAACTGCTAAAGAAACATCTATCTGCAGACTATAAGTTTCTGGCATATGCTATAAGAAAAGTACTGTTGGGCAAGCACATTGCCCATGATTATATTACTAGACAATAGTTTCTAGTTATGTGCATAGTGGTGAACAAGAAGGCCGTGAACTGGGCCAAAATCATGTTTGAGTTGATTAAGAAGAAAAACACCAAGAAAGAAGTGTGTTTTGGAAGAATTCTGGGAATCTTCCTGCAGGCCAAGCCTGTTGAATCACTGGTATCCCCGACCATATTAATTAATGCCTCAAGAGGCTTTCCTGCACCTTATTTGGCAGGTGGGAGAGGAACATCTCTAATCCATCCAAGGCTTCCTCTTCCAGACCTTCTGAGGGTACAAGGGCTGCTCCAGCAACTCCCCACCCTTCTGAGGATGTTTCCATTCCCCCTCCACCTCCTCTTATTCAAACTCCCTCAATAACCCTCCAGCATCCTTTCATATCTCAAGAACATCAACCAACACCTCCTTCTTCCCCAATCCATACTCATTCACCAGTTCACTCACCAATTCATTCACCTACACATTCTCTAGTACATTAACCTTCACCACATCAATCCCCTCAACATCAAAATTCACCTATTCAATCTCCAGTACATGCTAATACACAAGAGCATGTTACTCCTCCTCTATCTCCTCCTCCTTCACATCTTATTGACATTTCCCTTCACAACCTAACATCCATACAAACATTCAATTTGTTATCATTCAATCTATCATCACCCCTTTATTCACCATCATCAATAGATGAACCAATGCCAGATTAATCACCCTTTCATCCATCATCATCCTCCTTTAACCCATCTGTATCCACTTAAACCCCTCTTGAATTCATGGACATAGATTCCTTCCCCATTTCATCTATTCTGCAATCCATTACACCTCTTCTAAAATAACTCAAAGCAGAGGATATTTCAACTCTTGCTGCTTCCATTTATTCTCTTGTTGCCAAACTTTTTGCCCCCTCTGTCCCTCCTTCTTCAGTTAGGGGCTTGGTTCCAGTACTTACTGAAACTAGGCAGGGGGAGATGCTCAATAAAGAAGCAGCTCCAGCAGTAGTAGTGTTTGTTGATACTGGTATACAAGATGCAAAAACAGTTGCAACATCAACAACATCAGTAGTGATTGTTGATACTGATATACCAGATGCAGATGCAGTTGAATCCTTAGTTATTTTTTTTGAAGACTGTTCCATTTCTCTAGTAGTTGAACTAAAGTCGATTCTAGATTCTTTTCACCTCTTATATAGAAACATTCTTTTATTTGTTTCTCCCAAGTATTGCACATATATTATTTGCTATACAACTCCAGTTAGTACAGAAACTCTTCAAGCCATTCAGGCCTGGTTTGCTACTAACATGGTTGTGGAACCTGTGGGCCCAACCTATGTAATAGATGATAGTCCAATACTAAGTCTAGATGATTAAATTGCACAGGATGTTGCACTAGTGATTGAACAGATTCAAAATTATCCTGAGTTGAATAATTTTCTTTTGACTGATAAAGACTTAGAAGATTCTCAGTTGATTATAGAGATTGTTGTTCCTCCTGTAGTTATTCTACCTCCAGCTCCTCCTCAAGCAGATAAGCATATTTTAAAGCAAACATTAGAAGAAATAGATGATTTATATGATAATCCTCCGAGATCATCTGATGATGATGAGGATTCAGAAGATGATTCTAATTCTGATACTTCCAATAGATCCAAATCAAAGAAGAGGAAAGCTCTAGGAAAGGTTGTTCCCAAGCTCAATCCAGATAATGATGTTCCATATTATATTCTTACAAACATTCCTCTTACTCCAACAACTCCTCATTGGATGAGACTGTTTAGGAACCAGGCTAAAGCACAGAAGAAGAATAAAAGGTCTAGATCTTCTCTAGTGAAGAAATTCAGGAAAGATCCACCTCCTCCTCCTCCTGCTGTTGCAGGAGCTTCAGGAAATATTGCAAGGTCAACCTCAAGTGCTTCTCAACCTCCCAAGCCATCTCATTATCAGTATTCAAGACAATATTCTAAACCAGCTCCTTCTTACTCAAGACAATCTTCTAGATTAGCTCAAAGACAATCTTCCATTCCTACTGGAAAATACAGTGAATACAGACCACCAAATTCCTATTCTGCTGAAAAATCTGTAAAGAATTATCCTTCAACAAATTATCAGCAATAGTCTGTTATTTTCAGAAAGCTCAAAGGACAGCTCAGGATGATTCAGCTGATCAAAGATATGAACCAGAGCTTGATCCAAATTTTAGGATGACTAGATTCCATGAACTGATAGGCTTATCTCAGATAAACAAGGCAAAGACAGAAGGAACTGATCAATCACAATTTATAACTATGTCTTATTTCAGACTAGAAGAGCTTGAAAAGTTTGAGGTAGACAAAGAACTATTTGATCCAAATGCTTTTATGCAGATTCACCCAAAAGCTGTTGTGCCTAGAGCTTCTACTATAACTCTTCTCAGAGCTAAAGACTTGAAGATGTCTAAGCAAGAAGCAGAAGATCCTCTCAGAACAATAGTTTTCACTAAATCTTCTTCTGCTCCTCCTCTAGACAGGCTCTAAAACTATTTTTTATTCTCTGTGAATATTCTTTTTATCTGCTGAATATTTTTTCATTCTGTCAGATATTTTCTTTCATGTTGTATGTTTGTATTTTCTTTTCTTCTGCATTATACTTAGTGACCTCACCCAAATAGGGGGAGATTGTTGGATCCCTAGTTGGATTTGGGCTAGGTTCACTAATTTAGGCTGAGTCTAACACACCTTGTATAGACCAGGCTCAATTCTAGTAGTCCTAGAGTGTTGGCTAAGTCATTAAGTTCAACCTTCTTAGACCAGCCAACAGAGGACCTGAGAAGACTCAGACTTAGAAGTTTTCAGAGAACAGTTTGATCAGTTCAAAGTTCTTCGAACTCAGCTCAACGATCATCGATCTCAGATCGACGAACATAGAGTTATTTCTCTAAGCTGAGCTCGACGATATTCGAGCTCAGGTCGACAATATGTTTTCTTAAAACAGAATCTCAGCTCGACGAAATCAGAGTGCAGTTTTTGTAAGCCATTCTCAGTACGCAGTTCGTAGAGCTCAGGTCGACGAACTGGAATTCTTAGGTCGACGATCTTGGATCTCAGGTCGACGAATTCTGTTCAGTGATCGACGATATCTGTCCAGTTACAAAATGAGAAGTTTTCTTCCTTCTGTTCCTTTATTTCTATATTAATAGCAGTATTATTCCTGAGTAATTAATGCTTATATTCCTCTGAATATAGCCGTTATTGGAGGCATTATTCATGGTATTCATTAGAATATTTACTTGCTTACTTTATTAAGGGACAGTTGGGGAAACTCATTAATGATATATTCCAACTGTTTGTATTCTCCAGATCAGCCAGCAATTAAGGCAATAATTCAAATTTCAAAGGAGAAATTATTGACTGTGAATATAAAAAGAGATTTTTGTCTTTTAGACAAGAATACAGAAGGAACCACCGGAACTTATAGAGACAATATACAGCACTGAGATAGACTAATCTTTCTGAACTCTCTCTCACACAGTGTAGAAAATTCTTTGTGTTTCACCTTATCAAGTCTGAAGATAGAAGAAGAACAATCATCACAATTAAGAGTCTTCTTCAAGCTTCACTTCTAGGAATATTCAGGACAACAAAGATTTATTCAGTCAGAAAAGTTCCAGGATTGCTTTCAGATATGGTTGAAGACCTATACCCTGAAGCAAAGCTCTAGTCTTCCTGAACCATCAACATCTCAGGGGGAACTTTGTCAACATCAAAGATCCACTAGTCTTCTCTCTTGATTAGAGAAAGAGAAGACACCATCACCTCCTCTTACCTCTTGTAAAAGGGTTTTAACTCCCTTCAAAAGTTAGCTCTTGGTTGTCAAGTCTCCTGATCAAAAGACTTGAGTTGTTTTTTGGGCACCTGATCAAAAGGCTAAAGGGTTGCAATATCTCCCTGTAAATAGATATTGTGGTGGCAGACACCTGATCAAAACATGCTAGTGGATTCCTACCAGGGTGGTAGAAGAGTGGATGTACCCAAGTTTAGGAGAACCACTATGAAGTTTCTTGTGTTTTCTGGTTGCTCATTTTTTGTTTTTGTTGTTGCTGTGGCTGTGATAGCTAGAATAGCTTAGCTTGTTTTTTACTTCTATTATTATATTTGATATCACTTATTTTCACTCTGATATAAATCTAAAAACTGCCAAGAATTTTAAATACTCTATTCACCCCCCCCCCTCTAGAGTAAGCCAGATCTAACCCCTCCTTTCAAAAGGAGAGAGAGAAATTAAAACAGAAATGAAAGTACAAAATTGAAAAACAGGTACTTCCCCGGATTTATGCGCCGCAAATATTGATTAATGCCGCTCCCCCATGCTTGCGCTTTGAATCTTCATGAAATGTCTTCTTTGTACTTCGTGATGGATTCAGCAGCGTTGGAGCAGGCGATCTCAAAAGCTTCAGATTGTCAGAGCCGTCCGGGGCAAAAAAGTGTAAAATAAAGAAAACAAAAAAGAAACTTGGGTTGCACACCAAGAGCGCCCTTTATTTAAAACGTTGTTTAAGCTCGATGCAACAAAATAATATTGTCCAAAAATAATTTGTCCAAAATAATATTTAAAGTTTTTTAATAAAAAAAATAGTCTTAAGTTATTTAAAGTTGTGTAGAAGAAACTTAACATTGTTTGGACTGACATCATCATCACCAGAATAATATAGTTTAAGACGCTGCACATTCACTTTGAAATCACCATTATCAGGGTGTGAAATTAAAACAGTGTCATACGAAAAAACTTCTTTAACATAAAATGGCCAAGACCATCGTGACTTTAGCTTGCCCGAAAATAAATGTAAACGTGAATTATAAAAAAGAACTTGGTCGCCTATTTTAAAGTTTTTTGGGTGCCTTAAGTATTTGTCGTGAAAACGTTCCATCCGCTCTTTATAAAATTTGTTGTTTTTGTATGCATAAGAGCACCACTCATCGAGTTCGTTAAGTTGAAATTTTTGAAAATCGCTGACAGAGTGGAAATCAAAATTTAAATACTTTAAGGCCCAAAAAGCACGATGTTCTAATTCTACGGGTAAATGGCACGATAGCTCGCGGCGTACCGAATTGAGAAAATAATTTTTTCAAAAACGTAATTACGACTCGGGCGTCGTTAGTAGGAAGAGCTTGGGCTTCAGCCCATCGTGAAACATAATCTACAGCAACTAAAATGTATTTAATCCAGAAGCTAGAAGGAAGAGGGCCAACAAAATCAATTCCTAGAGGTCGGAAACCCCACACTCGAGGAAATAATTTTGCGACATTTCATTTTTATTGGAAATATTTCCTGACCATTGGCAACTATCACACCTACTCACAAAGGCTTGCGCGTCTTTAAACAGGCTAGGCTAGTAAAACCCCCGCAAAGCACTTTGTGGGCGGTGCGAGTAGCTTGATAGTGACCACCAGTCTGTCCTTCATGCAAATGTTTTAAAATATCTAATCCTTCGTCAAAAGAGACACATCTCCTTATCAATTGGTCCTCACAGATTCGGAAAAGATGCGGGTCCTCCCAAAAATAGTTCTTCAACTCAGAAATGAATTTCTTTTTTTGCTGAGAGGAGAACTCTTTTGGGAGGACACGAGCCACTAAATAGTTGGCTATGCATGCAAGCCAAGGAGAAGGGGATGTGTTAATTAAAAGCAGTTTCTCATCGGGGAAGAAATCATTAAAAGATTTTTCATCTAATTTTTCTATATATGGATTATCTAATCGTTAGAGATGGTCGGCGTCCAAATTCTCGGCTCCTCGCTTATCACGGATTTCTAATTCAAACTCCTGGAGGAGTAAGACCCAGCGAATCAGGCATGGCTTGGAATGCTTCTTAGCAAGAAGATACTTGAGGGTCGAGTGGTCCGTAAAAACGATAATTTTAGAAAGCGTAATATATGGACGGAATTTATCAAAAATGAAAACAACAACTACGAGATCCTTCTCGGTCGTTGTGTAGTTTTCTTGTTCAGATGTAAGTGTTTTACTTGCGTAATAAATGGGGTGGAAGTTTTTAGATATTCGTTGACCTAATACGACTCCTACCGCGAAACTACTCGCTTCGCACATAATTTCAAAGGGAAGGTCCCACACCGGAGCTATCATAATAGAGGCATTAACTAACTTTTCTTTTATTAATTCAAAAGCATATAGACAAAGGTCATCAAAAATAAACGGGGCGTCTTTTTCTAACAGTTGAGTAAGGGGTTTGGTGATTTTGGAGAAGTCTTTTATGAAGCGGTGGTAGAAGCCATTGTGTCCTAGGAAACTTCTTATAGCTTTCACGTTTGTAGGCAGCGGCATCTTCTCGATAACTTCTATCTTGGCTATGTCTACTCCAATTCCTCTTGCAGAAATCTTATGAGCCAAAACTAACCTTTCCCTCACCATAAAATGGCATTTTTCCCAATTAAGGGCAAGGTTAGTTTCTTCGCATCTTTCTAAGACTTTTTCTAAGTTTTCTAAGAAACTATCAAAGGCATCGCCGAACTCAGAGAAATCATCCATGAACACCTCCATAATGCTTTCAATGTACTTGTCGAAGATAGCGAGCATACATCGACGGAATGTAGCTGGCGCATTGCGCAATCCAAATGGCATTCATTGATAAGAGAAGGTTCGGAAGGGACAAGTAAACATAGTTTTCTCCTGGTCCTCGGGAGAGAAGGGAATTTTAAAATACCCCGCGATGTCATCGAGAAAATAATAAAAGCTATGGCCGGATAATCGCTCTAAAATTTGATCGATGAATAACAAGGGAAAGTGGTCCTTGCGGGTGGCGTCATTTAACTTACGATAATCAATACACATTCTCCACCCTATCACCATCCATGTCAGGATTAAATCATTATTTTCATTTATAACTACAGTTATCCCTCCCTTTTTCGGCACTACCTGGACAGGGCTAACCCACTTACTATTAGATATAGGATAGATAATTCATGCATCTAAGAGTTTCATAACCTCTCCCATAACTACTTCTTTCATATTAGGATTTATACGGCGCTGAGGTTGGATTGAATTACATAAATTATCTTCCATTAGGGTTTTCTGGGTGCAGAAAGACGGGCTTATGCCCTTGATTTCAGATATCTGCCAAGCAATAGCTCGGCGATGCTTACGTAAAATTAGAAGGAGTTTGTCATTTTGTAATTCGGTTAGGTAGGCCGAAACTATTACTAGTAGCTTGGAGTCCTTTTCTAAAACGCATACCTAAGATGTTCAAGAAGTTCCTTTAATTCTAGGGTAGGGGGTCTTCATAAGAAGTTTTGGAAATTCTTTCTTTTTCAAAAACTATGTCTTCGTAGACTTTTTTATACGAAAAAATAAAAGGGTTGGAGCTAGTGGCCATGGCGGCTTCTTTCAGAGATTCCATTAGAAGAGTAGAGGAAGGACACAAATCAGAAAATTTATTTTCACTATCAGAAAGGCAGTAGGAAGATTCATCACTTAAGGCTTCTAAGAAGAAACAAGAGTCGTCATTCTCTAAGGTGTTCTTCATCGAAGGGGTGATAGAGAAGGTCACTTCATCGTCTCCAACACGAAGGAAGAGCTTGCCATTGCTTACGTTAATGATAGATCCGGAGGTGGCAAGGAAGGGTCGGCCAAGAATCAAGGGAATCTCGACGTCTTCTTCGATGTCCAATATGACAAAATCCACCGGGAAGATGAAATTGTCAACTTTGACTAAGACATCCTCCACTATTCCTAACAGGTACTTAACTTATCTATCGGTGAGCTGGATACTCTTGCACGTTGGGTTGAGGCTACCAATTCCTAACTTCTTAAATAACGAGAAGGGCATTAGGTTGATACTCGCACCTAAGTCGGCCAATGCGTGCTTGACATAAAGATCACCAAAGGCACACGAAATAAAAAAACTACCTGGATCACTGATCTTCTTTGGTAAACCGTTTGTTAAGACCGCAGAGCACTCGGCATTTAGCATGACGTACGACAAGTTCTCTAACTTCTTCTTATTAGTCAGGAGGTCCTTAAGGTACTTAGAGTAATTCGGCATCTGGGAGATCGCTTTATGGAAGGGCAGATTTATGTGGATTTGCTTGAATATTTCTAGGAAGCGAGAGTATTGATCATCCTGACGTTGTTTGTTAAGTTCAGAATGGTATGGTGGAGTTGGATCATTTTTAAATATGGGTGGTGGAGTGAGATATTTTTCTAAATCAGGGAGCAGAGTGATAACTTCTTCTTCAGTAGAAGGTGAAATATTCAAAGTGGGAGCGGAGCTTGCCTCGGGCTCTTCACTAACCATACCGGAAACTTGCTTCCCACTCCGAAGAGCTATAGCTTTCGCTTGCTCTCTCGGGTTGGGCTCAGTATTTGAAGGAAGAGACCCTGCGGGTCGCTCAGAAATAATTTTTGCGAGTTGTCCTACTTGATTTTCTCGATTTTTAACGCTTCCAGTTAAGGTTCTTATAGTACCGTCATTTGTGGTTATATATTTAGAAAGTAACTCCTCCAAGCTTGGAGGTTTTGGATAGTTTTGAAGAGGTGGAGGTGGTGCATAAAAATCATTTTGTGGTGTCGGGCGCATTGCGTTCGAGGGATTACTCCACGAAAAAGTTTGGGTGGTTCCGTAAAGCAAGATTATAACTATTCAGAAAAACGAAACCAAGAGCATGAAAATTCGCAACAGAAAAATTATTAAAAGCATTTCTAGTAATATTATTAACATAATCTAATTGTTCAGGAGCAGGAGTTGCATATTCCCATACCTAAGGGGTGGAGGTAGCAGTCATCTCCATAATTTTTTTACTTAATATTTCTACTTGCAGAGCTAGCTGGGAGACGTTATCTACTTCAAAGATACCCTCAGGTTTGTTTGGGCGGGACCAAGGCACATTCCACTGATAGGTGTTCATGGCCATGTCCTCGAAAAGCTCAAGAGTTGCTTCCGGGGTCTTGTGGTTTAAGGTACCACCGGAAGCTGGTTCTTAGGGAGAAAAGAAATAATCTTAGCCTAATAGCATCATTTTTAACACCATTTATCTTGAAGGTGTCACAAATCTCAAGAAAGATTGCTATATGCACATTTGGATCTTTATATTGAAGTCTGTCACATTGCACATACTATTGTACCATTTGAATTATGCTAGGCTTAAGTTCAAAATTATTGTTGGCTACAACAAGGCACACTATGCTTGATTCTGTTCCCTCTAGATTCGGTCGTGCATAATAGGACATAGGCCTTTGCACGGCTTCCTCCATGTGGGGTTCTTCCATTCTTAAAGTAGAAAATGACTCGAAATTCTCAACCGGTATTTGGAGAGTAGGGCCTTGAAATCACGATCTTCTCTGAATAGTACGCTCAGTTTCGTGGTCCAAGCCCAAAATATCCGACGGATTTCCGCGGGTCATGCACTAGAAGAAGAGAAGATAAAGAAAGAGAATAAACTAGAAAAAAGATAAAATAAAATTTTTTAAATAGATTTTTTTATGTTTTAACTCCCGAACTTCCCAAGGGCTACCCGATGGAGGTTTTGCAAGGTACTAGACAAGATAGTGGGATTTAAGCCACTTTGCCCTTTTCAAGAGAGTTAAGTGGTGTAGAAAAATTGTGAAGTGAGTTTCTAGTAAGAGCGATAATAAATTTTTTGAATTTTAATTTTTAAGAAAAGAGACAAGAAAAAGAGATGAAAAAAGGAATAGGTTCATGTTTTCAAATTATCAACAAAAGTTGTTCCCCAACAACGACGCCAAAAACTTGGTGATCGCTTTTCGCTAGAGAAAAGAGAGTCGAACTAGCATTCCAACTAGGCAAGTACCTATCGAATTGTAGCTAGGGGACACAAGTGACGTATTAAAATCCGGGAACCGCTGAGTAATCTTACTCACACAAAAACTATTATCTTATCGAAGAATGGTTTTAGGGTTTAAGAGAAAACAAATTGCGATTAAGAAAAGAAATATTGCGCTAAAAGAGAACTACTTGCAGAAAAATAGAGAGCTATTAAAAACGATCACAACGAAGGGTTGAAATGATGAAATGGAAAAGCACTCGAACGAGAATCACCTCGGCAAAAGTTGATTAAAAATGCGATAATAAAACCTAACTTAATAGGGTAAAGGTCCTTTACCGTGGAGGTTCCTAAAGCTTGAACACGCTTCTCTCGAAGTCGTGCCCAACTGAGTTTAGGAAGGTCCGACTGAACTCTCGTCTAAATCATAGACCTAAAGATCGCTTTACGCAGAGAACCCCACTATTGCATTTCACTCCAATTCGAGAGATTTAGCGTCTGCCTCTCTCGAGGGGTGTGTGCAACTCTCTTTACTCTTGATTGTTCACTTCAAACTTTGAGCCTCTCGGCTAGCTAAGAGTGAAAACAAAGATGGAAATTATATATCGATGATATAACTCCACACATGAATAATCAAGAGTAAATCAAAGGCCTAAACCGTAAAAAGGAAAAGTAAACTTAAAACATCATAACTTAATCAACTCGTACCTCGGATCATCAAGATCGAGTACAAGGAGGATTAGTTAATCACGGAAAAATGGAGGAAAAGAGATGGGTAGAAGAACATTAAAAACACAAAGCAAAAGGTGCACTTTATATTAATAGTAAAAAAGAGTTACAACTTGGAATAAAGGATTACAATTGCATGGAAATTTAAAACCTAAACTAGCATTAACACTAAGCTACAAAAGAATTTACAAAAACTATAACAAAAGAGTACACTATGCTAGGGATAATAAAAGCATAAAATGAGATAGAGAGCATGAAAAACAATAAGAAACAAAAAGGTAGCACCTCCCCTCTCAACCCAAAAATTTCTCTAGACATAAGGGGGAACCACTAAATTTATAGAATTTGTAAGATATAAGTTGTCTACCTAAATCACCTAGAGGGTGGTGAATAGGTGAGATGTGCGTCTAAACGGAATAAAAAATTTTAGCAACTAGCACAAATAAGTAAGCAAGCAATCACACAGACAACAAGAGATTTATAGTGGATCCCCGATCTTGGGTACGTCCACTTTCCTCACCGATCTAGCAAATCACTAGACTCGGCTACTCCACTATCTCGGATTGCAAACCAATCCTACACCTCGGAACCACGTTCATACAAAACTCGATCCCAAACGGATCTACACTCAGAAGATAGAACTTCCTACCACTCGAAGATAAATCTCCTACAAAGAAAATTGTTTGAGGAAAAAATGAAAAAAAAATAACACAAATCTTGATCTTTGGCTTTGTCTTCTTCATTGAGAGCTTTCAGATTGGACAGAAAATGTTGAAGAAGACTTGACAGAAATCCATGGATCTGAGATCTGGAATCACCACGATCAAATAAAAATATCAAAGATCGATGAAGCACGAAGTGATCGGATGATTCTTCTTGAGACTGGATCGCTTGAGAGTTAGAGATCAGCAGCAGCGGCTGAGAGAACGACGATCCAGAGTTCCTTTTGAAACCAGTAATGGCGGACGAGAGAATTAGGTTTTCATAATTTTCTCTTTCTTAATATTCTCTGTATTCTATATAAAAAAAATTGTTTTTAGGTCATATCGGAAAGGACCAATTTATAGGCGAGCTGTAACGGTCATAAAAATCTTTAATGACGATACGTGGACCAATCAGAAAAGAGTAATTCAAAATCCCTGTTGAATCTGGACTTAGAAATATTCCAGGAAATCTGAACCAATATACTCGATAAAAACGATATACTCGAGTATAAGAGGTCTGCTACTCGAGTAGAAAAGAGATGAATATACTCGAGTACAAGGAGAGAAACTACTCGAGTATCTTAGGAAAAACTACTCGAGTGACTTAGAGAAACTACTCGAGTATACACAGAACACCTACTCGAGTAACTAGAAAACTACTCAAGTCTGTAAACCAATCTACTAGAGTACTAAGTCACTTACTCGAGTATATCAGGAAAGTACTCGAGTATATGGACTTAGAAAAGTTCAGACTAAATACAGAAAGCTCTACTCGAGTATAATGCATAACCTACTCGAGTGACTAACCATCAACTCGAGTATAATATATCACCTACTCAAGTAAAAGAAAATATACTCGAGCATAAGATCATATACTCAAGTATACAGAGTCTTCACGAGTATGTCCAAGGATCTACTCGAGTACTAAGTCACTCACTCGAGTATGTGAAGGATACTACTCGAGTATGTGGACTTAGAAAAAATTCCAGACTGAAATAATCTTCAATACTCCATAGTCCATAAGTCCAAATGCATGTAGATGAAGTGTATTCCAATAGAGAGGCTATTCATGAGTCAACACCTTGGATCACACAATGAGGAATTACATTGTATGGTCCTGTGTTTGGTGACCCACTATAGACTGACATTGCTCTACACTTGGCAATAAGGTCCTACATACATACAACTCAAACACAATATCAAATACAACTTAATTCATCTTAGTTCAAGGTCTGACTTCCTACAAATCTGAGGTATTGTGGAGACAATTCCCAACAATCTCCCCCTATTTGTAGAAGTCAGCACCCTCTACACTAAGGTGAATTACTTAGAGTAAAAAGAACAATGATAGCATATATCAATGATAAATAAAGCAGTAAACTACTTTAGCAAAGAAATAATAATTATAAGGATAACCATAATCAGAATTATATATAATAGAAATTTCCATTTCCAGATCATCATTCACTCAAGGATAAGCTTCTCTATGCAATCTTTCTCTTTTTAGCTTTTGCCTCTCCAAGTAGCTGAAAGGTTTAGGAAAGTAAGTTCTGGGCCTTGGAGGAGCAGCTGGATTATTGTATCCCCATCGCTTGTCATGCAATTTGATTTTTATCTGGGATACGTTATAGGCTTTCCATTCAGAGTAACTGTAGAACTGATCTTTATTTTCTCCAAAATCTGTCACTAGCTTCAAGGTATCAAAAATCAAAGACTTGGAGGTAGGACTCCAGACTTCTACATGCACTACTTCAGGTCTTTCCTTTGGAACTGGGGCTGCCTCTCTCCTAGGTGCAGAACGGCTGGCAGAAGCGCCGTCGCCATACTTTCTTTTCTTGTTGGGAGCACCCTGATCAGTAGGTCTTCTAGAAGAGGAAGCACCTTAATCAAAGTATCCCTGAGAGCTACCAGGAATATCATCTTACCGTACATCAGAATAAGATAGAGGAGGCTCAGACATCTCACAAGCAGGTCTGGGAGAGAAGACTGGCATAGCCTCTGAAATGTTAACATGAACCTGAGCATCTGAAGGAGGATTTTCCTCAAGAGGATCTAGAATTTTGGGAATGATGGTAGGATCAAGCTGGAAATTTGGGAAATTCTGATTGTGCACCCAGACTATAGTATCATATATATAGAATTTAACTGACTGTAGTTGGGCTAGAATATCTGCTTTTATTTCTTTAACTTTTTCATCCAAAGTAGCTTGAGACTGGGCAGAGAACTGGGCAGAAATTTTTTCAACTTGTTCTTTCACTATTTTATCCCCCTTACTGATTTCTACAGATAGCTTAACAATAGCTTCATCTCTGAAAGTTGCAACTTCCTCACAAACCTTCATAACGTTTGCTTCAGCCCTTTTGTCCATCTGAATTTGATTGTATGCCACTGTTTCAGCTTGGTTCCTTACTTCACCTATACTAGTGATAGTATGGTCTATTTCTTTTCCACCCAACTGAAACAGTCTTCTTAACTCATCAGTATTGGCTTGAATTTCTGCAAAGCCTCTACTCATCTCAGATTCAAGAGTAGAGACTTTGTCTTTTACTGATTTCAGAGAATCATCAAAGTAATTTCTCTGTTCTAGGAGCATCTGCTCAATCTTACTTATAATATCAGAAGAACTGGAGGGAGAAAAGGCTGGAGTAGAGGATGAAATAGGGGCTTGAGGAACAGGGGCTACCCATGGAGGAATTTCTTCAATCAAACCTGAGCTTACAGCTCTCTTTGTAGGTACTATCTCAACTGAATCTTCTGGATTTATGAAAGAAGGGAGAGTGAAATTCAGTGTCCTCAGAGGTAGATCAACATGCTCTGGGGACATGTCCTCGTCATCGGACAGGAGGATATTCTCATGCTAATCTGGGTCTTCAGCAGGAGACTGAGCAGGGGAGGGAGAGGGAGAAGGGTCCTTTACAGGAATTTGATCTTCAGGTAGTGGATGCTCAGGAGAGACAACAACTTATTCTTCTTGAAACAAGGGATCATCTGATCTTAGCTCTGCAATGAATCTGTCAATATCTGTAGCAGTTGAGAGGATGTCCTCTTGAACTTGTACATCTGAGAGAATATCTTCTGGAGGAGGGAATGGATCTCTGATCTGAGGTTGCTGAGATGGAGATTCTGATTTTTGATGCTGAGGGCTAGATGAAGCAGGATCCCCCTTAACTATTGCACCCAAGGTGTCAATAGTTTGATGTAAATGAGGAGATGGAATCCTATCATCTGTAGCATTGGGTTCTCTGGGGATAGCTTCTTTGATAACAGGAGCTTTGGATGCTTGAGCAGTATTCTGAAGTTTGATCTCATATCTCTTGATAGAAGAAATGGAGACCTTTTTAATGTGGTCGAGGGGAGTTCCTTTGGATAAATTGAAAACTTCGGGATTAATCTCATGGAGGAGTAGAGAAATAATCCTAGCAAAATTAGGGTGTTTTACACTGTCCTTGATCTTGTCCAGTAGCAACTTTCCAAACTGGAACTTCTCTCGACATACGATAGCTTGCATAATGTCAAACATATTCCTGGATATCTCTCGGATCGAATAGGTTTTGCACAGAATTACTTTAGAAATTACATCTACCAGGAATTTTCCTTCTGAATTGAAATCTGCTCTGCTAAAGGAAATGGCTTTAGGATCTACTCCACAGAATAAGGTTGTTTTGTCGGAATCTTCAAGACCTAAGTCATCCTCTTCATCTACCACCGACAGTCGTAATAGAGTAGCTATGGAGGTCTTGTCCAGACGGATTTTTACCCCTTTCACCTTGGATTTCAGTACTTTTCCATTTCTCTTTATCTTCAGATTATTGTAAAATTCTTCAATAACAGGAAGAAGAATCTTACACAGAAACTGCAGGAGGAAGGTGAGTCCAGAGGTATCGAACAGCATCAAGAGATTACAGGAAGTCATCCGAGAGGTCTGCTATCCCTTCAGGAGCAAGCTCTGAGCCGATTCCAATCTTCGAGGAGGGAGCCATCACCAAATTTCTATAGAACTAAAATGGGGAAGACGAAGCTCTGCGGGCTCTCAAAGACGAATCTCCGACGGCTTACTCGAGAGAATGGAAACCGTGGAAAGTATTTTCCAATTTTTCTATTTATATATAACCCTAATTAGGTTTAAGGAGGTATTTAAAATTTAAATCATACCTGCGAGGGAGCGACAAAAGTCTCGGTGTGAGAATATAAAAAAATAAAATTTTCAAAGTTCTGGAATTTCCATATACTCGAGTATATTTCGTCATAAACAAGTATTTTTGGAACATACACGAGTGGGTCGAGGGCATACAAGAGTAGGTTTTAAAACTACTCGAATAATACCTGAAGTACTCGAGTATGTTTCCATGTACTCGAGTATGTAAAATTTGTACTCGAGTATATTTTTACTTACACGATTATGTAAGTCTAGTACTTAAGTATATTTTTATTTACTCGAGTATGTGAGTTTATCTACTCGGGTAATTTACCAAGTACTCGAGTATGTGAATGCACTTACTCGAGTATATCACTTTGAAAATTATTTTTCTTGAAGAAAAAAATTTTACCTTCACCGATTTCTTCAATTCTGAGCCTTTGAATGAATCCACCATCACTATTCTTCTGTGTTGAGCATCTGGAGTTCCGTTTTGAAGAACAAAAACTTGGTCTCATCCAGCAGTTTAGTGAATATATCTGCAACTTGCCTGTCTGTGGAGACATATTATATATCTATGTCTCTATTCTCCACATGCTACCGGATGAAATGATATCGAAGCTCAATGTGCTTTGTCCGGCTGTGGGAGACTGGGTTATTGGTGATCGCTATTACGCTGGACGAGTTGCAAAATAGAGGAATGTTCTGGAACTTCAGGTTATAGTCTTCAAATTGATTCTTGATCCACAGAAGCTGTGCACAATAGTTGCCTACAGAGATATACTCTGATTCAGCCGTTGAGATGGCTACACAGTTCTGCTTCTTACTGCTCCAGGAAATAAGTCTCCTTCCTAGGAATTGGCAAGTCCCGGAAGTGCTTTTCCTATCGTCTTTGCTTGCTGAAAAATCTGCATCTGAAAATCCAATCAGTTCATTGTCATTACTTCTTGGGTACCATAAGCCAAGATTTGTTGTACCTTTAAGGTATCTCAAAATTCGCTTTACAGTAAAATAGTGAGATTCCTTAGAGTTCACCTGGAATCTAGCGCATACACATGTGGAAAACATTATATCTGGTCTACTTGCGATAAGGTAGAGCAAGGACCCAATTAAGCTTCTGTACTTGGTTTCATCAAAAGGTTTCCCTTTCTCATCCTTATCCAGAGACATAACTGAGGCCATTGGAGTCCTCATAGAGGTTGCATTCTCCATTCCGAATTTCTTAAGTAGCTCTTTGGTTAACTTGGTCTATGAGATGAAAATTCCATCCTCAGATTGTTTAACCTGAAGCCCGAAGAAATACTTAAGCTCTCCCATACTGCTCATTTCAAACTTCCCTTGCATAAGTTTAGAAAACTTCTTGCAGAGGTTATTATCCGTAGAGCCAAAAATAATGTCATCGACATAGATTTGCACTAGCAAAATCTTGCCTTTTATTTCCCTAAGAAATAATGTCTTGTCTATCTTTCCTCTTATGAACTTTTTCTCAAGAAGAAAGCTAGACAGTGTCTCATACCAAGCTCGAGGAGCTTGTTTAAGACCATATAATGCTTTCTGCAGTAAATAAACATGATTAGGAAAAGTTGAGTAAATAAAACCTGGCGGCTGCTCTACATACACTTCTTCCTTTATGTCATCATTCAGGAAGGCGGATTTTACATCCATCTAATAGACAGTAAAGCCCTTAAGTGCAGCATAAGTAAGGAATAACCTGATCGCCTCCAGTCTTGCCACTGGAGCATATGTTTGATCGAAGTCGATTCCTTCTTCTTGACGATAGCCCTTGGCAACGAGTCTGGCTTTGTTCTTTATAATAGTTCCATCTTCATCCAACTTGTTCCTCTAGACCCATTTTGTCCCGATGAGGTTCTTACTCTTGGGTCTAGGAACAAGTGTCCAAACTTTGCAACGTTTGAACTAATTTAACTCTTCTTTTATGGCTAGAATCCAGGATGTATCCGAGTTTGCTTCCTCAAACTTATTAGGTTCAACCTGTGATAGAAAACTTAAGAATAAATTCTCGTTAGTTATTCCTCTCCGAGTCCTAACATCATCCCGGGGATCTCCTATGATTTGGTCCAAGGGATGATCCTTCAGGTGTCTTATCTCTAGAGTCCTTGCATCTAGGATCTCTTCAGCCACTGGAGTTGCATCTTCAGCTGGTATGAATTCTTCATCTTGATCATCTACCTCTCCAATTGTGGTTGTAGAGGTGATCTTGATGAACTTTTCATCTTTATCTTCTGTAAGTTCATCCAGACTGAGTTCCTTTATCTTTGTTCTTGCATCTTCAATGAGCACACTAGAAGAGTTGCTTTGCAGCAAACTCGTCTCATCAAATACAATGTGTATCGATTCTTCTACCACCAGAATTTTTCTATTAAATACTCTATAGGCCTTACTATGACTACTATAACCTACAAAAATACCTTCAAAGCTTTTCTCGGTAAACTTGGTAGTGTGATACTTGCCATTATTAAGTACGATGCACTTACAGCCAAAGATTCTAAAATATAAAATGGTTGGTTTCCTGCCTTTTAGAAGTTCGTAAGGAGTCTTATCATGGTTCTTGTTGATGAGTGCTCGATTTTGCACGTTACAAGTGGTGTTGACGGCTTCAGCCCAGAAGTACTCTAAAAGTGAGGCATCACTCAACATAGTCTGGCAAGCCTCTATAAGTGTTCTGTTCCTTCTCTCAGCTACTCCATTTTACTGTGGAGTGCGAGGAGAGGAAAACTCATGATAGATACCTTGACTTTCACAGTATTCTGTCATGGCCCCAGACTTGAATTCCGTTCAATTTTCACTTCTGATTTTGACTACGGAGCAGTTGTATTCATTCTGGACTTGCATAACAAAATTAGTGAAAATATTGAAGGTATCTTACTTGTGTTTCAAAAAGAACACCCACGCAAAGCGAGAGTAATCATCCACAATAACCAACGTATATTCCTTACCTCCACAACTTCTAACTTGTAGTGGACCGAACAAGTCCATATGAAGAAGTTGTAAGCTTCTATTAGAATCCTTGCCTATAATGCTTTTAAATGAACTCCTTGTTTGCTTGCCTTTATATAGGCATGACAAGGGCTGTCCTTAACGCACTTGACATTAGGGGCATCACGCACTAAGTTCTGAGAGAATAGTTTATTAATTATTTTGAAATTAATATGTTCTTGTCACTTGTGCCATAGGTCAGCAAGAGATGCACTACTTTTTGCTAAAAGACATACTGGTGTAGAGGAGTCAATACAGATGAAATTTAAACAGAAAATATTTCTGCTTCGAGTGCCTGATAAAATAGTTTCCATGTTGTCAACTGATTTTATCAAATACTTGTCAGCATGGAATTCAACCACGTATCCTTTGTCGCATAGTTTACTTATGTTGATGAGATTGTGTTCCAATCCTTCAACATAGGCTAATCCGAAAAGGATACGTTACCATTAGTAATCATATTGTAGTCTTTGGTAATTCCTCGGTCTGAACCTCCAAAGATGACCTTTGGTCCGTTCAAGACCGGTGAAAAGTTATGGAGTAGGCTCTTTTTCCCGGTCATATGTCAAGAACATCCACTGTCCAAATACCAAATTGGCGTTTTAATGGCCTTTGGACGTACCTGTAATTATAATCACTTATCCTTAGGAACCCAAACACGTTTGGGTCCTTGGTCTCGAGTTAGAATACTCCCCCTACGAGTATTAGCCTCATGAGTGGTCATTCTCACGTTGCTAACTTGAGGAGTTGTAACATTTCTAGGATTGAACCAACAATCTATGGAAAAGTGACCAACTCTACCACAGCACCAACAGTCGAATCTATTATATCTTTGCCTTATAATCTCCTACTTGACCTTCTTGAGAGGAGGTCCAGCAGGGGTAGCATTCTTGGAGGAAGAAGCTTCATGATGATGGCAACTACATGACGTCTTCTCCTTCATAGGCTTTTCCACAACAGGTTTTACCTTTGGTGCCTTCTTGATTTTATGACCATGAGCATAAGGTCCATAGCTCTTAAATTGAATCTCTTCATAAGGTGCCCTGAAGACACTCTCGCCAAAGTTACGAGGGCGAGTCCAACCTTGGTACCTTTACTTAGGCTTCTCTGGGATCGGCCTAGTGAAGTGTACATAGGTGGACTCATAGTAGAATTCGTTCGCAGGAAAGATAACTTTCTTGAACGAGACTGGCTCCAAAGGAGCTTTCCCTTTTTCCTCGGCCAAGGCCTTCTTAGCATCCTTATTCTTTCTATTGGCCTTGTTTCTCCTAGAGGATTTACTAGGAGCACCTTTGTGGCCTAGACCAGCACGCTCGGCCTTAGCTGAGAATTCAGCAATCAGAGGAAGTACAGTCTTAGGCTTAGAGAAACCTTCTACAAGTTTCTTTTCAACCGAGAGTTGTTCTTCCAACTCCTTGATGATTTTCTCCTTAAGGTAAAGGTGCTCGAGAGCCTTGTTATATTTTTCAATAGATTTATTGAAGTCATCTTTGAGAGAGTCAGTCTTAGGGACTTCTTCTCTTAAGGTGCTCTCTGTAGCTTGTAGAGATTTTATTTCTTTAGCTTGAGTTTTCACGACTCGGTGACATTTGTCGCAAGCCTTGAGTAACTCCTTATATTGTCCCATGAGTTCAGATTCATCCTCAGAGGGATAGCCCTCTTGCTCATTATCATCATCAGATTCTGAAAGAGGGGTGTGATATTTTACCTCCTAAGTGAACTGGGGGACTTGTTAATCATCAGTTAGAGCCATTAGCCTTAAGTAGGCTTCTTCCTCTTATGCACTCGACTCAGATGAGTTGGAGTCACTGAGGGTTTTTCCCTTCTTGGCTAACGGGCTCTTTTCTATCCTCTTTTTATTGTAGGAATTCTTCTCTTCTCTTTTTCCACCCTCTTTCTTCTTGTGGGGGCAATCCGCAATGAAGTGACCTGGCTTATTACAACAATAACGTACAATGTTAGTCGAATAATGTTTATTCGGTTTAGAACCATACCTGTCGTGGCTGCTTGAGTCTTTTCTATGGCAATCACCATCATTGCGTGATCTTCTATAGGAGGCATCCTTGCCTTTCCATTGCTTATTCTTGTTCAAGAATTTCTTGAACTGCCATGAGAGTAGAGAGAACTCTCCATTAGATAGCTCTGAGCCAGAGGAGCTTTGCTCAGATGATTCTTCTTCATCAGGTTCAGGAGCTGGGAAGGAGAGCTAGACTTTGTCTTCCTTGAGCTATCTACCTTCAGAGCGACAGACTTCTCCTTGGATGCAGACCTGCTCATCTCTTCATCAGCTTTTCTTGAGTTGATTTGGAGCTCGTAAGACATAAGCTTTCCGAATAGATTCTGCGGGTCCGTCTCGGCTAACCTTCCGAACACTTGAATGGCTCATACCTTATTATCACATTCCTTGGTCGGGGATCTTAAGAATTTGTCATTCAGTTCCCCATTTGTGAAGACTCGGCCATAAACTCTTAGGCCATTGACTATCTTGAATAAGTTCTCAAAGGTATCAGTTATGGCTTCCTTGTGACCTTTCCTGAAGGCTTCATACTTTTGATTTAGAAGGGATCTTCGATCATCCGTAACTTCTTTAGTGCCTTCCATCAGAGTCACCAGGGATTGCCACATCTCCTTGGTAGACTGGCAATGAATCATATTTTGCAGCATCGAGTCATCGACTGCACTTGCTATAATATTTTTAGCTTTCTTTTCCAGGGAGACAAGTGCAATCTCGTCCTTATCCAAGTACATCAACCTCTTTGGGACTTCTCTGATTGGATTTATTGTAGATGCAATCATAGGAACATACGGGCCTTCTTCAACAATCATGAAGATTCGAGGGTCATCTGCTTCCATGAATAATTTAACTCATTCCTTCCACATAGGAAAATTGTTCTTGGTGCATATAGGGAGCTTAGCAAAATCCTTGGTCTTACTCTTGCTTGATAATTCTCTAAGGACAACTTGGAAAGGATCAAATCAAGGTGTTAACCTTTTAACGATCAACCTCCCTATGATACCAATTATAAGATATAAGTTGTCTACCAAAATCACCTAGAGGGGGGTGAATAGGTGAGATGTGCGTCTAAGCGGAATAAAAAAATTTAGCAACTAGCACAAATAAGGAAGCAAGCAATCACAAAGATGACAAGAGATTTATAGTGGTTCCCCGATCTTGGGTACGTCTACTTTCCTCACCGATCTAGCAAATCACAAGACTCGGCTACTCCACTATCTCAGATTGTAAACCAATCCTACACCTCGGAACCACGTTCCTACAAAACTCGATCCCAAACGGATCTACACTCGGAAGATATAACTTTCTACCACTCGGAGATAAATCTTCTACAAAGAAAATTTTTTGAGGAAAAAATACAAACAAAATAACATAGATCTGGATCTTTGGCTTTGTCTTCTTCGTTAAGAGCTTTCGTCTTGGAAAGAAAATGTTTAAGAAGACTTGACAGAAATCTACGGATCTGAGATCTGGAATCACCACGATCAAATAAAAATATCAGAGATCGATGAAGCACGAAGTGATCGTATGATTCTTCTTGAGTCTGGATCGCTTGAGAGTTAGAGATCGGCAGCAGCGGCTAAGAGAACGACGATCCAGAGTTCTTTTTGAAACCAGTAATGGCGGCCGAGAGAATTAGGTTTTCGGAATTTTCTCTTTCTTAATATTCTCTATATTCTATATAAAGAAATTGTTTTTAGGTTAAATCGGAAAGGACCTGTTTATAGGCGAGCTGCAACGGTCATAATAATCTTTAATGACGACACGTGGACCAATCAGAAAAGAGTAATTCAAAATACCCGTTGAATCTGGACTTAGAAATATTCCAGGAAATCTGAACCAATATACTCGATAGAAATGATATACTCGAGTATAAGAGGTATGCTACTCGAGTAGATAAGAGATGAATATACTCGAGTACAAGGAGAGAAACTACTCGAGTATCTTAGGAAAAACTACTCGAGTGACTTAGAGAAACTACTCGAGTATACACAGAATACCTACTCGAGTAACTAGAAAACTACTCGAGTCTGTAAACTAATCTACTCGAGTACTAAGTCACTTACTCGAGTATATCAGGGAAGTACTCGAGTATGTGGACTTAGAAAAGTTCAGACTGAATACAGAAAGCTCTACTCGAGTATAATACATAACCTACTCGAGTGATAACCATCTGCTCGAGTATAAGATGTCACCTACTCAAGTAAAAGAAAATCTACTCGAGTATAAGCTCATATACTCGAGTATACAGAGTCTTCTCGAGTATGTCCAAGGATCTACTCGAGTACTAAGTCACTCACTCGAGTATGTGAAGGATACTACTCGAGTATGTGGACTTAGAAAAAATTCCATACTGAAATAATCTTCAATACTCCATAGTCCATAAGTCCAAATGCATGTAGATGAAGTGTATTCCAATAGAGAGGCTATTCATGAGTCAAAATCTTGGATCACACAATGAGGAATTACAATGTATGGTCCTGTGTTTGGTGACCCACTATAGACTGACATTGGTCTACACTTGGCAATAAGGTCCTGCATACATACAACTCAAACACAATATCAAATACAACTTAATTCATCTTAGTTAAAGGTCTGACTTCCTACAAATCTGAGGTATTGTGGAGACAATTCCCAACATAATTTCTCACGGGTTGTTCATGCCCCCTATCACGCCTAGGGAGGGAATATCAGAGGGCGTGTCACATATGGAGTTTACCTCGGGCTCTGGATTTTGGCGAGAATGATTATTGCTTCTGTACAATGGTGGACACGCCCTGGGACATGCCCGTGTAGTGGGGCGTGTCAGTATTATTGGCGTGTAGGGGCAGAAATTCTTTAAATGCGGTAGCAGGCTTCGGGATGAGGATGACACACCCAGGGAGACCGTGTCAGGGGCGTGTCAAGTGTTTTTTCTCGCGAACTGGCTCCTGGCATCAAATTCCTGGGGATCGGGTTACATGCCCTATGACACCACCAGGGAGGGCATGTTAGGGGGCGTGTCAGGTCATTTTTGGTCGAAAGCTCTGAAAACCTCCAAAAAGAGAAGAAAACATTAGTGACAATAATATATACAAAAGGAGGCCAACAAATAAGCTTACAAGACATGATTTGTGTATTAAAACCCAGAAAATACCCTAATAGTTTAGACTACAAAATGTATTATCACTTCTCCATTGCTCCGAGGGTGGTGGATCGACGCGAACCTGAGGTCTATCCCGAGTTGGCCGCAAAACTAATGAACTCTGCATTGGCAAACTATGGCCCATTATTGTTAAAATGGCCTGAGGCAACCCATGCCGATAAATGATCTCCCCCCATATAAGATTGTGAATCACCTGATAGGTCACATTGGCCAGTGCCTTGACCTCAAACCACTTAGAGAAATAGTCAAACACAACTAACAGGAACCTTCTCTACCCGCTGGCTTGGGGAAAGGGTCCTACGAGATCAAATCCCCAAATAGCAAAGGGTCAGGGCGCAGTGATGCTTCTGAGCCTCTAAGCTGGCAGTGGTTTTATAGGAGCAAATAACAAGCACTTCTAACATTTCTTAAAGATTTTGACGGCATCGCGGCCCAGAGTCGGCTTAAAATACCCCTGCCTCACTATTCTTCCTTCTAGAGTCTTGTTTCCCGAGTGACTCCCGCACTCATTGGAATAGACTTCTTCTAAGATTCTTGGGACCTCCTCCTCATCCACACAATGTGCTAAAAATCCCAAGAGAGTCTTCCTATAAAGTTTCCCATCACGCATCAGGTAGTACTCTGACTTATACTTGAAATGCTTCTTGTTCAGGCTGTCCGAGAATTCACCCGTGGATAAGAAGATTATAAGGGGATCCATCCACGAGGGGTGCAGGTTAACCTCCATCAGCTCTCCCTCCTCAATAGAAGGACAAAACAAGTCAGTTATGGTCCCTATTGCACAAGGTCCAAACTTGGCTAACTGTTTTGCCAGTGTACTTTCTTCTCATGGCATATGCTGGGTGGAAAACATTTGGAACATGCCAATGATGCCCTTCACCTTCGCTAGGTACAACTGGAGGATAGGCTCCCTTACCTCGAACTTATTGTCGATTTGAGAGGACACCACCAGGGAATCCGTTAGCACCTCCACCTCATGCTCACCCAGCTCCTTCGCTCGATGTAACCCCTCGATTCCCTCCTCATACTCCGCTTGATTACTAGTAATGGGGAAATTGATCACCATTGTCTACTCTATCCTTATTCCCTGAGTACTCTCCAGGATCACTCCTACTCCTAAGTAATGTCTCCCCAAGGTGCCATCCAACATCAACTTTGAGGTAACCGGATGAGTGAGCTCAGTCTCTATAACCTCGACCACATAGTTGGCCAAAAATTCAGCCATCGCCTGGACCATTATCAAGAGGTGAGGGACGAATGATATGTCAAACTCGCTTAGCTCCACCGACCATTTTGCATGCCTCCCCGAATGCTACACTCCTTCAAAGATGTTGTAGAGGGGATGGTATGGCACCACCTGTATTGAATGTGTCTAGAAGTATGACCTGAGCCTCCAAGACAAGACAATTAGAGCAAAAGACAGCTTTTTTAGGATCGGGTTTCTAAGCTCCACCTTACTCAGGACCCTCCTCACATAGTAGATTGGCAGCTGCCTCTTTCCCTCCTCCTGGACCAAGACGGAGCACACGACCTCGACTCTGACTCCAAGGTAAAGGGATAAATATTCCCCCTCCTCTGGTCCTTGGAGAAGCCGGGCTTGAGTGAGCTATCTCTTTGGGGCTTGGAAGGCCTCCTCGCACTCCTTGGACCATTCGAATTTGCAGCCTCCCCTCTGCACTTTGAAGAAGGGCGAGCACTTCTCTTCTGCTCGAGAGAGGAACCTGCTTAGACCTGGAAGCTTCACTGTCAGGTGCTTAACTTCTTTGGCATTTCGTGGTGACTCAACCTCCATGATCTCCCTAACCTTATCAGGATTGGGTTCCACCCCCGTAGGAGTTAGGAGGTGACCCAGAAACTTTCCCCTACTCTCCCTAAAATGCACTTCTGGAGGTTCAGCCTCATCTTATACTTTCGTAAGGTGTTGAATGTCTTGTCCATATCTTGGAAAGGGATCTCATATCCCGACTTTCACCATGAGGCCATCCACATGCACCTCCAAATTCCTTCCCTTTTGCTCTCGAAATACTCGGTTACTCATTCTTTTATGTGTTGCCCCTGCATTCTTCAGCCCAAAGGGCATCTTCTTATAACATTAGCACCCATCCCCTGTAATGAAGTAAACATCTTTTATGTCTGGGGGGTGCATCCTGATCTGGTGGTATCTTGAAAAGGCATCTAAGAAACTCATTAAAAAAATTAGTAGCATAGTCAACCAACGTGTCGATTCGAGGCAGGGCATAATGTTGGGAATATTGCCCTCAATGTTCCCTAGATTTGATTTGAAGAGGCATTACCATCCACACTAAGAGAATATTAGTATTTGATGTTGGTTAAGCTCATCATGTGGAGGATGTTCCTTGGAACAAGGTTTGAACGATTGTCTAAGTGATGGTGATATGTGGTCATAAGGTAGGCAGGCGGAGAGACAGAAAATCTATCTAAGTCCACATGCATTAAGTGAAGCTAGTTCACTCAATGCCAGATGACAAAAAACACTGAGTAAGGTGTGGATAGTCAAAGCCCAGCAGTCTTCAAAATAAATTCTGCGGCTAAGTCCACAGGCATTGAGTGAAGGCAGTTCACTCAATACCATATATCAAAAGGTGTCGAGTATAGCTGAGTCTGTCAAAGCTTCAGGATTGGCAAGGAAGAAAATGCGGCTATGTCCACAAGCCTTGAGTGAAGCCAGCTCACTCAATGCCATACGGCAAGAAGGCTGGGTAAAGTCAAGTCAGTCAAAGCCTGACTATTTGCATGGCAGAAAAGTGGCTAAGTCCACAAGCATTGAGTGAAGGCAGTTCATGCAATGCCATACTACAAAAAGCATTGAGTCAAGCTCAGATATTCAAAGCTTTATCTTTGACAGTAAAGAAATCTGGTTAAGTCCAGAAGCGTCGAGTGATGAATGCTCACTTGATGCCTAAGCCGTTAAGACGATAAAAGTCTAGATGGCGTTGAGTGATGAAGTCTCACTCAACGCACTCAACGCCTAAGCTAATAGAAAACTGTCTAAGTAGTTTGACGTTTAGTGATGAAGGCTCACTTAACTCCTACTGGTACAGAAAGATTGGTTGAGGCCAAAAGCATTGAGTGAAGCTTGTTCACTCAATGCACTCAACGCCTGAGATGAAGAAATATTGGCTAAGGCCAAATGCATTGAGAGAAGCTTGTTCACTCAATGCTCTCAACGCCTGAGTAAGACAGAAATCTGTCTAAGGGTTTTGGCATTGAGTGAAGCTTGTTCACTCAACGCCTATATTAAAGAGTTTGAATTTAACTAAGTCCACAGATGTTGACATCAGTAAAATTCAAAATGTTGTGGGATGGCTACAGTACGCGACAAACGACGTCGCAGGCCTATTGTATGATTTTTGTTGTTAAAGCAAGGTTGTAGCTGTCAACTATTGTGGTTCCCACTACTGTAATAGTCGTTATACAACGGTAATAAAAGAAATCATATCTGCGAGAAGATGATACCTTTCCATGATTATTTTTAAAAAAGTCACTAGACTTCATCTTCTTCCTCTAACCATTGTTGCAGAGCTTGAAGAACAAGTTCAATCAACTGCTCCGAAAGTTCAAAGAGGTAGTTGTTGCAAGTTTCGCATGCAACAGCAAGATCAGAGATATCTCTAAGGCAGAAGAAGCGACCAAGGAAAAACCCTAGTTGCAGCTGATCTGAAAGCCAATACAAGTTAGTTGTAGCGAACTTCACCTGCTACAGCATGTTAAGAAGAAATTTTTGAGGTGACAGAAGAAGTAGCAAGGTTTTACCCTAGCTAAAACATCTGGAAGCTAAAAGAAGACAGTTGGTGCCATTCTTACCTGCACCAGCAAGCTCACAGTGAATATCTTAGAAAGAAGGTGCAATAAGGGCTAACCCTAGCTACAGCCACTTCACAGTTCCAGCTGAACATTTCTAAAGAAAATTTTCTGTAAGCAGTGAATAAGAATAAGACTAGACTAAATCTACTCCATCCAGGGAGGGAAGAAGAAGCATGGCAAGTTCCAAGCTACTGCACAGCAAGATACTTCTCAGTACAAGTCAAGTCAACCTGAAGATAAGTTTCTTGTTGTTGTGAAGATGGTAGGGCTGAGTTCATCTCAACTCAGGAAGGCAGGCTCAAAGAAATTTTCTCTGGATTCAAATCTACACCAACTAACCTTTCCCTCTACAGGATCCATTATTGGATCTAAGCTGTAGGATCATGAAAGTCTTTGTTTTCAAGGTATCTTGCAACCTAGAGGGGGGTGACTCAGTTTATTGATATCTTATGACTTTCTTTAAGTTTCTTCTTTAAGTGTTTAGTGAGTTAACAGGTATCAGCTTTCAAGAATTTGCATTTAAGAAGCAATACAAAAAAGCACACACAGAAATTATAGTGGTTCCCCATATTATGGGTACATTCACTCTCCTCCCACCTTTTTAACTTTCAGTTATATAAGGCACTTCTCCAAAACTGAGTTCAAAGAGCTTACACCTCAGATCCCTCAGGATCTCTTAGTATTCTCCAAGACTTACAGCACATGTACTAGGCCTTACAACTCAGTGATCAACAGATTACCTAGCTCAGGCCAAAGGCCCTACAACTCAGGATGGGAGGACAGCCCTACCTCAGATTCACAAAGGATCCTACTGAAAGTCCACCTAGTGTCAACTACCTTCACCTATGGGGGGGGATAGGTGACTTGCAGCGTATTTGCGGAATTAAAAGTGTACCTGCAGAATCAAAACAAAACACACAGCACAGAAAATAACACAGGCAATATATAGTGGTTCCCCGATTTGGGTAAGTCCACTTTCCCCCTTCGACCTATCTCCCAATGCAGGGACGACTCGGTCACTTCACCAACAGGATTGAAATCCAATCCTTGCACTATCGGAAGGAACCCTTCCACACGTAAGAGTCAACACTCCCACAACACGGGTTGCACCCAACCCTACAACTAGGAACCAAATGTTCCTTTATAATGAAAACGAAATTAGAGTGTATAAGAAAATACAAACAACTTGAAGATCTAGGTGTCCCTTTTCGTTAGACTACTTGTTCTTGTAGGCAACGAAAAGTCCACAACCCTAGATCTTTCTTGGAGAGAATCTCCCCGAGACCGGCGACGACGACGAGCGGCGGCTAGGCTCTCGGTGTTGGCGGAGGCAACTGAAAACAGCAGCAAAGCACTGGAGATTCAATCTTCTTAGCGAAGTCGGCAAGGTCTTCCAACGGTCACACTAGGATCGATCGTCTCGATCGATTCGGACGGGGATGGATTTCCCTATCTCAAATCAAGAGACAAAAGATCTCTGGTTAGACGCGTGAGATGCTGTGCAAGACTTGGATTCTATCACCGGGGATCTGGAGGAGATCGAGATCAGTAACGGTGATCACTGTACGAGTGGCGGCGACGGAGACGGAGCAGGTTCGCGAATTTAGGGTTTGACGGCCGCTGGCTTTCGTATTCTGTATCCGTGTGTATCACTGTACACCAATACTTGTGTATTTATACACTAGGTCATAAAGATGACCGTTGTGGGCCCCACCAAAGCAAAGACCTAAGTCCGGTTCGAAATACCGCTGGAAACCTGGACCGGTCCAGGAAATTTCAGAAATTTGCCCAAGTCAAATTCGGCGAGAATCGTATGTGATTCTCGACGAATCGTCGAGAATCACTTACGATTCTCGCCGAATTCTACTTGGCGAATTCTGGCATCACAGGTTATACAGGCCGAGGAGAATCGGCGGGAATCACATTTGATTCTCGCCGAATCGTCGAGAATGTAAAGTCATTCTCGACGAATCGGCGAGAATCACTTAGTGATTCTCGACGATTCTGCCTTAAGAGGATTTTCTAACTGCATCGAGACAGCCGGCCCAACCTGGCGAGAATCATTTAGTGATTCTCGACGACTCGTCGAGAATCGCAAGTGATTCTCGATGAATCGGCGAGAAGCACTTAGTGATTCTCGACGATTTACACTTAGATGATTCTCGTCTTTCAACCCGTGAGCTGGTCATTGGCCCATCCTTGCTCCTTGTCTGCTCTTGCTTTATCATAGCCCTATACTTGAAATTAAGTACACCCCAATAGAGAGAGTACACGTAGGCCAACACACTGATCTGCTCAACGAGGGATTACGTCGCGCAGACCCGTGTATATTGACCCACTGCACCCTGACATTGGTGTGTACTTAGCGTGAAATAATTGCAAGCACAACTAGAAAGATTTCATCAAACACACTGTCTATTTACCTTGGCTTGCTCAGGGGCTTCTTCAAATCAAGTACATTGTGGATACAATACCCAACAATCTCCCCCTATTTGAAGAAGCCTAAACCCTACAAGCTAAGGTGAATAGAGCATATAGGAATGAAAATCATAAACTTAAAATTGAGTTGAGAGATATTCATTACCAATTACTTGGGAGCAAACTTGGAGCCACCTACCTTAGCCTTAGTCGAGAGGGTAATCTCCCCCTTTTCGGCTTTTGAAAATCTGGGTCTGGTGCATTTGACACTATGCTCCCCCTCAGTTCGTGCACCTATGCTTACACTTGAGTTCCTGGCAGATGCTCCCCCTAGATGCACGACCCAGGAGCTTCTGGAGTCTTCATTCCTCATAGTTGAGCATTCCCAATTCAGTTTTGAAGAGACTGAACTTGGCCTCGTCTAAGGGCTTTGTGAAAATATCTGCAATCTGCTTGTCCGTGGGGACATAGCAGAGAGAGATGTCCTTGTTCTCCACGTGCTCCCGAATGAAGTGGTAGCGCACTTCAATATGCTTCGTTCTGCTGTGCGATACCGGATTGTTGGCAATAGCAATTGCACTTGAGGAGTCGCAGTACATTGGTACTTCCTTGAACTGGAGGTCATAGTCGGCTAACTAGTTTCTTATCCATAGGAGTTGTGTGCAACAGCTGCCAGCCGAGATGTACTCAGACTCTGCAGTGGAGGTTGCTACACAATTCTGCTTCTTGCTGTTCCATGAAATAAGCCTTCTTTCGAGGAATTGACACGTCCCGGAGGTGCTTTTCCTGTCATCCCTACTTCCTGCAAAATCAGCATCTGAAAACCCTATTAGCTCAACATCATTGCTTCTCAGGTACCATAAGCCAAGATTAGGGGTACCTTTAAGGTATCTAAGAATTCGCTTTGTAGCGACATAATGAGATTGCTTAGTGTTCACCTGATATCTGGCACAAACACATGTGGAGAACATGATATCCGGTCTACTCGCAGTAAGATAGAGCAGAGATCCAATGATGCTTCTGTATTTGGTTTCATCAAAAGGTTTCCCTTTCTCATCCTTATCCAGTGTAACACCCCAAATTGTTGTAGGAGCGACGGGGATCGTTTTTGGGCCAGGTCGGGTTTTTGGTGCAGGTGACATGGGCCCCGACACGGGCGTGTCGGAGGCCGTGTCGGGCGTGTTGAGCTCGAGCCGTGTCGTCGACCAGTTCAGGTCGACGATGGTCGTGTGGTGGAACACGGCCTAGGACACGGGCGTGTCCCAGGCCGTGTCACACCTGTGCTGTGCGGGTGGGTGCACGGGTAGTGACATGGGCACGAACACGGGCGTGTCCGGTTTGACACGGGCGTGTCCGATGCCGTGTCACCAAGCCGTGTACCACTCTGACTCCAAACTGGTGATTTATTGCACACGGGTGGCGTGACACGGGTCCCGACATGGGCGTGTCGCAGGCGACACGGGCGTGTCGCAGGCCGTGTCACATGCCGTGTGCTGGTTTTCAATCTGGGTCGAGACGGCGAATGAGCTACACGTCCAGGCACACGGCCGTGTGCCAACACCTGTTCGGCCCAGATTTTATAATTTGAGGCTTAATCGTGGCCGTTCATTTCCTTGGCTTTGGATCCGTCGGTGGGGGGCTGCTCCTGGATGGTTTTACCCGGGAATAGGGTTTAGAAACCCTCATTTTCTCTTGAGTGGTTCTCTTTCTAAAGCTAGAGAGAGGAGAGAGCAAGGAGGAGGAAGAAGGGCTAGATCAGGCCGCCGGAGGAGCTTCGGAGTTCCGAATCACGATCCGAGTCCAGATCCGCGGAGGCGACGCGGAAGAATGCAAGGGTAACGATTTCTAATCCTTGGGCATGTGAAGCCCTCTTTTCCTTTGCATAGGAAGCCCGCTCTCGCGAGTGAGCGAAGAGTTGGAGCGTTCTTTGGGGTAGATATGTGAAGTCCCCCTTGTGTAGAGTCCGTATGCGAAAACGGACATAGGCATTGTGTGTGAAGCCTATCCGGACAAGTAGAGCCGGATCGGTGATGTTGCATTGCATACGAACCGGGGAAGACTCCGGGTGTTTGGGTGTTTTTCGGGTTTTCTACATGGTAGATTGCATCAGGGAGCCTTGGAGATTAACTCCAAGGTGCACCCGGAAAACTGGGCAAAGGCGGGTTTTGCCAACACGGTGGCCGGGGAGCCAACGTGAACATAACCGAGTTATGTGATTGTTGTGGCGGAAACGGGACTCGGTGAGTCTTGACCTGCGCATATGGCTTAAATTGTCGTTGCGGTATGAGCACGGGTCAGGCGGAATCGTACCCGGTCTATGTCGTTCGGTAGGACCTTTGGCATGGATGAGGGTCTTCGGCAGTCTATGGCTTAAATTGTCGTGACCAAGGCCAGGAAGGCAAAATGCTCATATGGACAACCGTTCAAGAGGAGGTGGTGGATTGGGAACGTCTATGGCTTGAATTGACGTGACGTTGGCCGGTTCGCCGAGAATGTGCCCTGAGTGCATAGGGTGTGTGCCCGTGCGAGCCTACGCCTGTGTTGATGTGTGTTCACATTAATAGCATTGCCTATACTAATGAAGTGCAGGGAAAGAGCATCGCCGCCCCGATTTTGGGGGCGGGATCGTTATAATTTGGTCAGCATTGCTGACCGTTGCTATTGTTTGCCACCGGGCGGTGGTTTGTGGCTTGCAGGTGCTGCGGAGCAGTGCGGGAAATAGCGGGCTAAAGCCCTTGTTGCTGTGCCGGCCCTCGAAGGCCTAATTGCTTATGTATCTTTCCCGTTTTCATGTATGGCCGGCCTGCGTACCGAAGTTTGGAAAACACTATTTTGTTAAGTGAACAATGTAAGGCCTTAAGGCCAGTTCTCTTTTGTGTATGATTACATTACTGAGTTGGTAGTGGACATTCATGCTTTGTAGCAGGGTTCTTATTTTCTTTTGCAACTTAATAATTTGCTTCCGCTAGGTGTTGTGTAGGACGACATGATTGGTTGAATGGTTTCAACGCGTAACCAACCGGTCTGTCCGTAGTATATGGCGTCGGGCCCCGGCCGGACCTACTGCTATATGCTATGTGACGGATAGGGGTGTTATAAATTGGTATCAGAGCACTGGTTTCGGTCAAGCTTAAATGAATTCGTGGACGAATTCACTTTAAGGGGTGGTGAGCACATGCGTGTGTCATCGTTATAACATGAAAAGAACCCATGAATGTCCACTTAGGAATGAAAATATACATGTTTGAGGAACCTGCGTGTTCCTATAATTGCTGTTTGCAGTAATTTTTGGGTCGCTTATCGGTGTTTTGCACGATTATAGGTGACCAGAAGTGGTGCTGGGCCGTCTGAACGGCCAGGTTCTGAGGCGAGCAGTGCGCCAAGCGATGCGCCTGCAACACCTCCGTCTGCCGAGACCATTAGGTTGGTGGCAGAAGTGGTCATGGCAATGATCAATGCGCAGCCTGCAAGGCAGGTGCAGCAGCCCGCTCCTGCTATGGAGCAAGTACCGCTTCAGACGGCAGAGCAAAGGAGGGTTGAGCAAGTAGTGTTGGAGCCAGAGTTGCCTCGGAGAGCAACGGAAAGACAACTGAAGCACGTGATGGGCTTTCACCCACCTGTATTCACGGGCGCAGAAACCCCGACCCAAGCAGAGGATTGGCTCTCAAGGGTCAACAGGGTGATGACTGCGACGGAAACGGAAGAGTGGCAGAAGACCACTATAGCGACGTTCCTTTTGGATGGGGACGCAAGGTTATGGTGGGAAGGCCTAGAGCTACATCAGTTGCGGGGAAGGCCGTTGGCTGAAGTTTCGATGGAGGATTTTGCGAGACTGTTCATGGCTCGATACCTCCCCTCGGCGCAAAGGATTGTGCTAGAAAGTGAATTTCAGAAGTTGGTGCAAGGGGATTGTACCGTTGATGAGTACCTCCACGAGTTTACTCGGTTGGGGAGATATGCCGGTGCTACCTTCGCAGACGAGGAGCGCAAGACGAGCCGCTTCTATGAAGGGCTAAGAGATGATTTAAGGTTGCTACTGTCGGGGCCCAAGGCGCAGGGTTTCATGACCCTGGTCAGTTCGGCCCGGTACTTGGAGAAGGACATGAAGAATGTCCAAGCAAAGAAGGAATCCGGTAGCAAGAAAGCGGAGTTCAAGGCACCGACTACGTCGAAGTCGGGCTACCGCAAATTCTATAAGAAAGCTAAGACGTCGGGTCCAGCTGCTTCAGGTGCCTCGGGGACAACTACCAATCGAACCCCGGGCGCTTGTTTCATGTGTGGGAAGCCGGGGCACTTTGCCCGTGATTGCTGGAGTGGACGCTCAAAGTCCGAAAGGAAACAAGGAGCTACCTACGAGGAGAAGGGCAAAGCGGTGGAGTCGACCGCGTCCCACTATGCTCCGACTCAGCCTAGACTCTATAACTTGGGCCAGCAGGAGACCATCAAGCAAGCGAATGTGGTGACAGGTATGAGTTAATTTATAGCAAGTTAGCTTTAATACCGTTATCTATTGCTTGTTAGCCTAATATTGTTTGTATAGGCTTTGTTGTGATTAGCGATAGTCCGGCACGGGCACTGTTCGATACGGGAGCTTCACACTCCTTCTTGTCCGAAAGCTTTATATCGCGCATCGGAGTCCCTTCTTCGATGGCGAAGGACAAGTTGGATGTGGTGCTACCGAATTGGTGCTCGATGCGTGTGGACAGGGTGTGTGCCGTAAAGGTTCACATTGGGAGCCAAGAGTTCGACTTGCTAGCGTCATTGCTGCCGCTAGTAGATTTCGACGTGATCTTTGGAATGGATTGGCTGTCAGAGCAGAAAGCTTGGATTGACTGTGACCGGAAGGAGGTAAAGCTGGGTGTAGGGCGGGAGACTACATTCGAGGGGTTAAAGGGGTCGAGCAGGACACTGATGTCTGCTCTTCAGGTGGTGAAGGCAGTTCGTGCTGGTGCAGAGCTGTTCTTTGCAATAGTGGGGGCTGTGGAGCCAAAGTCCCCGTTGGATAGCATCCCCGTGGTTTGCAAATACCCCGATGTGTTCCCGGATAGCCTTCCCGGAGCCCCACCACAGCGGGAGATTGATTTCACCATCGAGCTCGTACCGGGGGCCAAACCGGTGTCACGTGCTCCGTATAGGTTGGCGCCTAAGGAGATGGCAGAGTTGAAAGTTCAGCTAGAGGAGCTGATGGAGCAAGGATATGTGCGTCCAAGCTCGTCGCCTTGGAGCGCACCGGTCCTCTTCGTTAAGAAGAAGGACGGGAGTATGCGGCTGTGTATCGACTACAGAGAGTTGAACAAGCTGACGGAGAAGAATAAGTACCCTATCCCGAGGATTGATGATCTCTTTGATCAGTTAGTCGGATCGTCGGTATACTCCAAGTTCGACTTGAAGTCGGGGTACTATCAGCTGAGGATCAGGGAGTGTGATATCCCGAAGACGGCATTCAGTACGAGGTATGGGCATTTCGAGTTCACGGTTATGCCATTTGGACTAACGAATGCGCCATCGGTGTTTATGGATCTGATGAACAGGACGTTCAGAGATTTCCTGGATCGCTTTGTGATCGTCTTTATTGACGATATTTTGGTATACTCGCAGTGCGAAGAAGACCACTTCAAGCATTTGCATTTGGTGTTGGAGACTTTGAGGAGGAATGAGCTTTACGCAAAGTTCTCCAAGTGCGAGTTCTGGCTACCCTCGGTAGCGATCCTTGGTCATATAGTGAGTGGGGAAGGTATAGCGGTGGATCCGGCGAAGATTGTTACGATACGGGAGTGGCCTGCGTTATCTTCTGTCGCGGAAGTCCGTAGTTTTCTCGGGCTTGCCGGATATTACAGGCGCTTCGTAGAGAACTTCTCGCGGGTAGCGTTACCTCTCACGAAGTTGACAAGGAAGGATCAGAAATTCTTGTGGACGCAAGAGTGCGTGCAAGCTTTTGAGGAGCTGAAGAGGCGGTTGACCACGGCGCCAGTGCTTAGTTCGCCGAGTGGGACCGAGGGCTTTGAGGTGTATAGCGACGCTTCGGGTAGTGGCTTGGGCTGCATGTTGTTGCAGCATGGAAGTGTGATCGCGTATGGATCGCGTCAGCTGAAAGTGCATGAAAGAAATTATCCGGTGCACGACTTGGAGTTGGCGGCCGTGATTTTTGCACTCAAGTTGTGGAGGCACTACCTATACGGTGTAAGGGTCGATATATACACCGATCACAAGAGCTTAAAATACTTGTTGGATCAAAAGGACCTTAATATGAGGCAGAGGAGGTGGATGGAGTTCCTGGGGGACTACACCTTCAAGATACATTATGTACCCGGGAAGGGCAACGCAGTTGCGGATGTGCTGAGCCGCAGGGCTCCCGCCCGAGCCAACTGGTTGTCGGTGCATGATGATCGGCTAGTGCGGGAGTTGGAGGAGCTTGAGATCTGTTGCGTTGACAAGCAGGCGAGCGCCAAAGCAATGTTAAACTGGACAGAGGTGCAGTATGACCTGGCTGACCGGGTTCGGCAGGCATTGGAGTTAGATGACTCCATGAAAGGGCTTATGGAGGCCGCTCTGGATGGGTCAAATTCCCAGTTCTCGGTGGTTGATGGTTTGTTAAGGAAGGATCATCGGTTGTGCGTCCCGAGTGGGGGTAACCTCCGGGCGGAGTTGATGTACGAGGCTCATCATACCAAGTACTCAATCCACCCAGGGAGCACGAAGATGTATCGTGATCTCAAGAAGCTGTTTTGGTGGCCGGGGCTTAAGAAAGATGTGGCGTTGTACTTGGCTAAATGCCAAACGTGCGCCTTGGTGAAGGCGGAGTGCCAAAAGCCTGGAGGATTTCTGAAGTCCTTGCCTATACCAGAGTGGAAATTCGATGATATATCTATGGACTTTGTGCACGGGTTGCCAAGGTCGCAGAAGGGGAACGAAGCCATCTGGGTGATCGTAGATCGACTAACCAAGGTGTCGCATTTCATTCCGCATAGGAAGGATGATCCAGTGGAGAAATTGGCAAAGTTGTATGTCGATAA
The DNA here is from genome assembly GCA_039513925.1 of Platanthera zijinensis. Lineage (NCBI taxonomy): Eukaryota > Viridiplantae > Streptophyta > Magnoliopsida > Asparagales > Orchidaceae > Platanthera > Platanthera zijinensis. Next base: position 31,845,178 of record CM077091.1, on the reverse strand, counting down.
TATTGTTAGGCTGCATGGTGTTCCCCGTAGCATTGTGAGTGATCGCGATGGGCGGTTCACGTCAAATGATTGGAGGTTGGTGCAGCAGATGCTGGGGACAAAGTTAAAGTTCAGCACAGCTTTCCATCCGCAGACGGATGGGCAGACCGAGAGGGTCAATAGAACGATGGAGGACATGCTCCGCATGTGTGTTCTAGACTTCGGGAAGCATTGGGAAGACAACCTTTAATTGGTGGAGTTCGCGTACAACAACAGCTACCAAGCGAGTATACAAATGGCGCCCTTCGAGGCCCTATATGGTAGGAAGTGTCGCACGCCGTTATCGTGGCTTGAAGCGGGTGAGGCAAGGTTGTACAAGAAACAGGAGGTGGAGATTGCTACCTCGTTAGTACGGATCATTCGGGAGCGCTTGTTGATCGCTCAGGACCGGCAGGCGAAGTATTACAATGCCAAGAACCGGAACGTGGAGTTCGCGGTAGGCGATTGGGTATACCTGAAAGTGAAGCCGTTCAAGGGGGTTTCGCGGGTGAGACGCTTGAAGAAGCTGAGCCCAAGATACCTTGGACCTTTTGAGGTTCTAGAGCGAGTCGGCGAAGCTGCATACCGTTTGAAGCTATCGGTGGAGTTGAGTGGATTACATGATGTGTTCCACATTTCTGTGTTGCGGAAGGCGGTGCAAGAGCCTTCGCAGGTGATCGAGGTTGACCAAGTGCCGGTGGACGAAGGGTTGACGACAAGGGTCAAGCCCGTTCGTATTGAAGATGTTAAGGTCAAGAGGCTTCGTAACAAGGAGATCCGGATGGTTAAGGTCCGATGGGATAACTGCGGGCGTGAGGAGCTCTCTTGGGAACGGGAGCAGAATATGCTCGAGGAGTACCCGGAATTATTCCGCTCAGGTACTGTTTTACGTTAAGTCCTGTTTTCCTTTATTAATTTCGTGGACGAAATTCTTTAAGGGGGGTAGAATTGTAACACCCCAAATTGTTGTAGGAGCGACGGGGATCGTTTTTGGGCCAGGTCGGGTTTTTGGTGCAGGTGACACGGCCCCCGACACGGGCGTGTCGGAGGCCATGTCGGGCGTGTTGAGCTCGAGCCGTGTCATCGACCAGTTCAGGTCGACGATGGTCGTGTGGTGGAACACGGCCTAAGACACGGGCGTGTCCCAGGCCGTGTCACACCTGTGCTGTGCGGGTGGGTGCACGGGTAGTGACACGGGCACGAACACGGGCGTGTTCGGTTTGACACGGGTGTGTCTGATGCCGTGTCACCAAGCCGTGTACCCCTCTGACTCCAAACTGGTGATTTATTGCACATGAGGGGCGTGACACGGGTCCCGACACGGGCGTGTCGCAGGCCGTGTCACATGCCGTGTGCTGGTTTTCAATCTGGGTCGAGACGGCGAATGAGCTACACGGCCAGGCACACGGCCGTGTGCCAACCCGTGTTCGGCCCAGATTTTATAATTTGAGGCTTAATCGTGGCCGTTCATTTCCTTGGCTTTGGATCCGACGGTGGGGGGCTGCTCCTGGATGGTTTTACCCGGGAATAGGGTTTAGAAACCCTCATTTTCTCTTGAGTGGTTCTCTTTCTAAAGCTAGAGAGAGGAGAGAGCAAGGAGGAGGAAGAAGGGCTAGATCCGGCCTCCGGAGGAGCTTCGGAGTTCCGAATCACGATCCGAGTCCAGATCTGCGGAGGCGACGCCGTTGCGGTACTTTCCAACCGTATAGTTTTCGATGGCACCGCGGAAGAATGCAAGGGTAACGATTTCTCATCCTTGGGCATGTGAAGCCCTCTTTTCCTTTGCATAGGAAGCCCGCTCTCGCGAGTGAGCGAAGAGTTGGAGCGTTCCTTGGGGTAGATATGTGAAGTCCCCCTTGTGTAGAGTCCGTATGCGAAAACGGACATAGGCATTGTGTGTGAAGCCTATCCGGACAAGTAGAGCCGGATCGGTGATGTTGCATTGCATACGAACCGGGGAAGACTCCGGGTGTTTGGGTGTTTTTTGGGTTTTCTACGTGGTAGATTGCATCAGGGAGCCTTGGAGATTAACTCCAAGGTGCACCCGGAAAACTGGGCAAAGGCGGGTTTTGCCAAAACGCTGGCCGGGGAGCCAACGTGAACATAACCGGGTTATGTGATAGTTGTGGCGGAAACGGGACTCGGTGAGTCTTGACCTGCGCATATGGCTTAAATTGTCGTTGCGGTATGAGTACGGGTCAGGCGGAACCGTACCCGGTCTATGTCGTTCGGTAGGACCGTTGGCATGGATGAGGGTCTTCGGCGGTCTATGGCTTAAATTGCCGTGACCAAGGCCAGGAAGGCAAAATGCTCATATGGACGGCCGTTCAAGAGGCGGTGGTGGATTGGGAACGTCTATGGCTTGAATTGACGTGACGTTGGCCGGTTCGCCGAGAATGTGCCCTGACTGCACGGGGTGTGTGGCAGTGCGAGCCTACGCCTGTGTTGATGTGTGTTCACATTAATAGCATTGCCTATACTAATGAAGTGCAGGGAAAGAGCATCGCTGCCCCGATTTTGGGGGCGGGATCGTTATAATTTGGTCAGCATTGCTGACCGTTGCTATTGTTTGCCACCGGGCGGTGGTTTGTGGCTTGTAGGTGCTGCGGAGCAGAGCGGGAAATAGCGGGCTAAAGCCCTTGTTGCTGTGCCGGCCCTCGAAGGCCTAATTGCTTATGTATCTTTCCCGTTTTCATGTATGGCCGGCCTGCGTGCCGAAGTTTGGAAAACACTATTTTGTTAAGTGAACAATGTAAGGCCTTAAGGCCAGTTCTCTTTTGTGTATGATTACATTCCTGAGTTGGTAGTGAACATTCATGCTTTTTAGCAGGGTTCTTATTTTCTTTTGCAACTTAATAATTTGCTTCCGCTAGGTGTTGTGTAGGATGACATGATTGGTTGAATGGTTTCAACGCGTAACCAACCGGTCTGTCCGTAGTATATGGCGTCGGGCCCCAGCCGGACCTACTGCTATATGCTATGTGACGGATAGGGGTGTTACATCCAGAGACATGGTGGATCCCATTGGAGTCCTCATAGAGGTTGCATTCTCCATTCCGAATTTCTTGAGGAGTTCATTTGTGAACTTCGTCTGAGAAATGAAGATTCCTTCCTCAGACTGTTTCACTTGAAGTCCCAAGAAATACTTCAGCTCTCCCATACTGCTCATTTCAAACTTTCCTTGCATAAGTTTGGAAAACTTTTTGCAAAGATTGTTGTCCGTTGAGCCGAATATAATGTCATCAACATAGATTTGCACCAGCAAAATCTTGCCTTTGACTTCCCTGAGAAACAATGTCTTATCTATTTTTCCTCTAGAGAACTTGTTCTCAAGAAGAAAACTAGACAATGTCTCATACCAAGCTCGAGGAGCTTGTTTTAGGCCATATAGCGCTTTATTAAGAAAATATACATGATTAGGATAAGTAGGATTGACAAAACCTGGAAGTTGAGCAACGTATACTTCCTCTTTCAAATCTCCATTCAAGAAAGCCGATTTCACGTCCATCTGATAGACTGTGAATCCTTTGAGAGAGGCATAGGCTAGGAATAGCCGGATTGCCTCGAGCCGTGCAACTGGTACAAATGTCTGGTCAAAGTCAATCCCCTCCTCCTGTCTGTATCCTTGAGCCACCAGTCTGGCTTTGTTCTTGATGATGACTCCATGTTCATCCAACTTGTTTCTGAAGATCCACTTGGTGCCAATCACATTTTGCGTCTTCGGTCTGGGAACCAGCGTCCAGACTTTGCATCTTTCGAATTGATGCAGCTCATATTGCATGGCCAAAATCCATGACGCGTCTTTGTTCGCTTCGTCGAACTTCTTTGGCTCAACCTCCGACAGAAAGCTAAGATGCAAGATCTCGTTAAGAGTACCTCGGCGAGTTCTGACACCGTCTCGGGGATCTCCAATGATTTGATTTCTGGGATGATCCCTCACGTGTCTGAGCTCTAGAAGTCTTGCATCAGGTGCTTCGACTACTTCTTGGGCATCTCCTTCTTCTAAAGGATTTGCTTCATTTTGATCTTCAACTACTCCAATCGGCGTTGATGTGGAGACCTTGACGTATTTTGGAGTTGCATCTTTCTCGGAATCATCCAGTTGTAACTTTTCGAGTCTGGCACCTGCAGCTTCAGGAAGACAACTAGAAGTCTTGCAATTAAGCAAGCTTCCTTCATCAAATACAACATTTATTGATTCCTCTACCACTAGGGTTTTCTTGTTGAAAACTCTATAAGCCCGGCTGTGGCTACTATAGCCCATGAATATGCCTTCGAAGCATTTTTCACCAAACTTAGTATGAGGGTACTTCCCATTATTCAGTACATAACATTTGCAGCCAAAGATCCTCATATAGGACATGGTTGGTTTCTTGCCTTTCAGTAGCTCATAAGGAGTCTTACGATGGCTCTTGTTGATCAACTCCCGGTTTTGTACATGATAAGCCGTATTGACAGCCTCGGCCCAGAAGTATTCTGGAAGAGAAGCGTCATTCAACATTGTCGTGCACGCCTCAATGAGTGTTCTATTCCTCCTCTCCGCCACTCCATTTTGTTGAGGAGTGCGAGGGGAGGAGAACTAATGAAAGATACCAAGCTCTTCACAGAACTCGGTCATAGCCCCAGACTCAAACTCTGTTTCGTGGTCACTTCTGATTTTGACCACTGAGCAGTTAAGTTCGTTCTGTATCTGCTTGACAAAACTGGTGAAGATGTCAAACGTATCAGACTTGCGCTTTAAAAAGAACACCCACGAAAACCGAGAGTGATCATCTACAATTACTAGCGTATACGACTTCCCTCCTAAGCTATGAACTTGCATTGGACCAAACAGGTCCATATGCAGAAGATAAAGACATCTGGAGGAGTCTTTGTCTGGGATGCCCTTAAAGGTAGCCCGAGTCTGCTTGCCCATCTGACATGCAGGACATGGACTATCTTTAATGCACTTAATAATGGGAGCATCCCTTACTAAGTCTTTGGAAAACAACATATTAATTGTCTTGTAATTAATGTGTGCCAATCTCTTGTGCCACTGTTCACAAAGAGATGCACTGCCTTTTGCAACTAGGCATACTGGGGTAGAAGAATCTAAACTAAGAAAATCTAAACAGAAAATATTTCTGCTCCTAATGCCAGTTAATACAGTTTCTGAAGAATCACATGATATTATCAGGCATTTATCCTTGCAGAACTTAACGTCATACCCTTTATCACATAATTGGCTTACGCTGATCAGGTTATGATTTAATCCTTCAACATAAGCTACGTTAGTGATAGAGAGTATACCGTTGGAAATCGTACCGTAACCTCTGGTGACTCCCCGATCAGATCCCCCAAATATGACTTTGGGTCCATTCTCGACTGGAGAGTATTCCCTCAGCAGGCTTCTTGTCCCGATCATGTGACGGGAGCATCCACTGTCCAAATACCAAATAGGAGTTTTGTTGGCCTTTGGACATTCCTGCAAAACAAAATTAATTTGCCTTAGGAACCCAATCATACTTGGGTCCTAGATTTTTCGTTAGCATACTCCCCCTCGGTTGATTAGCTCTACGAGAGGTCGGCCTCGCATTGCCAACAAGAGGAGTCTCGATATTCCTCGGATTAAACCAACAATCCATGGCAAAGTGACCAATTTTGCCACAGCACCAGCAGTCAAACCTGTTATACTTCCTCTTGGGCGCCTGCTTCACCCTTGAAACGTGGGGTTCAGCCGGGGCCGAAGACCTGGAGGTGGAGGCAACATGATGAGCACAGTCACATGACTTCTTCACCTCTTGGCTTTTCAGAGTAACAGGCTTGGCCTTAGGTGCCTGCTTCCTATTATGGCCGCTAGAGAATTGACCATAATTTCCCAAGTGAATTTCCTCAAACGGTGCCTTGAAAACACTCTCACTGAAGTTACGGGGAAAGGTCCATCCATCATACCGGCTCTTCAGCTTTGAAACCGAGCGCATGAAGTGATGGCCATATGTTGACTCAAAGTCATGTTGGTTACAGGGAAAGCTAGGCTTTCTGAACTCAACAGGGCTGAGTGGGGCCTTTCCTTTCTCATCAGCAGAGGCTTTCTTGGCAGCCTTATTCTTCCTCTTGTTCCTGTTTCTCCTGGATGAGGAGCTAGATACCCCTACATGCCCCAAGCAAGCTCCTTTGGCTTGAGCAGAGAAGGTATCAACTAATGGAAGAACAGTTTTTGGCATAGAGAAGCTCTTGACGATCTTCCTTTCTGCCGCAAGTAGTTCTTCCAACTTGTCGACTTCCTCCTGCTTAAGATCAAGGAGCTTAAGAGACTCTGAATGCTTTGAAGTCAGGTCCAAGTGCTCCTGTCGGAGGGAGATCAAACTGGTGATCTCTTCCCTCAGGGATACACTCTCACCCTTAAGGAATTTAACTTCCTTTTTCTCAGCCTTCAGTCTCTTTCGACATTTCAGGAAAGTATTGAGCAGAAGCTCATACTTATCGAGGAGCTCAGCTTCAAGGGCAGAAGGGCTATCCTCAGGGTCATCATCCTGAGACTCAGGATCAGCATCAGAGTCGGAGAGAGGGGTGTGAGCTTTTACCTTCCCAGTAAATGGGGGGCATTCTCCTTCTAAGTCAGAGCGACCCATTAGCCCAAAGTAGGCTTCCTCATCATCGCTGGTGTCTGACGTGTCAGATTCACTCAGCGTCTTTGGCTTCTTTGCGATGTAACTCCTCTCCTTCTTCTTGTCTTTTGAGGACATGTGCTCCTCTCCCTTTCCCTTTTCCCTCTTGCCTTGATGGCAGTCGGCCACGACGTGTCCTGGCTTGTTGCAACCAAAGCATATAATGTCAGATGAGCGGTGTTTGTTCGGTTTGGAAATATACCTGTCAGAAGAATAGTTCTTCTTCTGAACCCTTGAGGAGGAGCCGTTTCTCTTTCTCTGATTCCTCAGCTTGAGGAACTTCATGAATTCTCGTGTGATAAGGGATAAATCTTCCTCTGACAATTCTGAGTCGGAGGAGCTTGGCTCAGAGTCTTACTCTTCATCCCTCTTCCGCGTACGGGAAGAAGCGGCACCCTTGCCCTTTCTGGATTGAATAGCTTTCAGGGCCACCGTCTTTTCCTTGGCCGCGGCTTTCTCTGCTTCCTCTTCCGCCTTCCTTGTGTTCAACTGAAGCTCATAGGACATGAGCTTCCCGAACAGAATCTGTGGGTCAGTTTCCGCAAGTCTGCCAAACTCGCAGATGGCGCAGATCTTTGTGTCCCATTCCTTAGTGAGGGAACTAAGGAACTTATCATTGAGTTCACCGTCAGTGAACACTCTTCCATATCCTTTGAGTGCATTGACGATCTTGAGGAATTTTTCGAAGGTAACTCCGATCTCCTCCTTTGGCCCTTGCCTAAAGGCCTCATATTTCTGATTGAGGAGGGATCTCCGATCGTCCCTCACTTCATCTGTGCCCTCCATTAGGACAATCAGACAGCTCCAGAGATCCTTGGCTGTCCTGCAGTTGCAGAAGTTCTGCATCATGGAGTCATCAACTGTGCTTGCTAGGATGTTCTGAGCTTTCTTGTCGAGTCCGAACAGCACCATTTCGTCCTTGTCCATTTCCGAAATTTTCTTGGGCACTTTCTTGGTTGGATCAATGGTGGAGGCCTTAGTGGGAATGTAAGGTCCCTCCTCCACTATCATGAAGAGCCGGGGGTCGACTGCTTCCATGTTGAATCTGATTCTTTCCTTCTAGATAGGAAAGTTTAGTCTGGTGCATACGGGGATTTTGCCGGAGTGCTTGAGTCCGTCCATGGAAGATATCGGTCTTCTTCTTGACACTAATGGCAGGATTCTACTCAAGGTGTGAACCTTTTTAATGAGTAACCTCCCTCTGATACCACTTGAAAGTCCACCTAGTGTCAACTACCTTCACCTATGGGGGGGATAGGTGACTTGCAGCGTATTTGCGGAATTAAAAGTGTACCTGCAGAATCAAAACAAAACACACAGCACAGAAAATAACACAGGCAATCTATAGTGGTTCCCCGATTTGGGTACGTCCACTTTCCCCCTTCGACCTATCTCCCAATGCAGGGATGACTCGGTCACTTCACCAACAGGATTGAAATCCAATCCTTGCACTATCGGAAGGAACCCTTCCACACGTAGGATTCAACACTCCCACAACACGGGTTGCACCCAACCCTACAACTAGGAACCAAATGTTCCTTTACAATGAAAACGAAATTAGAGTGTATAAGAAAATACAAACAACTTGAAGATCTAGGTGTCCCTTTTCGTTAGACTACTTGTTCTTGTAGGCAACGAAAAGTCCACAACCCTAGATCTTTCTTGGAGAGAATCTCCCCGATACCGGCGGCGGCGACGAGCGGCGGCTAGGCTCTCGGTGTTGGCGGCGGCAACTGAAAACAGTAGCAAAGCACTGGAGATTCAATCTTCTTAGCGAAGTCGGCAAGGTCTTCCAACGGTCACACTAGGATCGATCGTCTCGATCGATTCGGACGGGGATGGATTTCCCTATCTCAAATCAAGAGAAAAAAGATCTCTGGTTAGACACGTGACACGTTGTGCAAGACTTGGCATCTATCACCGGGGATCTGGAGGAGATCGAGATCAGCAACGGTGATCACTGTACGAGTGGCGGCGACGGAGACGGAGCAGGTTCGCAAATTTAGGGTTTGACGGCCGCTGGCTTTCGTATTCTGTATCCGTGTGTATCAGTGTACATTAATACTTGTGTATTTATACACTAGGTCATAAAGATGACCGTTGTGGGCCCCACCAAAGCAAAGACCTAAGTCCGGTTCGAAATACCGCTGGAAACCTGGACCGGTCCAGGAAATGTCAGAAATTTGCCCAGTCAAATTCGGCGAGAATCGTATGTGATTCTCGACGAATCGGCGAGAATCACTTACGATTCTCGCCGAATTCTACTTGGCGAATTCTGGCATCATAGGTTATACAGGCCGGGGAGAATCGGTGGGAATCACATTTGATTCTCATTGCCTAATCATCGAGAATGCAAAGTCATTTTCGACGAATCGGCGAGAATCACTTAGTGATTCTCGACGATTCTGCCTTAAGAGGATTTTCTGACTGCGTCGAGACAGCCGACCCAACCTGGCGAGAATCATTTAGTGATTCTCGACGACTCGTCGAGAATCACAAGTGATTCTCGAGAATCGGCGAGAATCACTTAGTGATTCTCGAACGATTTACACTTAGACGATTCTCGTCTTTCAACCCGTGAGCTGGTCTTTGGCCCATCCTTGCTCCTTGTCTGCTCTTGCTTTATCATAGCCATGTACTTGAAATTAAGTACACCCCAATAGAGAGAGTACACGTAGGCCAACACACTGATCTGCTCAACGAGGGATTACGTCGCGCAGACCCGTGTATATTGACCCACTTCACCCTGACATTGGTGTGTACTTAGCGTGAAATAACTGCAAGCATAACTAGAAAGATTTCATCAAACACACTGTCTATTTACATTGGCTTGCTCAGGGGCTTCTTCAAATCAGGTACATTGTGGATACAATACCCAACACCTACCTCAGAGAGAATGACTCTCCTATAACTAAGGCACAAAGACCCTACTTAAGATCCAAAGGATCCTACAGCTCAGGCACAAGTTCCCTACAACTCAGTAAGAATGACTCACCTACCTCAGGCCCAAAGGTCTGATAGCTCAGTGATCAAATGATCATCAACCTCAGATCCCAGCTGGATCCTATTCTCAGAGAGTATAACTCTCCTACAACTCAGGGAATTTTGCCCTACCTCAGGACAAATGCCTTACAGCTCGGATCAAAATGGATCCTACGGAAAGACGGGGGTTTAATTAATTTTGACACCTAGAAACTTCTTTGTGTCAACTACTAGAAGTGAGTTATCTCAACTCTAACTTTCCTCACAGTAACAGAAAGAATTTCTTCAAGAAATGGCTACTTCTGCTGGAGGTAACTCAGAATGTTGCTTTTGAACTTGTTGTAGAAGACTGAAGAACTACTAGGTCTTGAGTTCTTCAAACAGCTAATTGAACCTGCAAAAAATTGAAGGCTCTCCTTTCTTTCTTTATCAAAAGTATTTTTGAACTTGCTATAGCAGAAGAAAATGCTACAGCTAACAGAACTTTTTGTTCTGTTGGAAGACTTCAAGCTTTTTTCTCGACAGCAGTGGCGAGGAAGAAGAAGTCCAGCCGCTCTTTTTCGTTTTGGATAAACCCTAAAAAGTTGAGTTCAATATCTAAAGCGGTCCCTTTATATCTTCCGTCGATTAACGGCTCTAAGAAGCAGTGGGGACCACCTGCTGTAGACAGCTGTACCTTGCTTTAACGGAACAAGACATACAGAAGCTCATCAGTAGTGTTTGTGGTGTTTTGTAGCTTTCCCACACTTAATTTGAACTCTGTTAACTTGTTTACTTTGTTGACGTCACCATTTGTGGACTTAACAAAAATCAAACATCTTTAAAATAGGCGTTGAGTGAGTAAGCTTCACTCAACACCAAAACACTTAGACCAATTTTCTGTCACTAGGCGTTGAGTGAGCAACCTTCACTCAATGCCAAAACACTTAGAAAAATTTCTGTCATTAGGCATTGAGTGAGCAACCTTCACTCATGCCAAAAGACTTAGAAAATATTTCAGGCATTAGGCATTGAGTGGGAAACCATCACTCAAAGCATTTGGACTTAGCCGATTTTCCTGCTTGGGAAGCATTAAGTGTTGCTTATTCACTCAACGGTTTAAGCATCTGTCAATTATATTGACTTGGCGTTGAGTGAGTAGACTTCACTCAACGTATCTGTCCTTAGATAGTTTCTCAGTTAATTAGGCGTTGAGTAAGCAGCCTTCACTCAACGATTTTGTCCTTAAAAAAATCCTGTGTTAGAAACACTATCTCTGACTGACTAAGGTTCACTCAATAATTTTTTATCACATGGCATTGAGTGAGCTTTCCTCACTCAATGCCTGTGGACTTAGTCAAAATAACTACACATATTTTTTGTGGCTTTGACTGACTAAGTTATACTCAATGATTTATGTTGTATGACATTAAGTGGGTAGACTTCACTCAATGCCTATGTACTTAGCCATATTTCTGCATGTTTCTTCATAGGCTTAGACTGTCTTAGCCTGTCTCACAGCTTTTTGTTGTATGACGTTGAGTGAGTAGACTGTACTCAATGCCTGTGGACTTAGCCACATTTTCAGCCTGCCAATTGTTTTGCTTTGACTTTCTATGTTATACCCAATTATTTTACTCACCTGGCATTGAGTGAGTAGACTACACTCAATGCCTATGGACTTAGGCGATTTTCAGCCTATCCTGCATCTTCCCTAATATCTGGCGTTGAGTGAACTGGCTTCACTCAATGCCTGTGGACTGATGCACTGAACGGCAAGTGTACCGGTCGCACAAGTAATATAAAATGGTCGAATTTTCCCAAGTATTGATCTCTCAAGGAACACTACAAGGTGGAATTTTCTAATTAGAAGGACTTGAGATTGAATTCGACAGCACTAAACTACAAATGGGGGGGGGGTTCGTATTTTTGGAAAAGAAATAAAAATCTAACAACTACTCCTATGCAATGCCGCTATGCAATGCTTCGCCAGGCAGGACGGAAGACTAGTCGAGCCGCTATGCACCGGATCACAAGGCGGATGGGCGAGTAGGCAAGAGTAAGAACTGAAAGAACAGTGAGGGTTGCAAGCACCTCTTCCCAATGCACGCCACTAGAAATCGCTAGTGCGGCCAACAACAAATGGAAGACGGAAAATGGAAATAGGCGCACCTCAAATATATAAAACGTAAATACACGCAATCACATAGACATGATTTAGAGTAAACGTTAATTACAATAAGCGTTCTTCATCAAATATAAGAGATCAAGCTAAACTATCAACATCAAGAAGAGAAAAGTGTGCGGAATCGAACAGATCCAAAGTCTCACCAAGGATTCACGGTAGGAATCACTAGGTTGTCAATCTGCATCCTAGCTCGGTCCTCAGCTATGTCCGGGGTAGAAAAGGCTGTCACTCACTCCCAATGGCATGTATTCTTCGTGTCACTATGTGGAAGAATGACGGCACAACTTCTCCAAGTTCGGTGGAGAAAGCTAGATCAATCCCTTTTTAAAGCTCAAGGATGAAGGAGGAGGCTGAGAGGAAGCTCCGGCTTGGATTTGGCATTGAATGCTTGCCCGGAGAACCTCCCAACAGTGGAGAGAGAATAAAATGGCGGACCTCTCCCTAGATAAGATGGAAATCGCGGGAAAGAAGATGGATTATCGGCGGAGAGAAATCTGCGCTTTAAATAGAAAATGTCAGAAAAATAGGCACAAACAGTTTGACGCACGACCGTGCGTTAACCGTGTGTATTTAAATTCCTGAACAAGCCTGATGAAGATGCTGTGTTGACCCGTGCGTTTTACTCACGCATGGGCGATTCCACCCGTGCGTGAAGGAAATCGCACGGGTAACCACAGAACGCAGGAAAATTAGGGAAACAAGGGAACCGTGCATTTTACTCGCACACGGGCGCGTTTGGCCGTGCGTGAAGGAAACACACAATTAACCCAGAATGCAGGAATCAACAACAAAATATGCAGACCATGTGATTCCTTCTCGCACGGTTTGGCCTAAACCGTACGGGAACAAAATGCACGAGAAGAAACACAAGTCCCCAGAAATAGCTAGGTAAAACGCACAGTTGGACTGGAACCGTGCGAGAAGAAATGCGCACGACCGTGCGTTTTACACAGAAACTAGAAATGAAATCTGGGACGTCCCGACTACCTGCATAGCAATGAAACCAACTGGGGAACCATCTCCCAGCACAAAAATGAACACAAAACAAAATTGAATACTAACGCGGAGCACCATGTGCATACCCCCGATAATAGAATGCACAATTGCACCCCCTTGGGCCAAAACAGTGCACTTCCTATTGAAATAAGGATAATAAGAAATATATAAGATAACGAACTAAAAGTGAAGTGCAAATAAAGGAAAACTAGCCTAGATGAGTCTGAAAGACACTATATAAAGAGGACTCATCACACCCCCAGACTTAACTGCTTGCACGCCCCGAGCAAACTAAATCTATGCAGATATGGAAAATATACTAGCTAACAAAGAAATTGAAAAACGGAGTACCATGCGAAGTCACATGCTCGCATGCGTAAAAATACAATAGAGAAAATTTCTAAGTATGCAGAATAGGTTATATTTTTCACAATGCGTATCAAAATTTTATTACTACTCAAAAATGAAATCACGGTGAATCAACCGATCTCGCATAGGAAGAAAGTAGGCAGGCCACTAAGGTGAGATTTGCCAAAGACCGGGGCTCAGGATCACCTCCAAAGGAATCCACCAATGTCGGGAACCATACGCTTGCCCGCTCACACTCTCTCCATGGCGCTAGCTTGACTCAAGCGTGAATCCGTAGGACTTAAGGTGAAAAGATGGGGCTTGGGTTTCGGTGGGGTAAACAAGGATAAACATGAAAGCTAAGCACCAAACCCAAATGAGCTCAACAGAAAGATATCCTCTGTTAACAAAAAATAAGTGTAGGTGCACCACCCCCAGACTTGATTTTTACAATATGGGTGTGTGCACCGCCTACTCCAAATCAAAATCATCTCAAATAAATATTTCAATTAAACTTTTTCTTTTCAACTTTTCTTTTTTACAAATTTTTTTATACATTTTCCTTTTCTTTTTCGTCAAACAAATTCAGCAAATAGGAGTTGGAGCACATCCACTTAATCACAAATTTCATCACCACATCAACACCCCAACATGAAAATGTAAAACACTAAAGCTCGACTTTTGTGTGCGACTAGGATCGTCTTTGAGGCTTTGGTGAAATAATGGTGGAGCTGAAACAAAAGAAGGGTAGGCACAACGGGGCTAGAGAGGATAAGATGTTCGGAACAGTACAAAGCTCAACCGGGCCAAAATGATGGCATACATCACGCTCACTCTAGACAAACCATGCAGCAATGCTTCGAGAGTATCTTGGGGCAAGTTCTTAATCACCGAGAAAGATGATCCTTCCTCCCGACTCGAGCAAAACGAGTCTAGTGACGGCTACACACATCCCTAAGCTACCGTCAGATTCCACCGGATTCACCAATCTTTGAGTAGAATAAAAAGAGTTTACGTAAATAGAAAAAATATAAAACTATAAGCATACAAAAAAATTTAATCTACACAAATGTCTACCCAAAACGAGAGCAATTGACTAGGAATATAGCAAGGCCAACATTTTACTCTGTCTCACAATCCTATGTCAGCATGCTAATTTTCTCAAATCATACAAAAGAAATGAGTTAAACTCAAAGCACGCTAACAGCTAAGCACGTGCTAAAGTGGGTGTAGTGGTGTGCAATGCAAAAAACTTAATCAAAATAAAACAATAAAAGCTCCTAGTATGCAAATGCAATGTGCACGTGCAAAACGTAAAAACTGACTCTCCCTCGGACTTAAACTAAGCAGCGTAGCATATGATATTGAAATTTAAATCAAAAAGAGCTAAGGGAAGAGGTTACCCAATGCTCAGCTAGTGAGCATACCAGAAGACGCGTGAAAAACCTGAAGCAGGCTCGTCATACGAAGAATCACACCCCCGCCAACCCGAATTTTCCATGAATACCTGCAGGGGTAAGCTCCGCAAAAACAAAAGAAAAATATACAAAAAGAAATACTGAACTAAAATAGACATGAAAATAAATGCAGAAAATGAAAGAGAAGTACTGGGGTTATTGTCATCCCAGCATGACTTATTCGATTCTATGCATTTCTAGCTAATGGGTCTATGAAAAGAAAAATGCACAGGCAATTGTTCCATTATCTGTTGTAGTAACGGGTACTGATACGGAGATAGTGCAGTTACCCCTTTGCCTAAATAATCATACATGATCCTCACAGTCAGAGGAAATATGAAGTAAGATGAGTAGGAGCACTGGTCCTCGCTCATATCACCACAAAAAACATCCTTTCCTGGCAAGGTATCGTCCACCACCGGTTCGTAGGAGATGATGGCAACGGCAAAAATGCTAGGCGTATCGACAACCTCACAGACCCGTGGAGATTCCACCCGCACAGGCTCAGATAGAGAAGAGGGATCAAGAAATAAAGAAGATGAAGAACTAAAATAATCAAACAATGGGAGAGTGACTCCGGCATCACTCTCAGCGAGATCCAAGCATAGTTCAACATCGGTATCATATGAGTCGTATCAGGGAGAATCCGCCAACTCGAGGTCCGCGGTGGTAAGTGGGATCATCTCATCTAATAACGAGGTGCAAACCTCTGCATCAGACAAAGAATACTCCTCGTCCCACCGGGGTGCGTAGAAGTGTTCCGAAGATCTACATTCTCCGTCGGAGATAGAAGAATCCTCATCCCACTTCGGTACAACCACGGGCACAAAATCATCAACAAATACGGCATCATTAGCCGACTCACTAAATAATGGAGTAGCAAACTCCAACAAAAATCTCGTAGGGGCAAAACTGCTCTCAAAATCGAGCACTGAATTAGCAGACCCCAACACAACATCATCCGCAGACGCCACCTCGTTGACGACCGGAACAATCTCTTCGTCCTATACAGGATCGTCCATGAGTTCTCGATCCACTCCCTTCGGGCTAACATCCGAGTGAGAGGGCTCACTCAAAGGAAGCTCGTAAAAAGGGGCTGAGGAACCCATGAAGGATATATATGCGACGAGAGATTCTTCCGTAATCATGATGGGTAAAGAACGAGCTAGGTGAGCCAAATCAGTGTATGGGCCAGGCAATACCCTAGTAGGCCCGTCTACAACAGTCTTTTGTGAATGGGAGGTTGCTGCAGGCATGCCCACAGAGGGAGAAGGCTTGCACAAGCGAGGGAAATCCTTCACCATGTGGCCTACACCTTGACATAGCAAGCATCTCAAACAATGCTCGGCATTCTGAGCAGCCATGGCATCGATGCATCGGCGCAAAGTGTCAATAAGGCGGCACTCAGCTTCTGAATACATCGCGAATAAAAATAATTTGCAGAATAAATGCTACACACAAGAATAAAAACTAGCACGGATGTGCTATCAACAAAAGCAGAAAAAGGGGATAAAACCAAAAATAAACAAGAAATAAAAAGCACTAAAACACTACAAACATCAATTACAAGTCTTCCAATCAGAAAACTCACACGGCAGTGTTCCCCGACAATGGCGCTGAAAAATTGATGCGCTGAACCGCAAGTGTACCGTTCGCACAAGTAATATAAAAATGGCGAATTTTCCCAAGTATCGATCTCTCAAGGAACACCGCAAGGTGGAATTTTCTAATTAGAAGGACTTTAGATTGAATTCCACAGCACTAAACTACAAATGGGGGGTTTTGGTATTTATGGAAAAGAAATAAAAATCTAACAACTACTCCTATGCAATGTCGCTATGCAATTCTTCGCCAGGCGGGATGGAAGACTAGTCGGGCCGCTATGAACCGAATCGCAAGGCGGATGGGCGAGTAGGTAAGCGTAAAAACCGAAAGAACAGTGAGGGTCGCAAGCACCTCTTCGCAACGCACGCAACTAGCAATCGCTAGTGCGGCCAACAACAAATGGAAGGAGGAAAATGGAAATAGGCGCATCTCAAATATATAAAACATAAATACACACAATCACATAGACATGATTAAACGTAAACGTTAATTACAATAAGCGTTCTTCATCAAATATAAGAGATCAAGCTAAACTATAAACATCAAGAAGAGAAAAGTGTGTGGAATCCACCGGATCCGAAGTCTCGCTAAGGATTCACGGTAGGAATCACTAGGTTATCAATTCGCGTCCTAGCTTGGTCCTCGGCTACGTCCGGGGTAGAGGAGGCTGTCACTCACTCCCAATGGCCCGTCTTCTTCATGTCACGATGCGGAAGAATGACGACACAACTTCTCCAAGCTTGGTGGAGAAAGCTAGATAAATCCCTCCTTGAAGCTCAAGGATGAAGGAGGAAGCCGAGAGGAAGCTTCGGCTTGGATTTGGCGTTGAATGCTTGCCCGGAGCACCTCCTAACGGTGGAGAGAGAAGAAAATGGCGGACCACTCCCTAGAGAAGATGGAAATCATGGGAAAGAAGATGGATTATCGGCAGAGAGAAATCTGCGCTTTAAATAGAAAATTTCAGAAAATTAGGCACGCACAGTTTGGCGCACGACCGTACGTTAACCGTGCATATTTAACTTCCTGATCAAGCCCGGTGAAAATGTTGCGTTGACCCGTACATTTTACTCACGCACCGGCGATTTCGCCCGTTCGTGAAGGAAATCGCACGGGTAACCACAAAATGCAGGAAAATAAGGGAAATAGGGGAACCGTGCGTTTTACTCGCCCACGGGCGCGTTTACCCGTGCGTGAAGGAAACGGACGATTAACCAAAAATGCAGGAATCAACAACAAAATATGCAGACCGTGCGATTCCTTCTCGCACGGTTTGGCCTAAATCGCGCGGGAACAAAATGCACGGGCAGAAACAGAAGTCCCCAGAAATAGCTAGGTAAAAGGCACGGTTGGATTGGAACCGTGCGATAAGAAATGCACGTGACCGTGCGTTTTACACAGAAACTAGAAATGAAATCTGGGACGTCCTGACTACCTGCATAGTAATGAAACCAACTAGGGCACCAGCTCCTAGCACCAAAATGCACACAAAACTAAATAGAAAACTAACGAGGAGCACCATGTGCATACCCCCGACAATAGAATGCACAATTGCACACCATTGGGCAAAAACAATGTACTTCCTATGGAAATAAGGATAATAAGAAATATATAAGATAACAAACTAAAAGTGAAGTGCAAATAAAGGAAAACTAGACCAAATGAGTCCAAAAGACACTATATAAAGAGGACTCATCGTGGACTTAGACAGATTTTTGTCCCTCCACATCTTTACATTAAGACCACCTGTCACATCACTTGGAATACCTGTCCTATCAATGTTGTAAGGACTAACATGCATGTATGAACTTAGGCACAAATCAAATACAACTTTATGTATGTCATTGACATGATTGACTTCTTCAAATCTAGGACATTGTGATCAATGGACCCAATAATCTCCCCATATTTGAAGAAGTAGAAACCCTCAATCAATTGAGTCAATGACATACATTAATATATGCAGCAGTAGAGCATTAACTTGGAAAATTTAAAAATAAGAGAAGTTTTTGTTACCACACTTCCGTGCCTGCAGTGTGATCAACATCACACCTGCTCCCCCTGAATTGCTCTTACCTGGTCTTGATCAATTTTATCATATCCTTCTCATAGTTCTGATACCACTTGTATCCTTCTCCTCCTGTCTTATGATACTAGATCATATCCTTCTCCTCCACCTTTTGACTTCTGTAAATAGTTAGGGAGGTTCTGATTTTCTGCTCCCCCTTTTTGAGTACAAATAAGTAGTAGTTGAACCACTTAAGAGTGTTGGAGTAGTGTTGGATTTGCTCCCCCTCAACTAAAGCATCATCTATCATGTTTCCTGATAGACACTTTAGTCTACATAATCTGGATAGTACTTCAACCAGAATGATACCACTCAAGATATACAACTTGAAAAAAATCTTCAATTCACTGAAGTACTTGTCCACCTGCAAGAAATAGTATAACTTGCAACACCGTAGGGGCAACTGAAGCTATGAAATATTCAACATACCCAATTCAAACTTAAAGTGTTAAACATTGCTTCATCAAGTGGCTTAGTGAAGATGTCAGCCACTTGCTTATCTGTTGGGACAAACTCAAGGTTGATATCTTCATATTTCACATGCTCTCTAATGAAAAGATATTGTATCTCAATATGCTTAGTCTTGTTGTGAGAGACAAGATTCCTAGCAATTGAAATGGCACTAGTAGAATCACAATATACGGGACTTCTTATCTGGAGATTATAATCCTGGAGCTTATGATAGATCCACAGCAATTGAGCACAACAGCTACCTATATAGATGTACTCTGACTCTGCAGTTGAGATTGCAACACTTGTTTGCTTCTTGTTACTCCAAGACACTAGTCTTCCTCCCAAGAATTGACAAGTGCCAGAAGTGCTCTTCCTGTCCTCTTTGCAGCCTGTAAAATCTGCATCTGAATAGCAAGTTAGTTCAAACTCTCCATTCCTAGGGTACCATAGGCTAAGATCGGGTGTGCCCTTAAGATACCTCAAAATCCTCATTGTAGTAGAGTAGTGAGATTCTTTTTGGCAAGCCTGATACCTAGCACAAACACATATAACATACATGATGTCTGGCCTACTTGTAGTTAGATATAAAAGGGAGCCAATTATCCCTCTATACAAAGTTTCATCAACAGGTTTCCCTGTCTCATCTTTACCTATAGGCATACTTGACCCCATGAGAGTTTTCATGGTGGAGGAATTCTCCATACCAAATTTAATAATTAATTCCCTGGTGAACATAGATTGGGATATGGACAAGCCATCATTAGTCTATCTAACTTGGAGACCCAAGAAGAACTTGAGTTCACCCATACTGCTCATCTCAAACTTCCCTTGCATAAGTTTGGCCAGTAGATCCAAAGATAATGTCATCGGCATATATCTGGACTAGGATGATCTTTCCCTTAGATTCTCTTAGGAATATGGTCTTGTCTTTCTTCCCCCTTGAGAATTTGTTCTCAATGAGGAAGCTAGACAAAGTCTCATACCATGATTTAGGGGCCTGCTTTAGGCAATATAGAGCTTTCCTAAGTCTATAAACAGAATCAGGTGAGTTTGGAACAACAAAACCTGGAGGCTGCTCAACATAGACTTCTTCTTTTAAGTCACCATTCAGGAAGGCTGACTTCATATCCATCTAGTAGACCTTTAATCCCTTGTATGCAGCATATGCAAGGAACAGTCTAATGGCCTCTAATCTTGCTACAGGGGCAAAGCTTTGATCAAAATCAATGTATTCCTCTTGTATGTGCCCCTAAGCTACTAGCCTTGTCTTGTTCTTGATTATGATGCCATTTTCATCAAGTTTATTCCAATAAATTCACTTGACTCCAATGATATTATGTCCTTGTGGTCTGGGAACCAACTTCCAGAACTTGCATCTCTTAAACTAGTTCAGTTCTTCTTGCATAGTGACAATCCAAAACTAATCTATGTTGGCCTCTTCAAATTTCTTTGGCTCAACCTATAATAGGAAGCTTGAGTATAGTGATGTGTTATACTTCTGCTCCTAGTCATTACTCATTGGCTTGCATCACAAATGATTTGGTGTCTTGGATGGTCCCTCAGATGCCTGATTGCTGGAGGTAATCTAGCTATAGGGGCAGCTTCTTGCTGATCTTCATTCACCTCATTTGTGTCTTGCAGTCCATCTACTGGAATGTTTATTCCATCTTAGATTACTTGAGCTGTTTCATTGATGGTCAGCTTGTCCATCATCTGTTCTGTACCTATAGTACTAGAAGAGAAGCTTGGCATCTCTCTATTAATCATTGTAGACTCATCAAAGACTACATGAACAGATTCTTCTAAACCTTGGCTCTTCAAGTTGTAGATCCTACAGGCTTTTCTATGATTTATGTACCCAACAAAAATCACATCAAAGTACTTGGCAGCAAATTAAGTCACATAGGATTTCCAATTGTGAAGTATATAGCACTTACTACCAATGATTCTGAGATAGCCCAGGTTTGTTTTTCTGCCTTTCAAGATGTTATAGGGAGTCTTCTTGTGGCTCTTGGTGATAGAGGCCTAATTGAGGACATGACATGCAGTATTCTCTGCCTCAGCCCAAAAATATTCTGGGAGAGATGTATCACTCAACAATGTTCTTCCAGCCTCTATGAGAGTCCTATTTTTACTCTCAACAATCCCATTTTGCTGGAGAGTTCTTGAAGAAGAAAATTCTTGATGAATCTCTTTCTCTTAACAGAACATTATCATGCTTCCAGACTGGAATTCAATTCCATAATCACTTCTGATTTTGACCACTGAACTGTTAAACTCATTCTTAATTTGCTTGACAAACTTGATGAAGATGTCAAGGGTTTCATTCTTTATCTTGAGAAAGAACACCCAAGCAAACCTGGAATAGTCATTAACCACCACAAGGGTGTATACTTTCCGACTAAGACTATGAACTGATATAGGACCAAACAAGTTCATATGCAAGAGGTATAAACACCTCACAGAGTCTTTGGTCGCAATGCCCCTGAAGGAGGCTTTGGTCTACTTGACCTTTTATCATGCTGAGCAAATGCCCTCCTTGGTGCACTTCACATTAGGACCATTCCTAACTAGCTCTTGACTAAAGATCTTGTCAATAGTCTTATAATTCAAATGAGCTAGCATCTTGTACCATTGGACACAATATGAGACTTTCTTATTTGCCACTAAACAAATAGGAGAGTCGGTATCTATACAAAGAAAGTTTAAACAGTAAACATTTCCACTCCTAGTGCCTGTCAAGATGACCTCTTGGTCACTTGACCTCTTAATCTTGCACTCATCCTTGTGGAAGTCAATAACATAGCCAAGATCAGAAAGTTGGCTTATGCTTATGAGATTGTGTTGCAACCCTTCCATATAAGCCACTTTTATGATGGTTACTATGCCATTGGTAATCTTACCATTCCCTCTAGTCACCCATCTATCTGAACCACCAAAAATAACCTTGGGTCCATCTTTCACTGGAGTGTACTTCTTCAAGGTTCTCCTTGTCCCAGTCAAGTGCCTGGAACAACCACTATCCAAGTACCATATAGGGGTATGTCCATATGAACTAAACTGCATCACACAATTTCCTTAACCTTAGGACCCCAATTTCAATCAAGTCCTAGGTGCATGTTAGTCTTATAATGAACATGTCTACCAGCAGTATTTATGACTGGCAGACTCATAGGTTCTCTTAGCACATTTGGATTGTGCCAGCAGTCTACAATAAAGTGGCCCACTTTGCCACAGCACCAACATTAATGAATGTTGTATCTTCTCTTCTATGCAGGCCAAACAGTTTGGTTAACTACTAGATGAACAGTGGGAAGAGGAGAATCAGTCTTCTTTAGATTCCTTTCAGCAAGGATTTGACTGAAAGTAAGTCTTCTAGCTGGCTTGTTTTGCCTGCTGAGAGTGCCAGCAGCAGCAAGCTTCTTTTTAGAAAGCATGCTTCTGATGGCATAATACACAGCCAAACCAGGCTTGCTGGAGGACTGACCTGATGCAGGCTACGTCTCCTGATGAACCGCAATAGACAAACGACGTTGAATTGCTCTCACTCATTCCAATTCTATGCTCGCACAGTTAATACGCAGTGCACCCGCTTCGCAATAATAATAACCAAGTGCTAACGCACGGGCTCGCTACACCCTTAGAGATCAAATAGAGGCGATGAACCAATATTCTCTCAAGAAAAATGGACCGACTCGATCCGTTCGAGCGTATGTTGTACCAAAAGATATCCACAGAAAATAAACGAATCGGAAAATGATAGATCTCTCCCAACAAAAAGAAAACAAGGTCCGCCAATCCTCGCAAATATAAATAGATCAAAAGAAAATAACAACTTTGTTCGGATCAAAACCACGATTAATTAAAAAGTTTCGCAATCAACGCCAAAATAAAACCACCACAAGATTAATCTAAGAGGGAAACGCTAAAACTTAGAAATTTTGTTACCCAAATCGGAATAGATGATTCTGATTAAAAGTTTCGCTCTTCTACAGATCTGTCGGAGTCGCGCCAAATGGAGAGAAACTTGTCTGCCGTCCTTGCTTCACGCTGGAGATTGTTCCACAAAACCACGGAGGGCCTAGCACATTAGCCGAAATCCACCAGGATTGAACCCTTGGTTGGCTGAAACTTTCAAGGGGAAGATTATGTAACATCCCATTTTCGGTTAGACCCCTAGGAGTCGGTTGGTCATGATAGAACCCCAGGAAGCCCAAAAACTGAAATAAATCGACCGAGATTTCGGGTCACGGGTTGGTCACGCCCGTGACCGATCCGTCACGCCCGTGAACTAGGGCGTGACTCCTTCGACGATCATCGATCTCAGTGAGACGATCGTCGGGCGCAGAATTTCTTTACCCGGACCTGTCACGCCCGTGACCTATGTGTCACGCCCGTGACCTAGGGCGTGATACCTTCGACGATCGTCGATCCTAGTGGTACGATCGTCGAAACGTAGAATTTGCGTCATGGCCATGTCACACCCGTGACCCAGGTGTCACGCCCGTGACCAAGGGCGTGACACCTTCGGCAATCGTCGATCACAGCGCGACGATCGCCGAGCACGGATTTTGCCTCATGACCATGTCACGCCCGTGACCCACATGTCACGCCCATGACCAAGGGCGTGACCACCCTTCGACGATCGTCGATCTCAGTTCGACGATCGTCGACCCCAGAATCGGGCACCCGGGCTTGTCACGCCCGTGACCCAAATATCACGCCCGTGACCAAGGGCGTGACCGTCCTTCGACAATCGTCGATCTCAGTTCGACGATCGTCGATCCCAGAATTGGCCTCCCAGGCCGGTCACGCCCGTGACCTATGTGTCACACCCGTGACCAAGGCCGAAACGTCAGCCAGACTGGAAATTTCGATAACCGACGTTGTAATCAATTCTGATTATGGGAAGTTACGCCAGGAGTATTTATGGGCCGTTTCCTATTCTGATTATTTAATAAATTAAGGAATGTTGGTCCAATAGGAAATCGCCACCTGGCAAACACCTCTTCATTTCCAGCAATTCAACTGCCTTGCCATAACCGAAACGTCATTAAGAGGAATATTAAGGGCCATGAACGTTTCATCCTTTCCCCTTCCCATTTGCTGATCTATAAAAGACACCTAAGAGCAAGAGGAAAAGGTTACACGCTCCATCAAATTGTTTCAGAATACCCCCTTGCTGTTGAAGAATTTCCGGCGACGCCACCACCGCGCCAATGGCTTCCCGACGCTCTGCACGCCTCCAGCCCGCGAACAAGGTCCTCCCCTCCCTATTCTTCTGCGGATAGATCTTAGAAATTGTTAGGAGAGATATCGGGCTCAAAAGAGCCGGATCGGGTGAGCATTTCCATGGTTTCCCAAAATTTTCATGGTGGCGGGTTCGCCGGAAACCGCCTCTCCGGCGGCCGTGCCGCCGCCCGACGATAGCCCTCACCTCAATAGAGGTGGTGGTGGTGGTGGCCGGCCAGGGAGATGGCTGGATGGCCGGGAAATAGCTTTATAAAATCTACAGGAAAATAAGTTTTCAGGGCTCTGGTTTCGGGTTGTAGAAGAAGATGAACAGTGCCATTGAATTAGATTTTATTTTTAAAACAATTTCTGAATGAAAATATATGTCACTTTAAATAATTTGGGAAAAATACCTCGAGGCTCCTACAGGAAAAATGGTCAACACCAATATTGTATCTCTTGGAGTCTAGGGAATTTTAAAATTTGTTTCAAGCATTTTGGACCACTGGATAGACCTCAGCACTCATTTTGGTGAGGTCTACCCATAGGGTTGTCCTGACCTTAGAAAAATTCCCCACTCCAATCTAGTCATCACAATGACTTGAAATTTGGGGTGTGGCCTAACCTTACCTATATCTAGGTACCATCCAAAAATTAGGATTTTTGGGAAATATTTTTCTATAGTTTTTAGGAAAATTCAATAATCCTAGCTTAATTTAATTAGATGACTAAATAATTTCCAAACCCTCCCAAATTTTGGTGAGTGGTCCCTGGGTTCACCATAAGGTTCTGTATAATTTTTCATCTCATTTGGAGATGATTTGGATTAGAAATGATCAAACTTAAGTTTTGCCCTAATAAGGGGTCTTAGGTTAAAGGTGCACTTTTGAGATTTGAGTGGTCAAATCACCTCAACAGAGGCTGACATTTTTATCACTGGCTAGTAATATTCTCTAGTACCCCCTCATTGAGTTTGAGGTCGATCGGGGTAAGTTTGCCCTAAGAACCAAGGCCAAATCCTAAGGATGGATCTTGGTGGCTTGTGAGGGTCATGGGGTCAAATGACCTTGGAGTGACTCGAAATTTGGTAAAGAGGACCATAGGGCCACTATAGTTCTCTGGGTGAAATCTTAGGTGTAACATCCCATTTCCGGCTAGACCCCTAGGAGTCGGTTGGTTGCGGTAGAACCCTAGGGAGCCCAAAAGTTGAAATAAATCGACCAGGATTTCGGGTCACGGGTTGGTCACGCTCGTGACCCAGGTGTCACGCCCGTGACCTGGGGCGTGACTCCCTCGACGATCATCGATCTCAGGTAGACGATCGTCGGGCGCAAAATTTTCCACCCGGCCCTATCACGCCCGTGACCCAGGTGTCATGCCCGTGACCTGGGGCGTGACTCCTTCGACGATCGTCGATCCCAGGTAGACGATCGTCGGGCGCAAAATTTTCCACCCGGCCCTATCACGCCCGTGACCCAGGTGTCACGCCCGTGACCTGGGGCGTGACTCCTTCGACGATCGTCGATCCCAGGTAGATGATCATTGGGCGCAGAATTTGACTCATGGCCTGTCACGCCCGTGACCCTCAATATCACGCCCGGACATAGGGCGTGTCCACGCTCGACGATCGTCGATTTCAGTTCAACGGGCATCGACCCAGAATTAGTCCCCAGGCATGTCACGCCCGTAACCCTCAATGTCACGCCCGTGACATAGGGCGTGACCACGCTCGACGAGCGTCGATCTCAATTCGACGCTCGCCGACCCAGAATTTGGCCACACGGGCCAGTCACGCCCGTGACCCGGGTGTCACGCCCGTGACCACCCTTCGACGATCGCCGATCTCAGTTCGACGATCTTCGAACCCAGAATTGGCTAACCGGGCCTGTCACGCCCGTGACTTATGTGTCACGCCCGTGACCAAGGCCGAAACGACAGCCAGACTGGAAATTTCTGTAACCGACGCAATAATAAATCCTGATTATGGGAATGAAAACCAATGGTATTTATGGGCCATTTCCTACTTTAATTATTTAAATAATTAAGGAAATGTTGGTCCAATAGGAAATTGCCACCTGGCGATCACCTCTTCATCTCCAGCGTTTCAACTGCCATTCGTCATAACCGAAACGTCATTAAGGGGATTATTAATGGCCGCCAATGTTTCATCCTTTCCCCTCCCCATTTGCTGATCTATAAAAGACTCCTAAGAGCAAGAGGAAAAGGTTACACTCCCTCAAACTGTTTCAGACTTCCCCCTTGCTGTTGAAGAATTTCCGGCGACGCCACCACCGCGCAAATGGCTTCCCGACGCCCTGCACGCCTCCAACCCGCGAACAAGGTCCTCCCCTCCCTCTTCTTCTGCGGATAGATCTTAGGAATCGTTAGGAGAGATATCGGGCTCAAAAGAGCCAGATCAGGTGAGCGTATTCGTGGTTTTTCCGAAAATTTCATGGTGGCGGGTTTGCCGGAAACCGCCTCTCCGGCGGCCGTGCCGCCGCCCGACGATAGCCCACGCCTCAACGGAGGTGGTGGTGGTGGTGGCCGGCCAGGGAGATGGCTGGATGGCTGGGAAATAGCTTGGAAAAGCTACAGGAAATTAGGTTTTCAGGCCTCTGGTTCGGGCTGTAGAAGAAGATGAACAGTGCCGTCAAATTAGAGTTTATTTTTAAAACAATTTTCTGAATGAAATATCTGTCATGTTAAATAAGTTGGGAAAAATACCTAGAGGCTCCTACAGGAAAAATGATCAACATAGAAAATGTAGCCCTTGAAGTCTACTTTAATTCAAAATTAATTTCACCCGATTTGGAATCGTGGTTAGACCACAGCACCCCTTTTGGTGAGGTCTATCCAGAGGGCTGTCTGGACCTTAGAAAAATTCCCCAGTCTAAACTAGTCATCAAAATGACTTGAAATTTGGGGTGTGGTCTAATCTTACATATATCTACGTGCTATCCAAAATGAAAATTTTTGGAGAATATTTTTCTATAGTTTTTAGAAAAATTCAATAATCCTAGCCGAATTTAATTAGATAGTTAAATAATTTCCAAACCCTCCCAAATTCTGGTGAGTGGTCCCTGGGGTCACCATAAGGTTCTGTATAATTTTTCATCTCATTTGTAGATGGTTTGGATTTGAAATGATCAACCCTAAGTTTTGCCCTAATAAGGGGTCTTAGGTTAAAAGTGCACTTTTGAAATTTGAGTGGTCAGATCACCTCAATAGAGGCTGAGATTTTTACCACTGGCTAGTAATATTCTCTAGCACTCCCTCATGGAGTTTGAGGTGGATCGGGGTAAGTTTGCCCTAAGGACCAAGGCCAAACCCTAAGGATGGATCTTGGTGGTTTGTGAAGGTCATGTAGTCAAAGGACCTTGGATTGACCCGAAATTGGGTGAAGAGAACCATAGGGTCAATATAGTTCTCTGGATGAAATCTTAGTAAATTTGGAGACCGTTGGGATACCTAAAAATCTAACCCTAGTTTGGGGCGCAAAACTTGTAGAGATAGGAAATGACACTAAATCACATTGAAAAGTGGTGAGATTTGGGTAGAGTGAATTATAGGGATGGTACAAGCTCTGGATATTTTTCTATGAATTTTATGATCATTATTTTGGATACTTCCTTTAATGATTTAGTAGTTGTATGATTTGCTTAGAAAATTTATTAGGGAATACACACTCTCTGGAAAGTGATGAAATTTAAGCAGAGAACGTTTATTATGATTTTAAATCTCTGTGAATTTTTATGGGATTTCTGGTAGATTAATTCTAAGGCTTGCTTCATTAAGTATGTTTTACCTTGATTATTTGATTAAATCTTTAGTGATGTTTAGCAAGCTAGTAAAATTATGATTCTCTGCACAAAGATCTTTTATGTATCATACTACTGACTAGTGATTTTTCTATAATTTTTATATGAATAATTTCAGTACTTCCTTCATTACGTAGAATTAACGTGATTATACTGAATAAATTATTTATAGGTTAAATACTTTCTATAAAATTCTGAGAAATTGTATTTGAGGTTATCTTGCTGTTATTTAATGATCATAATTTTTGAGTAGCCATTACTTAGGAAGATCATGTAGTTCATGTTTAAAATGACCCGTGGCACGTCCTTTGGGAAAATTAAATAAATATCCGATTAATTAGGAAAATTATAAGTTTCTGGTTTTAGGCAAAGTATGATATGGTAGACCTCCAGTAAATATTATAGGAGATTTGGAAGACAACTTGGTGTACCTCCCCTTGGGTACCTCTTATAGTTTAGGATGGTCTGCATATAGTAAAGCCACGGAATTCTGGTAATTGATGGTTGGTAGGGCAAGTTAAGATTGAGTTCATCATTAGAAGTCAGGATAAGTAGAGTGTGGGACTGGTTAGGATAAGGGAGTACGGGAACGACGAAAGATCGTCCATCCCGGGAAGAAGAGGAAGAGTCTTAATACTCTAGGGTTAGAACTAAAGTAACTAAAAGAGGATCGGGTTAAGGGAGATCAACCAATAATAATAAGTGCCTTGCGAAAGGGAACTTCGGGTCGTAATGCCGCCGTCTTGGTTCCTAGTGCCCCTTGAGAGCCCTTCACGGGGTATACCGGGGGCAGTCCTGGGCTAACGTAAACCATAGGAATAATAAATTAAAAGAGCAACTAGTATAACTAGGGTTGCACACTCTCACTCCCCGATAGCTAGGAAAGTAGAATAATAGGACTTGTTGCCATTCAGACAGCAGCTCTGAAGGTAGATGCACGGACAGGACTGTCCGGGGGGCCGAGGGCTCGAGGGTTGGAGTACAGAATAAAGGTGGTGGGTCTTCGGTATTTGATTGTCGTTCACACCGACATCGGTACGCTGACTCGGCGGTGTGGGACACTTAGCCAAAGAAAGTCTGGTGGGTACAGCCAGCAGTAGTACGCGGATACTCTAGGTTGTGTTCTTCTAGGGGCGTACGGAAGGGCTAGGCCTGGTAGTGTGGATACCCGCCTAGGAGTGGGGGGCCCGACCCACTGTCTCCGTTTGCCACTACGGAGGTTCCTGGGAGTGAAGCTAGCTGCCCGAACAGGGGGAACTAAAGGTCTGTGCGCATAGAGTCGTGTGCGTGAGTTGCACTTGCATGAATCATGGCATAGCATATCACTACACTCATAATTGCATACAACCGACACCCCAACGTATAAATCGGTATGGGACTTTTTATACGATGGGAGCCTTGCAGAAGACCCCTTAACTTATAAGTTTGTATGGGCATTCATATAAGTTAAGGTTACTTACTTACTTACTCACTTATTTGTTTACTTACTGTTCTCTAGCTGCCTTCTTTTTATACAATTTGCTATTTATTAATTGCTCTACCTATTACAACATTTACACTGTTCACCTATTATAACTTGCTAGTTAGGTCCACCGTCACCTGCTTGTTTATTCTCCACTTTTGTAGCTTCCCTTTCCTCCTCTCCGCCCGGTGTTTAGGAGCCGTGGTGGGAGGAGTAGGGGATGATAGGGCTTAGTCATTATGACTAATGGTTTTCGAACCAAACATTACAGGAGCTCCGGATGGGAGACAGGGACCAGCACCAGCGGAGTACGGTGCGCATGGAGGTGGGACAGTCTAGCACCGGTGCACCTGCGACCAGCTCCGTGAATGATTAGTATTTTCTTAGCTTCCGCGATGAGTGACTTGTAGTGAGGTCTCTGATGTACTGGGCTCGAGCCCATTTATCTATTTTCCTTTTATTACTATTGATGGACTGGTTATGATTTCACTTTTATTTACATGTTTCTGTGGACTTGTTTACACTTTTGTATAAATGCTTCTCTCTCTTGTGATCGAAAAGGGCCGACAGAATTGGCGTTTTGCAGTGGTTGCCTTTCCGTGAGTCGGTGCCACCGCAAAGCGATAATTCTGGGCTAAGACCCCGGTGGTTTAAAAAGAAAAAAAAAGGGGGTCTTACAAGTGGTATCAGAGGAAACCTCGATCGGAAGAGAAGTAGTCCACAAAACCTTGGGCCACCCCCGTGCGAGCTTAGTTTGCGGACAAACTAGCAGCGGAAGCAGTGGTGTGCCCATAAGTGAAATCACATGTGAAAGTCCATCCTAACTCTTCTTAAATTCCATTCATTCGGACTCTAACAAATGGTATTTCTACTTGTAGCCTGCAACGAACCCTATATCGCAGCAGGGGACACCCCAAGCTCAGAATAAGGCCCCACCTCCGCCAGCACCAGTTCCGTTCCAGCAAACGGAGATGGGGCAAACACTGACGGCCATCCTGGAGGCCTTCAGAGCTCAGCAAGCCCCGGCCCCACAGCCAAACCCCGGGGCCAATTGGATGACGGTCTTCCGAGGACTTTCCCCACCATCCTACCAGGGGACGGAGTCTGCAATACGTACGGAGGAGTGGTTGGATACCATTTACGAGATGCTGGCAGGGATTCGATGCCACACGGAGGAGGCAGTCGCTTTGGCAGTCTCCTGCTTAGAGTCACACGGAAAGAGATGGTGGAAATCTCAGCTGGACACCACCTTTGCAGGGATGGACTGTGCCGATATTACTTGGGAGGAGTTTAGAGAAGCGCTCTTGGGACATTTTGTACCTCAGTCGGTGAGAGATGACCTGGAGGATAGGTTCCTGCGGTTGAGGTAGGGGAACAGAACTGTGGTGGAGTACTACCAGGAGTTCACTCACTTGGCCCGCTATGCAGACGCTTACCAATTAGATGATGCTGGCTATGCCCGGAGGTTTTATAAGGGGCTGCAAGATGACATGAGACAGGCCCTCCTCTTCATCTCGGAGGGGAGTCTGGCCAGAATTCTGGATATGGCTAAGAAGAGAGAGGCGGATCAGCTTACAGTAAGGAGCCGGAAGAGACCGGCTGATGATATAGTGATTGGAGGACGTAGAGATCGTCCTCGAGGCCAGGTTATTGGAGAGAGAAGGAACGGGGATCATCCTCGTCAAGAGTTTGGGCAGGAGCAGAGGAGTCAAGGGGTATTGGCTCCCCAGCCTATACAGATGTTGGAAATGCCAAGGACGGCAGAGCTGCCACCGGTATGCTATCAGTGCAACCAGCCGGGGCATATCAAGAGGAACTGCCCTGTGAGGCGAGCACCCCCACCAGCACATCAGGGCGCTCCACCTCCCCGACAGTTTGGCGGACGAGGACAGGACCGAGGACGAGGATTCCAGGATCGAGGTCGTAGGCCAGAGAGAGAGCAGGTGTATACTCCTGACCTGACACAGCCCCGGGACCCGGAGCAGGTTATCACAGGTATGGCAGTACTTTTCAGATTTTCTTCATATAAACTACTATTTTAAACATAACCTGGTTAGAAATTAAGAGAAGATAAACTACAATAAGAATACTAAGACATTTAATTACCCCAGGCATAGTCTTCGTGAGCGGCAAGCCCGCTCACACCCTCTTCGACACTGGTGCGTCGCAATCATTCGTGTCGGAGGATTTCGTGAAAGGACTGGCAGGAGTGGAGCCATTCACCGGGAAGATGATGAGGGTGCGCCTACCCGACGGGTCAGAGATATTGACCTCTGCTCATTGTAATATGGAAGCAAGGATCGGCGGAAAGGCGTTTGAGGCACCAGCGATGGTTCTGAAGATGCCAGTTTACGATCTGACCCTGGGCATGACTTGGCTTTATTGGAACCATGCCCAGATCGATTGTGTGGCAAAGAGGATTACCGTGAGACACGGCGACTCCTTCATTGTTATCGAAGGTATTATACCAGCACCCCGTACCTTGCTATCGTCTGTGCAGGCTGTTAAGGCCCACCTACAGGGGGAAGAGGTTTATCAGGTCCTCTTTGAGGCGGTCGTAGCCAAGGACTGCATCGCAGATATTCCAGTAGTGCGGGACGTCGCCGACGTGTTTCCGGAGAAGCTACCAGGGTTACCCCCGCACCGAGAGAAGGACTTTCAGATTCAGCTCGTACCGGGGGCTAAGCCGGTATCCAGAGCTCCCTATTGAATTGCCCCAAAGGAGTTGGTGGAATTCCGAAGCCAGCTTCAGGAGTTGGTGGAGGCCGGGTTCGTTCGGCCTAGCTCTTCACCGTGGGGAGCTCCGGTGCTGTTCGTTAAGAAGAAGGACGGGACCCTTCGACTGTGCATCGATTACCGGGCTCTGAACAGATTGACAGTCCGGAATACTTATCCCTTACCACGGATAGACGAGCTTTTTGACCAGCTGGAGGGAGCCCATTGGTTCTCAAAGCTGGATCTGAGGTCAGGGTACTACTAGCTTCGTATTCGGGAGGAGGACATCCCGAAGACGGCCTTCAGCAGCAGATATGGCTTGTACGAGTTTACCGTGATGCCGTTCGGGCTCACGAATGCACCCTCCGCATTCATGACTTTGATGAATCGGGTGTTCGAGGAGTATCTGAACGTCTTTGTCATTGTATTCATCGACGACATTCTCATCTATTCAAGGACGGAGGAGGAGCACGCGAGACATTTGGCCTTGACCTTGGGGAAGCTGCGTGAGCATGAGATGTATGCCAAGTACAGCAAGTGCCAGTTCTTGCTAAAGGAGGTGGCCTTTCTGGGCCATGTCATCAGTGGAGCAGGTCTGGCAGTGGATCCTGCAAAGATCAAGGCAGTACGGGATTGGCCATCGCTAAAGTCGGCCACGGATGTTCGAAGTTTCTTGGGACTTGCCGGCTACTACCGGAAGTTCATCGAGGGGTTCTCTCAGATTGCCCTCCCTCTTACGTCTCTGACGAAGAAGGAGTCCCCTTTTATATGGACGCCTCGATGCGAATCTGCCTTCCGGGAGCTAAAAGACCGTCTCACCTCGGCTCCCATCCTTGCTCTTCCATCAGGGAAGGAGGGATTCCAGGTGTATACAGATGCTTCCTATCAGGGGATGGGTGTCGTTCTGATGTAGAACGGGCACGTAATAGCCTACGCCTCCCGTCAGTTGAAGCAGCACGAGCAGAACTACCCCGTGCACGATTTAGAAATGGGGGCAGTCATTTTTGCTCTTAAGATCTGGCGACACTATCTCTACGGAGTACATTGTGATATCTTCTCCGACCATAAGAATTTGAAGTACGTCGACACCCAGAAGGAGTTAAACATCAGGCAGAGACGCTGGGTGGAGTTTCTGTCGGACTACCAGTATACCATGCACTACCATCCTGGGAAGGCGAATGTGGTCGCAGATGCTCTGAGTCGAAGAGCGAGTACGACAGGAGTAGGCCTGCAGCTGATGGCCTTGGAGTTGATTAGATCATTCGAGGAGATGCAGATTTCGCTAGTGTCTGAGGATGACCCGGAGCTGTACATAGAGTACCTGGGGTCGATGGCTACTACTGATGACATTCGGGACCGCATCAGAGATGGGCAGATGCTGGATGAGAGAGCTAAGCCGATATTCCGAGCCTTGGAGGAAGGTACGACGGGAGATTACTCTTTGATGGATGGGCTCCTGTGTTTCCGAGGCAGAGTCTACATACCAGCAGGAGGACGGATCCGGGAGGATATTTTGACGGAAGCTCATTGCAGCCGATATTCGGTACACCCGGGGATCACCAAGATGGTAAAGGATTTAAAGAGGACGATGTACTGGCCGGGTATGAAGAAAGATATTATGTATTTTGTGACGCATTGCGAGGCCTGCCAGCTCGTGAAGGCGGAGTGTAGGAACCCGGCAGGTTTGCTGCAGCCGCTACCGGTGCCGGAGTGGAAGTTTGAGGATATAGCCATGGACTTCATTCATGGGCTACCTAGATCCCGTGCGGGGAACGACTCGATCTGGGTGATAGTGGACGGGCTGACAAAGGTTGCCAGATTCATTCCAGTGGCAAAGGGCGCACCAGTCAGTGTATTAGTACGGAGGTTCATTGAGCAGTTTGTGCGTTATCATGGGGTGCCCAAGACCATCGTTTCGGATCGGGATGGGCGGTTTACATCCAGAGAATGGAGGTCAGTCCAGGCCCGTCTGGGTTCTCGGCTGACATTCAGCACAGCTTTTCACCCTCAGACCGACGGACAGACAGAGCGCACTAACCGAACACTGGAGGACCTGTTGCGACTATGTATTTTGGACCGTGGCGAGCCTTGGGAGAGATTGCTGCCACTGGTCGAGTTTTCGTACAACAACGCTCATCAGTCCAGCATAGGCATGGCTCCATACGAAGCGTTGTACGAAAGGAGGTGCAGAACCCCACTATCATGGGTTCAGGATGAGGATCCGCAGGCACTAGGCTCGGAGTTTGTGGGAGATACAGATGCTAGGATTAGATTGATCCGAGACAGGATGTTGGAAGCCCAGAGCAGACAGGCGAAATACTACGATGCGAGGCATCGCCAAGTAGAGTTCCAGGTAGGAGATCGGGTTTTCTTGAAGATACGGCCGATGTACGGAGTCTCGCTGGTTCGCGGGCAAAAGAAGCTCAGTCCGAGATATATGGGGCCCTATAGGATCCTGGAGCGAATCGGCCCCTTAGCCTATAGACTGGAGCTATCGCCGGAGTTAGCGGGATTGCATGACGTCTTCCACGTCTCCTCACTTAGGAGGGCTCTGCTACGCCCTGAGCAGCTGATTTCCTCGGCAGATGGCCCGGTGGCCTCGGATCGGTCAGTCAACTTGGAGCCTATCAGGATTGACGACACAGCAGTGCGTGTCCTGCGACGGAAGAAGGTTCCGTTGGTCAAGGTTCTGTGGAACAATCATGGGCAGGAGGAGCATACATGGGAGCCACAGGACTTGATGCGGAAAAAATCCCCGGAACTTTTTCGTTAGGTATACCTCACAACCCCCTGGACAATTAATTTGTCTTCCTGTTTTAAATCAATGGGACTGAAACTTCAAGAATAGGGGCTAATCTTTTGTTTATTGGGTTGTATATACCTAGTTAAGTGGGCGAATTAATCTTAGATTTGAAACCGCATAAAGCCAACATAACGTAGGGAAATAATTTCTTTAATTCTCATGGGATGTTACAAGCTTCTTTTCCCGATTAGAGTCCCGTAGGATTAACCTTGATTTCGGGGACGAAATCTTTGTTTTGTTTATTGGGATTTGTAACATCCCATTTCCGACTAGACCCCTAGGAGTCGGTTGGTTGCGGTAGAACCCTAGGGAGCCCAAAAGTTGAAATAAATCGACCAGGATTTCGGGTCACGGGTTGGTCACGCCCGTGACCCAGGTGTCACGCCCGTGACCTGGGGCGTGACTCCCTCGAAGATCGTCGATCTCAGGTAGACGATCATCGGGCGCAAAATTTTCCACCCGGCCCTGTCACGCCCGTGACCCAGGTGTCACGCCCGTGACCTGGGGCGTGACTCCTTCGACGATCGTCGATCCCAGGTAAACGATCGTCGGGCGCAAAATTTTCCACCCGGCCCTGTCACACCCGTGACCCAGATGTCACGCCCGTGACCTGGGGCGTGACTCCTTCGACGATCGTCGATCTCAGGTAGACGATCGTTGGGCGCAGAATTTGACTCATGGCCTGTCACGCCCGTGACCCTCAATGTCACGCCCGGACATAGGGCGTGACCACGCTCGACGATCGTCGATTTCAGTTCGATGGGCGTCGACCCAGAATTTGTCCCCAGGCATGTCATGCCCGTGACCCTCAATGTCACGCCCGTGACATAGGGCGTGACCACGCTCGACGAGCATCGATCTCAGTTCGACGCTCGCCGACCTAGAATTTGGCCACACGGGCCAGTCACGCCCGTGACCCAGGTGTCATGCCCGTGACCACCCTTCGACGATCGCCGATCTCAGTTCGACGATCGTCGAACCCAGAATTGGCTAACTGGGCCTGTCACGCCCGTAACCTATGTGTCACGCCCGTGACCAAGGCCGAAACGACAGCCAGACTGGAAATTTCTGTAACCGACGCAATAATAAATCCTGATTATGGGAATGAAAACCAATGGTATTTATGGGCCGTTTCCTACTTTAATTATTTAAATAATTAAGGAAATGTTGGTCCAATAGGAAATCGCCACCTGGCGAGCACCTCTTCATCTCCAGCGTTTCAACTGCCATTCGTCATAACCGAAACGTCATTAAGGGGATTATTAATGTCCGCCAACGTTTCATCCTTTCCCCTCCCCATTTGCTGATCTATAAAAGACTCCTAAGAGCAAGAGGAAAAGGTTACACTCCCTCAAACTGTTTCAGACTTCCCCCTTGTTGTTGAAGAATTTCCGGCGACGCCACCACCGCGCAAATGGCTTCCCGACGCTCTACACGCCTCCAACCCGCGAACAAGGTCCTCCCCTCCCTCTTCTTCTGCGGATAGATCTTAGGAATCGTTAGGAGAGATATCGGGCTCAAAAGAGCCAGATCGGGTGAGCGTATTCGTGGTTTTTCCGAAAATTTCATGGTGGCGGGTTCGCCGGAAACCTCCTCTCCGGCGGCCGTGCCGCCGCCCGACGATAGCTCTCGCCTCAACGGAGGTGGTGGTGGTGGTGGCCGGCCAGGGAGATGGCTGGATGGTCGGGAAATAGCTTGGAAAAGCTACAGGAAATTAGGTTTTCAGGCCTCTGGTTCGGGCTGTAGAAGAAGATGAACAGTGCCGTCAAATTAGAGTTTATTTTTAAAACAATTTTCTGAATGAAATATCTATCATGTTAAATAAGTTGGGAAAAATACCTAGAGGCTCCTACAGGAAAAATGATCAACATAGAAAATGTAGCCCTTGAAGTCTACTTTAATTCAAAATTAATTTCACCCGATTTGGAATCGTGGTTAGACCACAGCACCCCTTTTGGTGAGGTCTATTTAGAGGGCTGTCTGGACCTTAGAAAAATTCCCCAGTCTAAACCAGTCATCAAAATGACATGAAATTTGGGGTGTCGTCTAATCTTACATATATCTACTTGCTATCCAAAAATGAGAATTTTTGGAGAATATTTTTCTATAGTTTTTAGAAAAATTAAATAATCCTAGCCGAATTTAATTAGATAGTTAAATAATTTCCAAACCCTCCCAAATTCTGGTGAGTGGTCCCTGGGGTCACCATAAGGTTCTGTATAATTTTTCATCTCATTTGTAGATGGTTTGGATTAGAAATGATCAACCCTAAGTTTTTCCCTAATAAGGGGTCTTAGGTTAAAAGTGCACTTTTGAAATTTGAGTGGTCAGATCACCTCAACAGAGGCTGAGATTTTTACCACTGGCTAGTAATATTCTCTAGCACCCCCTCATGGAGTTTAAGGTGGATCGGGGTAAGTTTTCCCTAAGGACCAAGGCCAAACCCTAAGGATGGATCTTGGTGGTTTGTGAAGGTCATGTGGTCAAAGGACCTTGGATTGACCCGAAATTGGGTGAAGAGAACCATAGGGTCAATATAGTTCTCTGGATGAAATCTTAGTAAATTTGGAGACCGTTGGGATACCTAAAAATCTAACCCTAATTTGGGGCGCAAAACTTGTAGAGATAGGAAATGACACTAAATCACATTGAAAAGTGGTGAGATTTGGGTAGAGTGAATTATAGGGATGGTACAAGCTCTGGATATTTTTCTATGAATTTTATGATCATTATTTTGGATACTTCCTTTAATGATTTAGTAGTTGTATGATTTGCTTAGAAAATTTATTAGGGAATACACACTCTCTGGAAAGTGATGAAATTTAAGCAGAGAACGTTTATTATGATTTTAAATCTCTGTGACTTTTTATGGAATTTCTGGAAGATTAATTCTAAGGCTTGCTTCATTAAGAATGTTTTACCTTGATTATTTGATTAAATCTTTAGTGATGTTTAGCAAGCTAGTAAAATTATGATTCTCTGCACAAAGATCTTTTATGTATCATACTACTGACTAGTGATTTTTCTATAATTTTTAGATGAATAATTTCAGTACTTCCTTCATTACGTAGAATTAACGTGATTATACTGAATAAATTATTTAGAGGTTAAATACTTTCTATAAAATTCTGAGAATTTGTATTTGAGGTTATCTTGCTGTTATTTAATGATCATGATTTTTGAGTAGCCATTACTTAGGAAGATCATGTAGTTCATGTTTAAAATGACCCGTGGCACGTCCTTTGGGAAAATTAAATAAATATCCGATTAATTAGGAAAATTATAAGTTTCTGGTTTTAGGCAAAGTATGATATGGTAGACCTCCAGTAAATATTATAGGAGATTTGGAAGACAACTTGGTGTACCTCCCCTTGGGTACCTCTTATAGTTTAGGATGGTCTGCATATAGTAAAGCCACGGAATTCTGGTAATTGATGGTTGGTAGGGCAAGTTAAGATTGAGTTCATCATTAGAAGTCAGGATAAGTAGAGTGTGGGACTGGTTAGGATAAGGGAGTACGGGAACGACGAAAGATCGTCCATCCCGGGAAGAAGAGGAAGAGTCTTAATACTCTAGGGTTAGAACTAAAGTAACTAAAAGAGGATCGGGTTAAGGGAGATCAACCAATAATAATAAGTGCCTTGCGAAAGGGAAATTCGGGCTGTAATGCCGCCGTCTTGGTTTCTAGTGCCCCTTGAGAGCCCTTCACGGGGTATACCGGGGGCAGTCCTGGGCTAACGTAAACCATAGGAATAATAAATTAAAAGAGCAACTAGTATAACTAGGGTTGCACACTCTCACTCCCCGATAGCTAGGAAAGTAGAATAATAGGACTTGTTGCCATTCAGACAGCAGCTCTGAAGGTAGATGCACGGACAGGACTATCCGGGGGGCCGAGGTCTCGAGGGTTGGAGTACAGAATAAAGGTGGTGGGTCTTCGGTATCTGATTGTCGTTCACACCGACATCGGTACGCTGACTCGGCGGTGTGGGACACTTAGCCAAAGAAAGTCTGGTGGGTACAGCCAGCAGTAGTACGCGGATACTCTAGGTTGTGTTCTTCTAGGGGCGTACGGAAGGGCTAGGCCTGGTAGTGTGGATACCCGCCTAGGAGTGGGGGGCCCGACCCACTGTCTTCGTTTGCCACTACGGAGGTTCCTGGGAGTGAAGCTAGTTGCCCGAACAGGGGGAACTAAAGGTCTGTGCGCATAGAGTCGTGTGCGTGAGTTGCACTTGCATGAATCATGGCATAGCATATCACTATACTCATAATTGCATACAACCGACACCCCAACGTATAAATCGGTATGGGACTTTTTATACGATGGGAGCCTTGCAGAAGACCCCTTAACTTATAAGTTTGTATGGGCATTCATATAAGTTAAGGTTACTTACTTACTTACTCACTTGTTTGTTTACTTACTGTTCTCTAGCTGCCTTCTTTTTATACAATTTGCTATTTATTAATTGCTCTACCTATTACAACATTTACACTGTTCACCTATTATAACTTGCTAGTTAGGTCCACCGTCACCTGCTTGTTTATTCTCCACTTTTGTAGCTTCCCTTTCCTCCTCTCCGCCCGGTGCATAGGAGCCGTGGTGGGAGGGGTAGGGGATGATAGGGCTTAGTCATTATGACTAATGGTTTTCGAACCAAACATTACAGGAGCTCCGGATGGGAGACAGGGACCAGCACCAGCGGAGTACGGTGCGCATGGAGGTGGGACAGTCTAGCACCGGTGCACCTGCGACTAGCTCCGTGAGGGATTAGTATTTTCTTAGCTTCCGCGATGAGTGACTTGTAGTGAGGTCTCTGATGTACTGGGCTCGAGCCCATTTATCTATTTTCCTTTTATTACTATTGATGGACTGGTTATGATTTCACTTTTATTTACATGTTTCTGTGGACTTGTTTACACTTTTGCATAAATGCTTCTCTCTCTTGTGATCGAAAAGGGCCGGCAGAATTGGCGTTTTGCAGTGGTTGCCTTTCCGTGAGTCGGTGCCACCGCAAAGCGGCAATTCTGGGCTAAGACCCCGGTGGTTTAAAAAGAAAAAAAAAGGGGGTCTTACATTAGGCTTCATTTGGTTCGGCGGTGGCGGATCGATCCGGCGGGTGGAAACGGAGTGTTCGAACCGAAGGGGGGAGATGACTGCTCTAAACGGAGCTTTTTGAGGCGTTTCTCAAGGCGGGCGGGTGGAAACGGAGCAAACGCCGCCGGAGGTTCATTTGTTTACCCTCCTTCCGGCGGCGTTTGCCCAAAATGGAATATCAAAACGCTCAAACAAATAGAGCCTTAGTAGATTTGGAGACTGTTGGGATACCTAAAAACCCAACCCTAGTTTAGGGTGCAAAACTTGTAGAGATAGGAAATGACACTAAATCACATTGAAAAGGGATGAGATTTGGGTAGAGTGAATTATAGGGATGGTACAAGCTCTGGATATTTTACTATGAATATTAAGATCATTATTTTGGATACTTCATTAACGATTTAGTAGCTTGTATGATTTGCTTAGAAAATTTATTATGGAATACATACTTCCTAGAAATTGATGAAATTTAAGTATAGAACGTTTATTAGGATTTTAAATCTCTGTGAATTTTTTGGGATTTTTGGAAGTTTAATTCTAAGGTTTGCTTCATTAAGTATGTTTTACCTTGAATATTTGATTAAATCTAAAGTGGTGTTTAGCAAGCTGGTAAAATTATGATTCTTTGTACAAAGATCTTTTCTATATTATACTACTGATTAGTAATTTTTCTATAATTTTCTGATGAGTAATTTCAGTACTTCCTTCTTTACGTAGGATTAACGTGATTATACTGGATAAATTAATTAGAGGCTAAATGCTTTCTGTAAAATTCTGAAAATTTGTATTTGAGGTTATCTTGCTGTTATTTAATGACCATGGTTTTTGGGTAGCCATTACTTAGGAGGATCATGTAGTTCATGTTTAACATGACCCGTGGCCCATCCTTTGGGAAAATTAAATAAATATCAGATTAATTAGGAAAATTATAATTTTCTGGATTTAGACAAGTTATGATATTGTAGACCTCCAGTAAATATTATAGGAGATTCGGAAGATAATTTGGAGTACCTCCCCTTGTGTACCTCATATAGCTTAGGATGGTCTACATATAGTAAAACCACGGAAACTGAACTAGAGTAATAATGAACTTGGGAAATGGAATTTTGGTAGTTGCTGGTTGGTTAGTGCAAGCTACGATTAAGTTCATTATTGGAAGGCAGGATAAGTAGGGTGTGAGACCGGTTTGGGTTAAGTGGCGTTCGAGAATGACGGAAGATCGTCCATCCCGGGAAGAAGAGGAAGAGTCTTAATACTCTAGGGTTAGATCTAAAGCAACTAAAAGGAGATCGGGATAAGGGAGATCAACCAATAACAATAAGTGCCTTGCGAAAGGGAACTTCGGGCCGTAATGCGCCGTCTTGGTTCCTAGTGCCCCTTGAGAGCCCTTCACGGGTTATGCCGGGGGCAGTCCTGGGCTAACGTAAACCATAGGAATAATAAAATTAAAAGAGCAACTAGTATAACTAGGGTTGCACATACACACACCTCGTTAGCTAGGAAGGTAGAATAATTGGTTTGGTTGTCATTCAGACGGTAGCTCTGAAGGTAGATGCACGGACGGGACTGTCCGGGGGGCCGAGGGCTCGAGGGTTGGAGTACAGGAAAGGTGGTGGGTCTTCGATATCTGATAGTCGTTCACACCGACATCGGTACATTGACAAGTGGTGAGATTTGGGTAGAGTGAATTATAGGGATGGTACAAGCTCTGGATATTTTTCTATGAATTTTATGATCATTATTTTGGATACTTCCTTTAATGATTTAGTATTTGTATGATTTGCTTAGAAAATTTATTAGGGAATACACACTCTCTGGAAAGTGATGAAATTTAAGCAGAGAACGTTTATTATGATTTTAAATCTCTGTGAATTTTTATGGGATTTCTGGAAGATTAATTATAAGGCTTGCTTCATTAAGTATGTTTTACCTTGATTATTTGATTAAATCTTTAGTGATGTTTAGCAAGCTAGTAAAATTATGATTCTCTGCACAAAGATCTTTTATGTATCATACTACTGACTAGTGATTTTTCTATAATTTTAAGATGAATAATTTCAGTACTTCCTTCATTACGTAGAATTAACGTGATTATACTGAATAAATTATTTAGAGGTTAAATACTTTCTATAAAATTCTGAGAATTTGTATTTGAGGTTATCTTGCTGTTATTTAATGATCATGATTTTTGAGTAGCCATTACTTAGGAAGATCATGTAGTTCATGTTTAAAATGACCCGTGGCACGTCCTTTGGGAAAATTAAATAAATATCCGATTAATTAGGAAAATTATAAGTTTCTGGTTTTAGGCAAAGTATGATATAGTAGACCTCCAGTAAATATTATAGGAGATTTGGAAGACAACTTGGTGTACCTCCCCTTGGGTACCGCTTATAGTTTAGGATGGTCTGCATATAGTAAAGCCACGGAATTCTGGTAATTGATGGTTGGTAGGGTAAGTTAAGATTGAGTTCATCATTAGAAGTCAGGATAAGTAGAGTGTGGGACTGGTTAGGATAAGGGAGTACGGGAACGGCGAAAGATCGTCCATCCCGGGAAGAAGAGGAAGAGTCTTAATACTCTAGGGTTAGAACTAAAGTAACTAAAAGAGGATCGGGTTAAGGGAGATCAACCAATAATAATAAGTGCCTTGCGAAAGGGAACTTCGGGCCGTAATGCCGCCGTCTTGGTTTCTAGTGCCCCTTGAGAGCCCTTCACGGGTATACCGGGGCAGTCCTGGGCTAACGTAAACCATAGGAATAATAAATTAAAAGAGCAACTAGTATAACTAGGGTTGCACACTCTCACTCCCCGATAGCTAGGAAAGTAGAATAATAGGACTTGTTGCCATTCAGACAGCAGCTCTGAAGGTAGATGCACGGACAGGACTGTCCGGGGGGCCGAGGGCTCGAGGGTTGAGTACAGAATAAAGGTGGTGGGTCTTCGGTATCTGATTGACGTTCACACCGACATCGGTACGCTGACTCGGCGGTGTGGGACACTTAGCCAAAGAAAGTCTGGTGGGTACAGCCAGCAGTAGTACGCGGATACTCTAGGTTGTGTTCTTCTAGGGGCGTACGGAAGGGCTAGGCCTGGTAGTGTGGATACCCGCCTAGGAGTGGGGGGCCCGACCCACTGTCTTCGTTTGCCACTACGGAGGTTCCTGGGAGTGAAGCTAGTTGCCCGAACAGGGGGAACTAAAGGTCTGTGCGCATAGAGTCGTGTGCGTGAGTTTGCACTTGCATGAATCATGGCATAGCATATCACTATACTCATAATTGCATACAACCGACACCCCAACGTATAAATCGGTATGGGACTTTTTATACGATGGGAGCCTTGCAGAAGACCCCTTAACTTATAAGTTTGTATGGGCATTCATATAAGTTAAGGTTACTTACTTACTTACTCACTTGTTTGTTTACTTACTGTTCTCTAGCTGCCTTCTTTTTATACAATTTGCTATTTATTAATTGCTCTACCTATTACAACATTTACACTGTTCACCTATTATAACTTGCTAGTTAGGTCCACCGTCACCTGCTTGTTTATTCTCCACTTTTGTAGCTTCCCTTTCCTCCTCTCCGCCCGGTGCATAGGAGCCGTGGTGGGAGGGGTAGGGGATGATAGGGCTTAGTCATTATGACTAATGGTTTTCGAACCAAACATTACAGGAGCTCCGGATGGGAGACAGGGACCAGC
Source organism: Platanthera zijinensis (assembly GCA_039513925.1). Classification (NCBI taxonomy): domain Eukaryota; kingdom Viridiplantae; phylum Streptophyta; class Magnoliopsida; order Asparagales; family Orchidaceae; genus Platanthera; species Platanthera zijinensis. The sequence continues at coordinate 31,801,613 of CM077091.1, read as the reverse complement.
ACCAGCGGAGTACGGTGCGCATGGAGGTGGGACAGTCTAGCACCGGTGCACCTGCGACTAGCTCCGTGAGGGATTAGTATTTTCTTAGCTTCCGCGATGAGTGACTTGTAGTGAGGTCTCTGATGTACTGGGCTCGAGCCCATTTATCTATTTTCCTTTTATTACTATTGATGGACTGGTTATGATTTCACTTTTATTTACATGTTTCTGTGGACTTGTTTACACTTTTGCATAAATGCTTCTCTCTCTTGTGATCGAAAAGGGCCGGCAGAATTGGCGTTTTGCAGTGGTTGCCTTTCCGTGAGTCGGTGCCACCGTAAAGCGGCAATTCTGGGCTAAGACCCCGGTGGTTTAAAAAGAAAAAAAAGGGGGTCTTACATTAGGCTTCATTTGGTTCGGCGGTGGCGGATCGATCCGGCGGGTGGAAACGGAGTGTTCGAACCGAAGGGGGAGATGACTGCTCTAAACGGAGCTTTTTGAGGCGTTTCTCAAGGCGGGCGGGTGGAAACGGAGCAAACGCCGCCGGAGGTTCATTTGTTTACCCTCCTTCCGGCGGCGTTTGCCCAAAATGGAATATCAAAACGCTCAAACAAATAGAGCCTTAGTAGATTTGGAGACTGTTGGGATACCTAAAAACCCAACCCTAGTTTAGGGTGCAAAACTTGTAGAGATAGGAAATGACACTAAATCACATTGAAAAGGGATGAGATTTGGGTAGAGTGAATTATAGGGATGGTACAAGCTCTGGATATTTTACTATGAATTTTAAGATCATTATTTTGGATACTTCATTAACGATTTAGTAGCTTGTATGATTTGCTTAGAAAATTTATTATGGAATACATACTTCCTAGAAATTGATGAAATTTAAGTATAGAACGTTTATTAGGATTTTAAATCTCTGTGAATTTTTTTGGGATTTTTGGAAGTTTAATTCTAAGGTTTGCTTCATTAAGTATGTTTTACCTTGAATATTTGATTAAATCTAAAGTGGTGTTTAGCAAGCTGGTAAAATTATGATTCTTTGTACAAAGATCTTTTCTATATTATACTACTGATTAGTAATTTTTCTATAATTTTCCGATGAGTAATTTCAGTACTTCCTTCTTTACGTAGGATTAACGTGATTATACTGGATAAATTAATTAGAGGCTAAATGCTTTCTGTAAAATTCTGAAAATTTGTATTTGAGGTTATCTTGCTGTTATTTAATGACCATGGTTTTTGGGTAGCCATTACTTAGGAGGATCATGTAGTTCATGTTTAACATGACCCGTGGCCCATCCTTTGGGAAAATTAAATAAATATCAGATTAATTAGGAAAATTATAATTTTCTGGATTTAGACAAGTTATGATATTGTAGACCTCCAGTAAATATTATAGGAGATTCGAAGATAATTTGGAGTACCTCCCCTTGTGTACCTCATATAGCTTAGGATGGTCTACATATAGTAAAACCACGGAAACTGAACTAGAGTAATAATGAACTTGGGAAATGGAATTTTGGTAGTTGCTGGTTGGTTAGTGCAAGCTACGATTAAGTTCATTATTGGAAGGCAGGATAAGTAGGGTGTGAGACCGGTTTGGGTTAAGTGGCGTTCGAGAATGACGGAAGATCGTCCATCCCGGGAAGAAGAGGAAGAGTCTTAATACTCTAGGGTTAGATCTAAAGCAACTAAAAGGAGATCAGGATAAGGGAGATCAACCAATAACAATAAGTGCCTTGCGAAAGGGAACTTCGGGCCGTAATGCCGCCGTCTTGGTTCCTAGTGCCCCTTGAGAGCCCTTCACGGGTTATGCCGGGGGCAGTCCTGGGCTAACGTAAACCATAGGAATAATAAAATTAAAAGAGCAACTAGTATAACTAGGTTGCACATACACACACCTCGTTAGCTAGGAAGGTAGAATAATTGGTTTGGTTGTCATTCAGACGGTAGCTCTGAAGGTAGATGCACGGACGGGACTGTCCGGGGGGCCGAGGGCTCGAGGGTTGGAGTACAGGAAAGGTGGTGGGTCTTCGATATCTGATAGTCGTTCACACCGACATCGGTACATTGACAAGTGGTGAGATTTGGGTAGAGTGAATTATAGGGATGGTACAAGCTCTGGATATTTTTCTATGAATTTTATGATCATTATTTTGGATACTTCCTTTAATGATTTAGTATTTGTATGATTTGCTTAGAAAATTTATTAGGGAATACACACTCTCTGGAAAGTGATGAAATTTAAGCAGAGAACGTTTATTATGATTTTAAATCTCTGTGAATTTTTATGGGATTTCTGGAAGATTAATTATAAGGCTTGCTTCATTAAGTATGTTTTTACCTTGATTATTTGATTAAATCTTTAGTGATGTTTAGCAAGCTAGTAAAATTATGATTCTCTGCACAAAGATCTTTTATGTATCATACTACTGACTAGTGATTTTTCTATAATTTTAAGATGAATAATTTCAGTACTTCCTTCATTACGTAGAATTAACGTGATTATACTGAATAAATTATTTAGAGGTTAAATACTTTCTATAAAATTCTGAGAATTTGTATTTGAGGTTATCTTGCTGTTATTTAATGATCATGATTTTTGAGTAGCCATTACTTAGGAAGATCATGTAGTTCATGTTTAAAATGACCCGTGGCACGTCCTTTGGGAAAATTAAATAAATATCCGATTAATTAGGAAAATTATAAGTTTCTGGTTTTAGGCAAAGTATGATATAGTAGACCTCCAGTAAATATTATAGGAGATTTGGAAGACAACTTGGTGTACCTCCCCTTGGGTACCGCTTATAGTTTAGGATGGTCTGCATATAGTAAAGCCACGGAATTCTGGTAATTGATGGTTGGTAGGGTAAGTTAAGATTGAGTTCATCATTAGAAGTCAGGATAAGTAGAGTGTGGGACTGGTTAGGATAAGGGAGTACGGGAACGGCGAAAGATCGTCCATCCCGGGAAGAAGAGGAAGAGTCTTAATACTCTAGGGTTAGAACTAAAGTAACTAAAAGAGGATCGGGTTAAGGGAGATCAACCAATAATAATAAGTGCCTTGCGAAAGGGAACTTCGGGCCGTAATGCCGCCGTCTTGGTTTCTAGTGCCCCTTGAGAGCCCTTCACGGGGTATACCGGGGGCAGTCCTGGGCTAACGTAAACCATAGGAATAATAAATTAAAAGAGCAACTAGTATAACTAGGGTTGCACACTCTCACTCCCCGATAGCTAGGAAAGTAGAATAATAGGACTTGTTGCCATTCAGACAGCAGCTCTGAAGGTAGATGCACGGACAGGACTGTCCGGGGGGCCGAGGGCTCGAGGGTTGAGTACAGAATAAAGGTGGTGGGTCTTCGGTATCTGATTGATGTTCACACCGACATCGGTACGCTGACTCGGCGGTGTGGGACACTTAGCCAAAGAAAGTCTGGTGGGTACAGCCAGCAGTAGTACGCGGATACTCTAGGTTGTGTTTCTTCTAGGGGCGTACGGAAGGGCTAGGCCTGGTAGTGTGGATACCCGCCTAGGAGTGGGGGGCCCGACCCACTGTCTTCGTTTGCCACTACGGAGGTTCCTGGGAGTGAAGCTAGCTGCCCGAACAGGGGGAACTAAAGGTCTGTGCGCATAGAGTCGTGTGCGTGAGTTGCACTTGCATGAATCATGGCATAGCATATCACTATACTCATAATTGCATACAACCGACACCCCAACGTATAAATCGGTATGGGACTTTTTATACGATGGGAGCCTTGCAGAAGACCCCTTAACTTATAAGTTTGTATGGGCATTCATATAAGTTAAGGTTACTTACTTACTTACTCACTTGTTTGTTTACTTACTGTTCTCTAGCTGCCTTCTTTTTATACAATTTGCTATTTATTAATTGCTCTACCTATTACAACATTTACACTGTTCACCTATTATAACTTGCTAGTTAGGTCCACCGTCACCTGCTTGTTTATTCTCCACTTTTATAGCTTCCCTTTCCTCCTCTCCGCCCGGTGCATAGGAGCCGTGGTGGGAGGGGTAGGGGATGATAGGGCTTAGTCATTATGACTAATGGTTTTCGAACCAAACATTACAGGAGCTCCGGATGGGAGACAGGGACCATCACCAGCGGAGTACGGTGCACATGGAGGTGGGACAGTCTAGCACCGGTGCACCTGCGACCAGCTCCGTGAGTGATTAGTATTTTCTTAGCTTCCGCGATGAGTGACTTGTAGTGAGGTCTCTGATGTACTGGGCTCGAGCCAATTTATCTATTTTCCTTTTATTACTATTGATGGACTGGTTATGATTTCACTTTTATTTACATGTTTCTGTGGACTTGTTTACACTTTTGTATAAATGCTTCTCTCTCTTGTGATCGAAAAGGGCCGGCAGAATTGGCGTTTTGCAGTGGTTGCCTTTCCGTGAGTCGGTGCCACCGCAAAGCGGCAATTCTAGGCTAAGACCCCGGTGGTTTAAAAAGAAAAAAAAAAGGGTCTTACATTAGGCTTCATTTGGTTCGGCGGTGGCGGATCGATCCGGCGGGTGGAAACGGAGTGTTCGAACCGAAGGGGGGAGATGACTGCTCTAAACGGAGCTTTTTGAGGCGTTTCTCAAGGCGGGCGGGTGGAAACGGAGCAAACGCCGCCGGAGGTTCATTTGTTTACCCTCCTTCCGGCGGCGTTTGCCCAAAACGGAATATCAAAACGCTCAAACAAATAGAGCCTTAGTAGATTTGGAGACTGTTGGGATACCTAAAAACGGCCCTAGTTTAGGGTGCAAAACTTGTAGAGATAGGAAATGACACTAAATCACATTGAAAAGGGAGAAGATTTGGGTAGAGTGAATTATAGGGATGGTACAAGCTCTGGATATTTTACTATGAATTTTAAGATCATTATTTTGGATACTTCATTAACGATTTAGTAGCTTGTATGATTTGCTTAGAAAATTTATTATGGAATACATACTTCCTGGAAATTGATGAAATTTAAGTATAGAACGTTTATTAGGATTTTAAATCTCTGTGAATTTTTTTGGGATTTTTGGAAGTTTAATTCTAAGGCTTGCTTCATTAAGTATGTTTTACCTTAAATATTTGATTAAATCTAAAGTGGTGTTTAGCAAGCTGGTAAAATTATGATTCTTTGTACAAAGATCTTTTCTATATCATACTACTGATTAGTAATTTTTCTATAATTTTCCGATGAGTAATTTCAGTACTTCCTTCTTTACGTAGGATTAACGTGATTATACTGGATAAATTAATTAGAGGCTAAATGCTTTCTGTAAAATTCTAAAAATTTGTATTTGAGGTTATCTTGCTGTTATTTAATGACCATGGTTTTTGGGTAGCCATTATTTAGGAGGATCATGTAGTTCATGTTTAACATGACCCGTGGCCCATCCTTTGGGAAAATTAAATAAATATCAGATTAATTAGGAAAATTATAAGTTTCTGGATTTAGACAAGTTATGATATTGTAGACCTCCAGTAAATATTATAGGAGATTCGGAAGATAATTTGGAGTACCTCCCCTTGTGTACCTCATATAGCTTAGGATGGTCTACATATAGTAAAACCACGGAAACTGAACTAGAGTAATAATGAACTTGGGAAATGGAATTTTGGTAGTTGCTGGTTGGTTAGTGCAAGCTACGATTAAGTTCATTATTGGAAGTCAGGATAAGTAGGGTGTGAGACCGGTTTGGGTTAAGTGGCGTTCGAGAATGACGGAAGATCGTCCATCCCGGGAAGAAGAGGAAGAGTCTTAATACTCTAGGGTTAGATCTAAAGCAACTAAAAGGAGATCGGAAAAAGGGAGATCAACCAATAACAATAAGTGCCTTGCAAAAGGGAACTTCGGGCCGTAATGCCGCCGTCTTGGTTCCTAGTGCCCCTTGAGAGCCCTTCACGGTGTATGCCGGGGGCAGTCCTGGGCTAACGTAAACCATAGGAATAATAAAATTAAAAGAGCAACTAGTATAACTAGGGTTGCACATACACACACCTCGTTAGCTAGGAAGGTAGAATAATTGGTTTGGTTGCCATTCAGACGGTAGCTCTGAAGGTAGATGCACAGACGGGACTGTCCGGGGGGCCGAGGGCTCGAGGGTTGGAGTACAGGAAAGGTGGTGGGTCCTCGATATCTGATAGTCGTTCACACCGACATCGGTACGTTGACTCGGCGGTGTGGGACACTTAGCCAAAGAAAGTCTGGTGGGTACAGCCAGCAGTAGTGCGCGGATACTCTAGGTTGTGTTCTTCTAGGCGCATATGGAAGGGCTAGGCCTGGTAGTCTGGATACCCGCCTAGGAGTGGGTGGCCCGACCCACTGTCTCCGTTTGCCACTACGGAGGTTCATGGGAGTGAAGCTAGCTGCCCGAACAGGAGGAACTAAAGGTCTGTGCTCATAGAGTCGTGTGCGTGAGTTGCACTTGCATGAATCATGGCATAGCATATCCCTACACTCATAATTGCATACAACCGACACCCCAACGTATAAATCGGTATGGGACTTTTTATACGATGGGAGCCTTGCAGAAGATCCCTTAACTTATAAGTTTGTATTGGCATTCATATAAGTTAAGGTTACAAACTTATTTACTTGCTTGTTTACTTACTGTTCTCTAGCTGCCTTTTTATACAAATTGCTACTTATTAACTGCTCTCCTTATTACTTACTGCTGTAGGATTGTTAGACCTACTTCATTCTAAATAACTACTAGATTAGCTTCCCTGTCACCTGCTTGATTATTCTCCACTTTTGAAGCTTCCCTTTCCTCCTCTCCGCCCGGTGCTTAGGAGCCGTGGTGGGAGGGATAGGAGATGATAGGGCTTAGTCTTTATGACTAATGGTTTTCGAACCACAACATTACAGGATCTCCGGATGGGAGACAGGGACCAGCACCAGCGGAGTACGGTGCGCATGGAGGTGGGACAGTCTAGCACCGGTGCACCTGCGACCAGCTCCGTGAGTGATTAGTAGTTTTATAGCTTCCGCGTTGAGTGTCTTGTAGTGAGGACTCTGATGTACTGGGCTCGAGCCCATTTATCTATTTCCTGTTATTATTTATTGATGGACTGGATGTGATTTCACTTTTATTTACATGTTTATGTGGACTTGTTTACATTTTATGTTTAATTACTTCTCTCTCTTATGATCGAAAAGGGCCGGCAGAATTGGCGTTTTGTAGTGGTCGCCTTCCCATGAGTCGGTTCCACCGCAAAGCGGCAATTCTGGGCTAAGACCCCGGTGGTTTAAAAAGAAAAAAAGGGGGTCTTACAAGTGGTATCAGAGGAAACCTCGATCGAAGAGAAGTAGTCCACAAAACCTTGGGCCACCCCCGTGTGAGCTTAGTTAGCGGACAAACTAGCAGCGAAAGCAGTGGTGTGCCCATAGGGGAAATCACATGTGAAAGTCCATCCTAACTCTTCTTAAATCCCATTCATTCGCTCTCTAACAAATGGAATTTTTACTTATAGCCTGCGACGAACCCTACACCGCAGCAGGGGACACCCCAGGCTCCAAATGTGGTCCCGCCTCCGCCGGCTCCAGCCCCGTTCTAGCAGACAGAGATGGGGCAAACACTGATGGCCATCCTGGAGGCCTTCAGAGCTCAGCAAGCCCCGGCTCCACAGCCAAACCCCGGGACCAATTGGATAACTGTCTTCCGGGGACTTTCCCCTCCATCTTAGCAGGGGACGGAGTCTGCAGTACGTATGGAGGAATGGTTGGACACCATTTACGAGATGCTGGTAGGGATTCGATGCCCTACTGAGGAGGCAGTCGCTCTGGCAGTCTCCTGCTTAGAGTCACACGGAAAGAGGTGGTGGAAATCTCAGCTGGACACCACCTTTGCGGGGATGGACTGTGCTGATATTACTTGGGAGGAGTTCAGAGTAGCGCTCTTGGGACATTTTGCACCTCAATCGGCGAGGGATGACCTGGAGGATAGGTTCATGCGGTTGAGGCAGGGGAACAGGACTGTGGTGGAGTACTATCAGGAGTTCACTCACCTGGCCCGCTATGCGGACGCCTACCAGTTAGACGATGCTGGCTATGCCCAGAGGTTTTATAAGGGGCTGCAAGATGACATGAGACAGGCCCTCCTTTTTGTCTCAGAGGGGAGTCTGGCCAGGATCCTGGAGATGGCTAAGAAGAGAGAGGCGGATCAGCTTACAGTGAAGAGCCGGAAGAGACCGGCTGAAGATATAGTGATTGGAGGACGTAGGGACCGTCCTCGAGGCCAGGTTATTGGGGAGAGAAGGAACGGGGATCAGCCTCATCAAGAGTTTGGGCAGGAGCTGAGGAGTCAGGGGGTATTGGCTCCCCAACCTATACAGATGCTGGAAATGCCAAGGATGGCAGAGCAGCCACCGGTATGCTATCAGTGCAACCAGCCGGGGCATATCAAGAGGAACTGCCCTGTGAGGCGAGCACCCCGACCAGCACATCAGGGCACTCTACCTCCCCGACAGTTTGGCGGACGAGGACAGGACCGAGGACGAGGATTTCAGGATCGAGGCCGCATGACAGAGAGGGAGCAGGTGCATGCTCTAGACCTGACACAGCCCCGGAACCCGGAGCAGGTTATCATAGGTATGGCAGTACTTTTAAATTTTTATCATATAAACTAGTATTCTAGACATAACCTGGTTAGAAATTAAGAGAAGAAACCTGCAACAAGAATACTAAGACACTTAATTACCCCAGGCATAGTCTTCGTTAGCGGCAAGCCCGCTCACACCCTCTTCGACACTGGTGCGTCGCAATCGTTCGTGTCGGAGGATTTTGTGAAACGACTGGCAGGTGTGGAGCCATTCACCGGGAAGATGATGAGGGTGCGCTTACCCGATGGATCAGAGATAATGACCTCTGCTCATTGCAATATGGAAGCGAGGATCGGCGGGAAGGCGTTTGAGGCACCAGCGACGGTTCTGAAGATGCCAGATTACGATCTGATCCTGGGCATGACTTGGCTGTATTGGAACCATGCCCAGATCGATTACGTGGCGAAGAGGATCACCGTGAGGCACGGTGACTCATTCATTGTCATCGAAGGTATTATACCAGCACCCCGTACCTTACTATCGTCTGTGCAGGCCGCTAAGGCCCACCTGCAGGGGAAAGAAGTTTATCAGGTCCTTTTTGAGGCGGTCATGGCCAAGGACTCCATTGCTGATATTCCAGTAGTGCGGGACTTCTCCGACGTGTTTCCGGAGAAGCTACCAGGGCTACCCCCACACCGAGAGGACTTCCAGATTCAGCTCGTACCGGGGGCTAAGCCGGTATCCAGAGCTCCCTATCGAATGGCCCTAAAGGAGTTGGTGGAGTTTCGGAGCCAGCTTCAGGAGTTAGTGGAGGCCGGGTTCGTTCGGCCTAGCTCTTCACCATGGGGAGCTCCGGTGTTGTTCGTTAAGAAGAAGGACGGGACCCTTCGACTGTGCATCGATTACCGAGCTCTGAACAGGTTGACAGTCCGGAATACTTATCCCTTACCACGGATAGACGAGCTATTTGACCAGCTGGAGGGAGCCCATTGGTTCTCAAAGCTGGATCTGAGGTCAGGGTACTACCAGCTTCGTATTCGGGAGGAGGTCATCCCGAAGACGGCCTTCAGCAGCAGATACGGCTTGTACGAATTTACAGTGATGTCGTTCGGGCTCACGAATTCACCCTCCGCATTCATGACCCTGATGAATCGGGTGTTCAAAGAGTATCTGGACGTCTTCGTTATCATATTCATCGACGACATCCTTATCTATTCAAGGACGGAGGAGGAGCACGCGAGACATCTGGCCTTGACCTTAGAGAAGCTGCGTGAGCATGAGATGTATGCCAAGTACAGCAAGTGCCAGTTCTGGCTAAAGGAGATGGCCTTTCTGGGCCATGTCATCAGTGGAGCAGGTCTGGCAGTGGATCCGGCGAAGGTCCAGGCAGTACGGGATTGGCCACCACTAAAGTCGGCCTCGGATGTTCGAAGTTTCTTGGGACTGGCCGGTTACTACCGGAAGTTCGTAAAGGGGTTCTCTCAGATTGCCCTCCCTCTTACGTCTCTGACGAAGAAGGAGTCCCCTTTTATTTGGACACCACGATGCGAATCTGCCTTCCAGGTGCTGAAGGATCGTCTCACCTCGGCTCCCATCCTTGCTCTTCCATCAGGGAAGGAGGGATTCCAGGTGTATACAGATGCTTCCTATCAGGGGATGGGTGCCATTCTGATGCAGAACGGGCACGTAATAGCTTATGCCTCCCGTCAGTTGAAGCAGCACGAGCAGAACTACCCCGTGCACGATTTGGAGATGGGGGCAGTCATTTTTGCTCTAAAGATCTGGCGACACTATCTCTACGGGATACATTGTGATATCTTCTCCGACCATAAGAATCTGAAGTACGTCGACACCCAGAAGGAGTTAAACATCAGAAAGAGACGCTGGGTGGAGTTTCTGTCAGACTACCAGTACACTATGCACTACCATCCGGGGAAGGCGAACGTGGTCGCAGATGCTCTGAGCCGGAGAGCGAGTACGACAGGAGTAGGCCCGCAGCTGATGGCCTTGGAGTTGGTTAAATCATTCGAGGAGATGTAGATTTCACTAGTGTTTGAGGATGACCCGGAGCTGTACATGGAGTACCTGGGGTCGATGGCTACTACTGATGACATTCGAGACTACATCAGAGATGGGCAGATGCTGGACGAGAGAGCTGAGCCGATATTCCGAGCCTTGGAGGAAGGCACGACTGGAGATTACTCATTGAGGGATGGGCTCCTATGTTTCCGGGGCAAAGTCTACATACCAGCAGGAGGACGGATCCGGGAGGACATTTTGACGGAAGCTCACTGCAGCCGATATTCTGTACACCCGGGGATCACCATGATGGTAAAGGATTTGAAGAGGATGATGTACTGGCCGGGTATGAAGAAAGATATTACGTATTTTGTGAAGCATTGCGAGGCCTGCCAGCTCGTGAAGGCGGAGTGCAGGAACCCGGCAGGCTAGCTGCACCCACTTCTAGTGCCGGAGTGGAAGTTTGAGGATATAGCCATGGACTTCATACATGGGTTGCCTCGATCCCGTGCGAGGAATTACTCAATCTGGGTGATAGTGGACAGACTAACAAAGGTGGCCAGATTCATTCCAGTGGCAAAGGACACACCGGTCAGAGTATTAGTACGGAGGTTCGTTGAGCAGTTTGTGTGTTATCATGGGGTGCCCAAGACTATCGTTTCGGATCGGGATGGGCGGTTTACATCCAGGGAATGGAGGTCAGTTCATGCCCATCTGGGTTCTCAGTTGACATTCAGCACAGCTTTTCACCCTCAGACCGACGGACAGACAGAGCGCACCAACCGTACACTGGAGAATCTATTGCGACTGTGTATTTTGGACCGTGGCGAGCCTTGGGAGAGATTACTGCCACTGGTCGAGTTTTCGTACAACAACGCTCATCAGTCCAGCATAGGCATGGCTCCATACGAGGCATTGTACGGAAGGAGGTGCAGGACCCCACTATCATGGGTTCAGGATGAGGACCCGCAGGCACTAAGCTCGGAGTTTGTGGGAGATACAGATGCTCAGATTAGATTGATCCGGGACAGGATGTTGGAAGCCCAGAGCAGACAGGCGAAATACTACGATGCGAGGCATCGTCAAGTGGAGTTCTAGGTGGGGGACCGAGTTTTCTTGAAGATACGGCCGATGCACGGAGTTTCACGGGTGCGTGGGCGGAAGAAGCTCAGTCTGAGATATATGGGGCCTTATAGGATCCTGGAGCGGATCGGCCCCTTAGCCTATATACTGGAGCTACCGCCGGAGTTAGCGGGATTGCATGATGTCTTCCACGTCTCGTCACTTCGGAGGGCTCTGCTACGCCCTGTGCAGCTGATCTCCTTGGCAGATGGCCCGGTGGCCTCGGATCGGTCAGTCAACTTGGAGCCTATCAGGATTGACGATACAGCAGTGCGGGTCTTGCGACGGAAGAAAGTTCCGTTAGTCAAGGTTCTGTGGAACAATCATGGGCAGGAGGAGCATACATGGGAGCCACAGGACTTGATGCGACAAAAATACCTGGAACTTTTTCATCAGGTATACCTCACCACCCCTCTGGACAATCAATTTGCCTTCTTGTTTTAAACCAATAGAACTGAAATTTCAAGAATAGGGGCTAATCTTTTGTTTATTGGGGAGTATATACCTAGTTAATTGGGTAAATTAATCTTAGATTTGAAACCGCACAAAGCAAACATAACGTAGAGATGTAATTTCCTTAATTCTCATGGGATGTTACGAGCTTCTTTTCCCGATTAGAGTCCCGTAGGCTTATCCTTGATTTCGGGGATGAAATCTTTGTTTTGTTTATTGGGATTTGTAACATCCCATTTTCGGCTAGACCCATAGGAGTCGGTTGGTCGTGATAGAACCCCAGGAAGCCCAAAAACTGAAATAAATCGACCGAGATTTCGGGTCACGGGTTGGTCACGCCCGTGACCGATCCGTCACGCCCGTGACCTAGGGCGTGACTCCTTCGACGATCGTCGATCTCAGTGAGACGATCGTCGGGCGCAGAATTTCTCTACCCGGACCTGTCACGCCCGTGACCTATGTGTCACGCCCGTGACCTAGGGCGTGATACCTTCGACGATCGTCGATCCCAGCGGGACGATCGTCGAAACGTAGAATTTGCGTCATGGCCATGTCACGCCCGTGACCCAGGTTTCACGCCCGTGACCAAGGGCGTGACACCTTCGGCGATCGTCGATCACAGCGCGACGATCGCCGTTAACGGATTTTGCCTCATGACCATGTCACGGCCGTGACCAACATGTTACGCCCGTGACCAAGGGCATGACCACCCTTCGACGATCGTCGATCTCAGTTCGACGATCGTCGACCCCAGAATCGGGCACCCGGGCTTGTCACGCCCGTGACCCAAATGTCACGCCCGTGACCAAGGGCGTGACCATCCTTTGACGATCGTCGATCTCAGTTCGACGATCGTTGATCCCAGAATTGGCCTCCCGGGCCTGTCACGCCCGTAACCTATGTGTCACGCCCGTGACCAAGGCCGAAACGTCCGCCAGACTAGAAATTTCGATAACCGACGTTATAATCAATTCTGATTATGGGAAGTTACGCCTGGAGTATTTATGGGCCGTTTCCTATTCTGATTATTTAATAAATTAAGGAATGTTGGTCCAATAGGAAATCGCCACCTGGCAAACACCTCTTCATTTCCAGCAATTCAACTGCCTTGCCATAACCGAAACATCATTAAGAGGAATATTAAGGGCCATGAACGGTTCATCCTTTCCCCTTCCCATTTGCTGATCTATAAAAGACTCCTAAGAGCAAGAGGAAAAGGTTACACGCTCCATCAAATTGTTTCAGATTTCCCCCTTGCTGTTGAAGAATTTCCGGCGACGCCACCACCGCGCCAATGGCTTCCCGACGCTCTGCACGCCTCCAGCCCGCAAACAAGGTCCTCCCCTCCCTCTTCTTCTGCGGATAGATCTTAGAAATTGTAAGGAGAGATATCGGGCTCAAAAGAGCCGGATCGGGTGAGCATTTCCATGGTTTCCCAAAATTTTCATGGTGGCGGGTTCGCCGGAAATCGCCTCTCCGGCGGCCGTGCCGCCGCCCGACGATAGCCCCCACCTCAACAGAGGTGGTGGTGGTGGTGACCGGCCAGGGAGATGGCTGGATGGCCGGGAAATAGCTTTAGAAAAGCTACAGGAAAATAAGTTTTCAGGGCTCTGGTTTCGGGCTGTAGAGCTGTAGAAGAAGATGAACAGTGCCATTGAATTAGATTTTATTTTTAAAACAATTTCTGAATGAAAATATCTATCACTTTAAATAATTTGGAAAAAATACCTAGAGGCTCCTACAGGAAAAATGGTCAATACCAATATTGTACCTCTTGGAGTCTAGGGAATTTTAAAAAAATGTTCAAGCATTTTGGACCACTGGATAGACCTCAGCACTCATTTTGGTGAGGTCTACCCATAGGGTTGTTCTGACCTTAGAAAAATTCCTCACTCCAATCCATTCATCACAATGACTTGAAATTTAGGGTGTGGCCTAACCTTACCTATATCTAGGTACCATCCAAATATTAGGATTTTTGGGAAATATTTTTCTATAGTTTTTAGGAAAATTCAATAATCCTAGCTTAATTTAATTAGATGACTAAATAATTTCCAAACCCTCCCAAATTTTCGTGAATGGTCCCTGGGTTCACCATAAGGTTCTGTATAATTTTTCATCTCATTTGGAGATGGTTTGGATTATAAATGATCAAACCTAAGTTTTGCCCTAATAAGGGGTCTTAGGTTAAAGGTGCACTTTTGAGATTTGAGTGGTCAAATCACCTCAACAGAGGCTGAGATTTTTATCACTGGCTAGTAATATTCTCTAGCACCCCCTTATAGAGTTTGAGGTGGATCGGGGTAAGTTTGCCCTAAGAACCAAGGCCAAACCCTAAGGATGGATCTTGGTGGCTTGTGAGGGTCATGGGGTCAAATGACCTTGGAGTGACTCGAAATTTGGTAAAGTGGACCATAGGGCCACTATAGTTCTCTGGGTGAAATCTTAGTAGATTTGGAGACTGTTGGGATACCTAAAAACCCAACCCTAGTTTAGGGTGCAAAACTTGTAGAGATAGGAAATGACACTAAATCACATTGAAAAGGGATGAGATTTGGGTAGAGTGAATTATAGGGATGGTACAAGCTCTGGATATTTTACTATGAATTTTAAGATCATTATTTTGGATACTTCAATAACAATTTAGTAGCTTGTATGATTTGCTTAGAAAATTTATTATGTAATACGTACTTATTGGAAATTGATGAAATTTAACTATAGAACGTTTATTAGGATTTTAAATCTCTGTGAATTTTTCTGGGATTTTTGGAAGTTTAATTCTAAGGCTTGCTTCATTAAGTATGTTTTACCTTGAATATTTGATTAAATCTAAAGTGGTGTTTAGCAAACTGATAAAATTATGATTCTTTGCACAAAGATCTTTTCTATATCATACTACTGATTAGTAATTTTTCTATAATTTTCCGATGAGTAATTTCAGTACTTCCTTCTTTACGTAGGATTAACGTGATTATACTGGATAAATTAATTAGAGGCTAAATGCTTTCTGTAAAATTCTGAAAATTTGTATTTGAGGTTATCTTGCTGTTATTTAATGACCATGGTTTTTGGGTAGCCATTACTTAGGAGGATCATGTAGTTCATGTTTAACATGACCCGTGGCCCATCCTTTGGAAAAATTAAATAAATATCAGATTAATTAGGAAAATTATAAGTTTCTGGATTTAGACAAGTTATGAGCTGGTTGGTTAGTGCAAGCTACGATTAAGTTCATTATTGGAAGTCAGGATAAGTAGGGTGTGAGATCGGTTAGGGTTAGGTGGCGTTCGGGAATGACGGAAGATCGTCCATCCCGGGAAGAAGAGGAAGAGTCTTAATACTTTAGGGTTAGATCTAAAGCAACTAAAAGGAGATTGGGTTAAGGGAGATCAACCAATAACAATAAGTGCCTTGCGAAAGGGAACTTCGGGCCGTAATGCCGCCGTCTTGGTTCCTAGTGCCCCTTGAGAGCCCTTCACGGGGTATGCCGGGGGCAGTCCTGGGCTAACGTAAACTATAGGAATAATAAAATTAAAAGAGCAACTAGTATAACTAGGGTTGCACATACACACACCTCGGTAGCTAGGAAGGTAGAATAATTGGTTTGGTTGCCATTCAGACGGTAGCTCTGAAGGTAGATGCACGGACGGGACTGTCCGGGGGGCCGAGGGCTCGAGGGTTGGAGTACGAGAAAGGTGGTGGGTCTTCGGTATCTGATAGTCGTTCACACCGACATCGGTACGTTGACTCGGCGGTGTGGGACACTTAGCCAAAGAAAGTCTGGTGGGTACAGCCAGCAGTAGTACGCGGATACTCTAGGTTGTGTTCTTCTAGGGGCGTACGGAAGGGCTAGGCCTGGTAGTGTCGATACCCACCT
This sequence comes from Platanthera zijinensis, assembly GCA_039513925.1. Taxonomy (NCBI): domain Eukaryota; kingdom Viridiplantae; phylum Streptophyta; class Magnoliopsida; order Asparagales; family Orchidaceae; genus Platanthera; species Platanthera zijinensis. The sequence continues at coordinate 31,785,609 of CM077091.1, read as the reverse complement.
AGGAGTGGGGGGCCCGACCCACTGTCTCCGTTTGGCACTACGGAGGTTCCTGGGAGTGAAGCTAGCTGCCCGAACAGGGGGAACTAAAGGTCTGTGCGAATAGAGTCGTGTGCGTGAGTTGCATTTGCATGAATCATGGCATAGCATATCACTACACTCATAATTGCATACAACCGACACCCCAACGTATAAATCGGTATGGGGCTTTTTATACGATGGGAGCCTTGCAGAAGATCCCTAACTTATAAGTTTGTATGGGCATTCATATAAGTTAAGGTTACTTACTTATTTACTTGCTTGTTTACTTACTGTTCTCTAGCTGCCTTTTTATACAAATTGCTACTTATTAACTGCTCTCCTTATTACTTACTGCCGTAGGATTGTTAGACCTACTTCATTCTAAATAACTACTAGATTAGCTTCCCTGTCACCTGCTTGATTATTCTCCACTTTTGAAGCTTCCCTTTCCTCCTCTCCGCCCGGTGCTTAGGAGCCGTGGTGGGAGGGGTAGGGGATGATAGGGCTTAGTCTTTATGACTAATGGTTTTCGAACCACAACATTACAGGAGCTCCGGATGGGAGACAGGGACCAGCAGTCCAGGGACCAGCACCAGCGGAGTACGGTGCGCATGGAGGTGGGACAGTCTAGCACCGGTGCACCTGCGACCAGCTCCGTGAGTGATTAGTAGTTTTATTGCTTCCACATTGAGTGTCTTGTAGTGAGGACTCTGATGTACTAGGCTCGAGCCCATTTATCTATTTCCTGTTATTATCTATTGATGGACTGGATGTGATTTCACTTTTATTTACATGTTTATGTGGACTTGTTTACATTTTATGTTTAATTACTTCTCTCTCTTATGATCGAAAAGGGCCGGCAGAATTTGCATTTTGTAGTGGTCGCCTTCCCGTGAGTCGGTGCCACCACAAAGCGGCAATTCTGGGCTAAGACCCCGGTGGTTTAAAAAGAAAAAAAAAGGGGGTCTTACAGATTATGGGTTGGCCGAACCCTAGGGGGAGATCCAAGGCTTGGCCGAATTCCATCAAGGGGGACAAGACACCTTAGCTTGTTGAAAATCATTTGGAGAGGAGAGGGAGAGTTAAGGTGGAGAATAGAGGAAGGAAGAGGGGGATGAAGGTGGCCGAACCAGAAGGGAAAAGGGAAGGAGGTCGGTGGCCAAAGAGGGAAGCAAGAGAGGAGGGGGGAATTTGAAATTTGAAATTTTAGGTTTTCAATTTTTCATTCATCAATTCTATCATTCCTCAACATGAGATGACCTTTTATAGGCTTACAACACATTCTTGTTACATACAACCCAAATAGAAAATAAAACAAACTACATAATTTTAAAACAACATAAAATGAAATTGCAACTAAAATATAACATAGAAATTCTAATATATTTTAATAAGTTGTCTTACGCCGAGGGTGGTGGTTGTAGCGGAGATTTCGTGTGGCATTGGCAATGGATGCAGAGATTTGGCGAGGCGTTGGAAATGGATGCAGAGAATTGGCACGGCGTTGGCAATTGATGTCGTGGTAGAATCTCATCTTCAAGCTTGCGGTAACGACCGTCACAATCATCAAATTTTCTGAGGAGGAGATCAATGACCACATCAGCAACATCATGACGAACACATGGCGTCTCATCGTCGGCATCCCCGGCTCAAAATCACACATCACCAATAAGGGGAAATAGTCGAAGGCAACAACAATAGAGGGAAAATCTGGCCCCACAATCCAAGTCGTAGTAGCGTGGTCATCCCACATAAAAGAGAATATATCAGGCAAAAAGGAGGTCTTGGGGAACCTTTGAAAAGCATTAGTCAAAGAAAGAGGAAAGTTTCAACATCGACATTCAACATACTTCCAATGGAAACCGAAGGAGAGAGCGATCCAAGACCCAGCTCACCCCTCAACCCATTAGAAGACATAGTGGATCGAATAAATGGAGAGGCAGATAATTCAAGTGGTGGAGAGACATAAGGCGTTAAATCTGAAACATTGAAAATAGAGGATATACCCCAATCAGTGGGTATCTCCAAAAGATATGCATTTTCTCCTAACCTCTTTAAAATTCGGAAAAGACCGGCTCGCCGATTCGGTCACTTTTTTATGGAGCCCGAAGACAACCGTTCATTGATGAGACGCACCAAGAATAAACCATTAATATTAAAGTGAGACGCTCTCCTATGTACGCTAGCATGAGATTTATAAAACGCATATGGAGAGAGAAACGTTTCATAATTGTACTTATATAAATTGTGAACATGAAGAGCGAATTCTTGTGCAAACTCACTTGATTTATACGTCGGAGGTAACAGAACTAAAATAGGTGGCACCGGTTCTAAATGCTTTAATCAATTTAATTTATATTTAAAGTTTAGCAGACGCAAACCAATGGGCACACACGTCACGTAATCCAAAGTGGGCACAATAGATGACCTCTTCGTAAACATATAATTAGAGAATTGATTATTCATAGAAAGTCTGGAGGATACAGAACTACAAAAACTTGTGACGAGACTGAACACAAATTCTAACAACTCACTAATACCTATCTTACGAGACATGTCCAATGGAGGGGTTACTAACGTATACAACACCAAATGGCTTGGACTAGTTATAACAAATTCATGTCCTAAAATAGGTGTGGGAGGGAGGGTCGGTAAAATCACACCTGGTGACAAAATTAAATCAGATTGATCAGAATGACATGTTGAGATCATCAAGGGGTGGTCATCTGGGTCTTCACCACTAAAGTCATCCAAAAGTACAACTCCCTCACTAGGAAATTCTTCCAACAGACTGGATACATCATCCAAATAAGAATCAGTAAAGGTCTCAAAAATGGGCAAAATCGAACCCGAAAAAACTTCTAATTCATATGGAGCTTCGGGCAATGGTGATATCATCAAAGAAATATCTTTCTGGTTCTCAGTGCTAATGACATCCAAAAATAACCTTCCCTCATAAGGTAAATCATCCACAAAAATAATAGGGACATCCTCACTATCAGGCCCTCAGATGACTCGGATACAATCTAAGCTATTGCAATCGTAGGCTCTATCATGACATGGATAGTAGCCTTGAGAGGGCACTCAATAATAGGGTGATCAGTCACAACACTAGCAGAGCATGTAAGAGGCAATGGGATACTCTCACAGATCAGAATACCATAATCCCATACATCATCTTCCAAATTACTAGGTATCCCATCAATGTCAGAATCATCAGAATCATCGGGCATTATCATACATGACGGAATACTCTCATCTAGCTGGTCATCCTCAGAAACAAGAGATACCACATCTACATCAGAATCCTCATGGGTATCATACACAATCTTAGGAGGCTTAGACATCGAAGCTAAAGGAGCCAAAACCCTAGTAATAACATCTTTTGAGTCCAAAACATAGGGTATAAACTGCTCATTTTTCCTAAAGTTGGAAATTGGCACACTTTGGGTAGTCCTACCTTTGTGGGGAAGGGAACTAGCCTGAGGCATATGGTCACTCCTATAAGCAGATACAGTTCTAGTACCATAACTATACTTGCTCACGGATGGGTTGTTATTAGTACGGAGGTAGACGGGGTCAAAATTATAAGTGAGAAGGCTACGCATTTGCAACCAAGCATATTGATAACCTCCAACACGACGCTCTTTGTTTAGCAAAAACACTTGGGCTTGACCTACTAATCTTTCTCGGGCAATAATAAACTTTTGGTGGTTGTCTCATTCGTGACAATCAAAATTAATTTCCATTCCCTTAAGTCTGTCCCTAAAAATTTGAGAATTCCCATACCCATCATAAGTCGGTGCCTCAATCTTAGAGTGAGGACAAGCGTGGGGACGGTTTGGCTTCCTAAGGCAAGGGGGAAATGTTGGATTGTGGTTAGCCATATCCTTAGACCACAAATAATCGAATCGGGAATCATAAATGTCATCAACCATTTTAGTGAGGACGGGACAGAAAAACTTACTCGAATCTTGTGCACATGAGATGAAGAAATGATTCTAGACAAATAAAATCTAAGAAAGAAGGATTTGTTCCCGCTTAATAACTAGGGTAGTAAAATGAGATTATTAAAAAAAAAATTTATTTTTTGCAGAAAAATAAACGTTTTATACCGTTATTTGCAGACCAACAATAAAAAATTATTTTATTATCTTGGACAACGGATAGTGCAAGTGTGTGTCAGCGTTCTAAGAAAACGGGGAGGTGATAATTAGGAAATTGACACGAATCTCCCTCTGATACAAAATTGAAGCTGGCTACATCTCCCGACGAACCGCAACCGTCAAACGACGCTTAATTGCTCTCACTCATTCCAATTCTACAATCGCACAGTTAATACGCAGCAAACCCGATTCGCAATAATATTAGCCAAGTGCTAAGACACGGGCTCGCTACACCCTTAGAGAACAAATAGAGGCAATGAACCAATATTCTCTCAAGTGAAATGGACCAACCCGATCCATTCGATCGTGTGTTGTACCAAAAGAGATCCACCGAAACTAAATGATTCGCAAAATTGTAGATCTCTCCCAACAAAAAGAAAACGAGGTCCGTCAATCATCACAAATATAAATAGATCAAAAGAAAATAACAAAGTTATTCAGATCAAAACCACGATGAATTCAAAAGTTTCGCAATCAACGCAAAAATAAAACCACGACAAGATTAATCTAAGAGGGAAACGCTCAAAGGTAGAAATTTCGTTACCCCAATCGGAATAAATGATTCCGATTAAAAGTTTCACTCTTCTACAGATCTGCCGGAGTCGGGCCAAATGGAAAGAAACTTGTCCGCCATCCTTGCTTCATGCCAGAGAAGGTTCCACAAAACCACGGAGGGCCTTGCACCTTGGACGAAATCCACCAGGATTGAACTCCTTGGTTGGCCAAAATTTTAAATGGGAAGATGATGGGTTGGCCAAATCCTTGGGGTAGATCCAAGGCTAGGCCGAATTCCTTCAAGGGGGAGAAGACACCTTAGCTTGTTGTAAATCGTTTGGAGAGGAGAGGGAGAGTTAAGGTGGAGAATAGAGGAAGGAAGAGGGGGGAGGAAGGTGGCCAAACCACAAGGGAAGGGGGAAGGAGGTCGGCGGCCAAAGTGGGAAGCAAGAGAGGAGGGGGGGATTTTCAATTTGAAATTTTAGGTTTTCAATTTTACATTCATCAATTCTATCATTCCTCAACATGAGATGACCTTGTATAGTCTTACAACACAATCTGACTACATGCAGTCCAAATAGAAAATAAAACAAACAACATAATTTTGAAACAACATAAAATGAAATTGCAACTAAAAAATAACATAGAAATTCAAATATATTTTAATAAGCCTTCTTGCGCCGAGGGCGGAGGTTATAGCGGAGATTTTGTGTGGTGTTGGCAATGGATGCAGAGATTTAGCGTGGCATCGACGATGGATGCGGAGATTTGGCGCGGCATTGGCGATGGATGTCACGGTAGAATCCCATCTTCATGCTTGCGGCAACGACCGTCATAATCATCGAATTTTTTGAGGCGGATATCAATGACCACATCAGTAACATCATCACGAACACATGGCGAGACATCTTCACCATCATGACCCTTTGTCTGAGTCTTTGTTGAATGGTCCTGAACCTTTACTGCAGCCACATTCTTGAGAGTGGGGGCTGAAGCACTAAAGACAAATGGTCCATGATGGGCAATTTCAATTTCTTCATGAGTAGCCATAAAGGCACTCACTTTGTTATACCTTCCACCCTGGCTGTGAACATCTTTGTTCACAATAGTGGATCTTCCATTCATCTAGTGACCAAAGATGCTTTCTTGTTCATACATGTTTGAAGGCAACTGAACATTCCTAAAAGAAATGGGAGGCTTGGAAGCAAGAGGATGAGCTGGAGCTGGAGCTTTTCCCTTCCCTTTCAAAGGAGCAACTCTTGTGGTTCCTTGGAATCCCAACCCCTTCTTACCCTTCTGAGAGGAGAAGGAGTTTATCAAGGGTAATACAGTACATGGTTTAGAATAGCTAGCCACTATTCTTTCCTCCCTCCCTAACCTCACTTCAAGATCCCTAATGAAATTGTTCTTGTATTTGATGGAGCCTATCTGGATGTTATTCCATACCCTAAATTGGCTAAGTTCCCTATCCTTTTGATCCAGTAAAGATGTTTTTTCAGTCAGCTGGGAAGCAGCTAGCTGTAGAGGGGCAATCTCCAAAACTTGCTTCTTAGACAACTTTGTGCACTTCTTGTACGCATCCAGAAGTTCTCCATACCTGTCAATCAATTGATTGGAATCACCTTCTGATTCAGAATCATCTTCACCACTAGGTGAAGAGGTTTCTATATAGGGACTAGTCTCATATCCAGACTCAGAAGAAGAGCTTGATAGATATTTTACCTTCCTTTGACCAGGCTGATCCTAGCTGGTTTCCTCATCAGTCATTTCCATCAGCCCACAAAGCTGTGGGCATCTTCTTCATCATCCTCATCCACCTTTGAATCATTGTTTGAATATGATAGAGGGGCCCTGATACCTATCATGGCAGCAGGATAGTCTTCATCTATTACTACAGCTATCTGTTCAGCAGCAGCAACAACTGGTCCATTATAGGCTTCTTCTACTTCAGAATCAGACTCAGATAAGTTTGTCCATCTCTTCTCTTTCTTAGCAATGAAGTACTTCTCCTTCTTGCCCTTATGCTGGTGCTGTTTCTTCTCAGCAGCTTCCTTCCATTTCACTGGCAGTCAGCTATCACATGCCCAGGTTTGCTACAACAGTAGCAAACAACTTTATAAGAATTTTATTTACTAGATTTCGAATCATACCTATCTTCCTTGGAATGATTCCACCTGTGATGAGAAGATATGGAAGGTCTGCTCTTCCAATGTTTCTTCTTCATCAGCTTCTGAAGGTTCATGGAGAAGGTAGCAAAAGTCCTCATTTGACATTCTGCATTCTTATGCATCTGACTCTGAGTTGTCTGAATTTGTTCGTCTTCTTGGATGAGAGGGAATCCTCTCATTTCTATTCCTGATGTTGTCTTCCTTGAATGTCGAGGACTTCTCCTTGTCTTGGGATCTACTGGTGGCCTCCTACTCTTTCCTAGCAGCTAGCTGCATCTCATAGAAGAGCAGCTTTCCAAATAATGTTTGGGGAGTAGTCTCAGCAAGCTTGACAACCTCTCTTATGACACAAATCTTAGTATCACAGTCTCTAGTGAGAGATTTAAGAAACTTGTCATTTATTTCATAATGACTAAAGACCCTCTGATACGTCCTCAGTTCATTAATGATCCTGGAAAATCTTTCATAGCAAGTAGCTATGTTCTCTTTCAGGGATTGCTTGAAAGCCTCATACTCCTATTTTAGCATGGACTTTCTATCATCTCTTATCTCTTTAGTACCCTCCATGTAGACCACAAGGGTGTCCCACATCTCTTTAGAGGTCTGGTAGTGGACCGGGTTCTGAAAGGTAGAATCATCAATAGTACTAACTATGATGGCCTCTCTTGTCTAATGCAGCACATTACCTCATCCTTTAATCATTTTTGAATAAGTCTCAAGAGTCTTGACATTGCATCCAGCACTGAGACATTCATAGGTATGAAGGGTCCCTCTTTGAAAGTCAAAAAGATTCTAGGGTAAGAGGCTTCTATTAACAGCCTTACCCTCTCTTTTCAGGTTCCAAAATTCTCCTTCTTACAGATGGGGAGTTTCATGGAACCTAGCTCCATATGGTTCTCTCAAGAACCCATTAGTTCATATTTGTAGCTACCCTTTGAGATCACTCAGACTGTTAAATCCTTTTTGAGCAACCTCCCTCTGATACCACTTGAAATTCTTTATTTATAAGGTAGCTTGCAACCAAGAGGGAGGGTGAATAGGTTTATTAATATCTTGTGACTTTCTTTAAGTTTCTTCTTTAAGTACTTAGTGAGTAAACAGTTATCAGCTTTCAAGAACCTATAATGAAAAAGCAACACAGAAAAGCACACACATAAATTATAGTGGTTCCCCATATTATAGTTACATCCACTCTCCTCCCACCTTTCTAACTTTTAGTTAGACAAAGCACTTCTCCAAAACTCAGCTCAAAGAGCTTACACCTCAGATCCCTCAGGATCTCTCAATCTCCTCCAAGACTTATAGCTCAGGCACTAGGCCCTACAGCTCAGTGATCAACAGATCACCTACCTCGGGCCAAAGTCCCTACAACTCAGACTGGGAGGACAACCCTACCTCAGATCCACAAAGGATCCTACCTCAGAGAGAATGACTCTCCTACAGCTCAGACACAAAAGCCCTACCTCAGATTCAAAGGATCCTACATCTCATGCATAAGTGCCCTACAACTCAGTAAGAATGACTCACCTAACTTAGGCCCAAAGGCCCTACAGCTTAGTGATCAAATGTTCACCTACCTCAGATCCCAGCTGGATCCTACACTCAGAGAGTATAACTCTCTTACAACTCAGGAAAATTTGCCCTACCTCAGGCCAAAGGCCCTACACCTCAAATCTAAAAGGATCCTACACAAAGACAGTGGTTTAATTAATTTTGACATAGAGCAATTTCTCTATATCAAATACTAGAACTGAGATTTGAAGACTTCTTTTGATTTCACCCGATCGGAACGATGATGGATAACGAACAACAATCACGAACTGGAAATCAATTTTGGTCAGAATCCTTTGAATCGAAAACCCTAGCTCTTGCACGATGAAGATCCGGCGCGTCGACGGCTTTCCTTTTTGAGAGAGAAAATGAGATTCAGAGAACTTAGAATATTATGACAGCTAGTAAAAATCCTTCTTGTTAGGGTTGGTCGGTTAACAAGACCTTATATAAGATCTCCCTAACGGTCATAATTAATCTTAATGACATATACATGGACTAATCACATCATGTGATTTGAAAATCCCAACAATTCTAGACTTAACAGAAATTCTACAAAACTAACTCCATTTCTCGAGTGAAGTATTTCTTGAGAAGTAAAGTTTATTACTCGAGAAGATGAATGAAGATTACTCGAGAAAAAAATTTCTAAAATTACTCAAGAAGAAGAATGTATTACTCGAGTACAAGATGGGTTCTCGAGAAGTCAATTTGAATTACTCGAGAAGAAGTCTAACAGAAAGTATTCGAGGCAGTAGAATTATTTCTCGAGTACAAAGGAATTACACGAGAACTAGAAATCTACTCAAGAAGTAGAATGAAACTTCTCGAGAACAAAGACTTAAAAAAATATTTTTGATTCTGGAAGAAAGTTACTCGAGAACAAGAAATGATTTCTCGAGAGAAAAGGAACTTCTCGAAAACTATACTTAGAAATTTTCTGAGATAAAAAACTGAATACTCGAGAGGTAGAGATAAAGTCTACTCGAGTGCTAAACCTAGTTACTCGAGAACTAAATTTGTACTCGAGTAATAAGACTAATTACTCGAGAACTTTAACTTATACTACTCGAGAAATAACAGATTACTTGAGTAATGGACTTAGAGAATTTCTGACTTCCAGAAAGTTTTCCTTCTTGAATCTAATCATCACCAACACTTCATCCATTGATCCAAGTGCTTGAATATGAAGTGTATCCCAATAGAGAGGCTACACATGAGTCAACACCTTGGATCACACAATGAGGGATTATATTGTATGGTCCTTTATTTATGACCCACTGTAGACTGACATTGGTCTACACTTACCAATAGAGTCCTACAAACACATAACTAAAATAGAAGATCAAATATAACTTAATTCATCTTAGTTCAAGGGTGACTTCATGCAAATTTGGGTTATTATGGATGCAATACCCAACAATCTCCCCCCTATTTGTAGAATTCAGAACCCTCTACACTAAGGTGAATTATATCACAAGAGAAAGAACTGGATATGAATAAGAAAGAACAAGATGAAATGCAAGAAAATAACGAAAATAACACATAATCTCAAAA